>OX388349.1:88054196-88514358 GCA_947579665.1 Sympetrum striolatum
CTTGCTCTTTGAAATAACTCTGTTTTGAGGATGGTGCTTTAACCGGTAAACAGTTTCATTAAAAATTTTGTGGAATTAGTGCAAGTGTGTTTGTGTTTTTATTTTTGGTGTTTTTTAAAAATGAAGTTCCGCCAAGTAGCACTCGAATTGATTTCTTTAATGTTTATATTAATTATATTAAAAATCATTGAACTTAAATTTAATTAAAACCTTTTAATGTAATTCATTCCTTTTTTAAAGAAATTTCCAATATTTTTTCGTATTATTTCTCGTTAAGCATGCAGATTTGTACGTTGATTCTCTACAGAGAGTCTAATGGTTTCGTAGTATTTACTTATTTATTTTAGATACAGTGGCAGTTCTGTAAATACGGAACAAATGAACAAAACCTCTCATCTCGCCTCAGTTGCAATTTACAGTGTTTTACCGCTTTTATTGTGAGAAACTTCGATCGTCGTATTTTAATTTCATATTCTCTAATTACGGCGAATCTGCTGTTTATCTTTCCTGTTTAGTTCATTCGAAACGATGAATACCTTTCTTCTGGCTGTTGATTTTCTCTCACAACTCCAAATGGTTAAGCGAGGGCTAATTGGAAATCATGGATCCTCATCTGTTTACCGAGGATTATTTGTTGTTGCGGATGAGAGAAAAAGTGGTCCTCGTGTTGGTGGCAACCTTTCACGATGTGAGGGGGAGAGAGATTATTTTTGGTCCACAGGAGATCGATTCTCAGAGAGGAGACGCCCACGCACCGCATTTCGCATCCTGAGATGGAATACTCACACTTAAATCATAAATGTGCAGAACAAATAATAGCATTCTTCAGTTAAAAAATTCGACGTATTCGAGTAATAAAAACATTCGAAATTTTATAATAATGATAATAATAGTTTATTCATCGCAAACAGATTACAATAAACCCCATTACATGTGATTTGATGGAAATAAATAATAGATAAATAAAAAATACCTATAAAACAAATTAAAAAAATACACACAAAAACGGAAACTAAGGAAAAGATAAATTGAGTAATAAAAAAAGAATTTTTCAACGAAGGTAGCTCACAGTTTTCGTTTTGTGGAACCCAATGTGTAATTAAATAAGTCTATGCAAAAATAAATACTCGTGACGTTATCTCATCATCCTCGCGTTCAAATTCAAAACGGCTTTTCAATTTATTTACCTACTCTTATAATAATGATCGCAATATTGACGCTTATATTTTCACTGTACTATACATATTTTCATTCATTCGATGTCAATAACTTCGATTTATTTATTGTCTTAACAGTGGAACATTCGACGTATGTGAGAAATAAAAACGTTCAAATTATTTCGTACTTCCCACTATCACACAATCGTCCCAATGTTCACGAACATGTTTTCACTGCACCATTATCATTTGTTCAATTTCAAAAGCTTCCGTTAGAAATTGTAAAAATCGTTTTCTTTACTTTCGCTGCAGACATCTCTCTTCTGAAAATTAAGTCATTAATACTAGTTATAAGTAATTTGATGAATTATAAATAGTGAGTGATATATTTTAAAAATTTAATTTCGTTTCCAGGAAAATCGCCCAATATTTTATAAATTTATAGATCTTTAGTGAAATCTTCGGAGTAATTTTAGTAATTATTTAACTTGCTATCAATCAACGGTTTGGTTGCCCATACAATAGCTCTGACTATTCTAGATTACATTTACAACGTCGCGGCACCTGCTCGCCTTTGACCGGAGAGAATTGGAAGAATGTCATATATTCAGAAATAAATTACCAAATAATGGAATTTTCGACAGCAAAGTACGAAAACATTGCAAGAATATAATAGATTACAGGGTTAGCTCCTGAATGAATTAAAGAGTAATAATGAAAAATAACAAATTTGTACTTTTTCCACAGTAGACTGTGGAAAAAGTACAAATTTGTTATTTTTCGTCATGACGTATTTCCACAAGACATCGCCTGAGACCGTTAAAGAGTAATACCTCGCAACTTGGAAAATGGAAAATCTATTGTAATCTTACGGAGACTTATCGTTGAGTTTGAAAACTTGATACTTATTTTGATTGATTCTAAAGTTATAGTTACTATAGTTAACCTTGGTTAAATAACTATAGTTTTCCTTGGCCTCTACATAAACTGAAAATGTAACGCAGTTCATATTGTACGGTTCATTTACAGCTGTCATAATAATAGTTCGTAATTTAGTACTTAAAATTGAATGGTGATTGTAACTGATTTCGAATGATCACGTTGATGATGATATATATGTGGATTGAGCTGTTATGGATGCCGACTGACAACGAGACGAAGGATTGAAGGGAATTCCTGTATAATAGAGTGTGTCTGAAAACCATATTTATTCAACATACTTGAGAGAAAACAAAGGGGATGCGTTGGGCAGTGTAGCGTTAGAAATGGGATAGAAAGAAAAGTGCTACTCGAAGATCAAAGATTGGCTTCCTAAGGATCAACTCCGTAGCAGGTGCCTACGACCTTTCAGACAAGAAGGGCCATTTTTCTTTCGGGATGACTTCGCAGATGAAAGACCTTCGAATGTAATGGTCTCAAGAGTACCAGCAGTTAATTTTATATTGCACGGAGAATGGTCAAAGAAGAACGTTTTGCAGTTAGGGAAGTATTCCCTGAAGCACGTAGCTTACAGCAATAGGCGATTACGTTTTATTGAGGGGCAAAATCGAAGAATAGGTTTTATTCTACGTTGTACGTAATTTAAAACTATTGAAGTACCTTTTATGCAAATAAAATAGGTCTAATTTGAAAAACTGCTATTTTGACTGTCAAATAGTTAGCAAAATCTTTTAAGTAGAGGTCGCTATTATTTATGCAGATTAATTGGCAAGGAATTGATGTATTATAGTCTTCAGCTGATTCTTTTGGTATTTTAAGTCGTAAATCAAACAATTTAATTTTAAAAATACAGACGTACGCAATTAGCAATCGCCAAACGTGCATTCGCGTCTTTCAATGAGTTTCGTAAATGATTTTCCAGAGGAAGTTGAAGAGGAACGGCGATGCATCTGTACATTTGGAGATAACTAAAGTCATAAGCGTCGGATGATGTTTCAGCAGAGTTGGAATACGAATTTCAAACCCATTTATAAAAACTGTTGGTTCAATTGGTTATTCCATTTAGAAACCTTAAGTGATTTATAGACTTTCTATTCGTAAGAAAGTATGATAAAGTGTCACCTGCGATAGTAAATTAAAGAATAGAACGTATAACCATTATTTAGTTTGGTTTATTTTGTGAAATAAACTCTAGAAAGATGGAGAAAGTGATATACCTAGTGAATCTCCCTACCGAAAGGGTTAAGAAATGTTAAGTCTGTGAGGGTTATTCAGTTAAAAGTAAATTAATCCCAACCCTGTCTATGGCGAGCTTTGATCCTGTCTTTCGCCGAAGAGGCCAAATGAGGCTCTCGATCCTCATCACTTTCCGCCGGATTCTGGAGAGCTTGAAAATCTTGCAGAAGATTCCCCCTCGGTAGAGATTTAAGTTTTGATTTAATTCTCACAAGTTTGAAATTTCTAGTGCGTATCGTTTGTAATCGATGCGTTGCTTTAATTACAATGAGTGTTACTAACGTTATAGTTGGAATATTAAATTTAAAAATGTTCTGAATTCAATTGCTCCTACTTTTTTAAACTACTTACTGGTTGGTGTATGGAGTTTGATTTAGAAAATTTGATACTTCTATCAAATTTTCTTTCATTCTAGTAATATTGCATTTTTCTCAAAAATATTCATTTTCATCTCTTTTGCATTCTTATGGTATATGTTCTTTTCATTCAGATTTTCCTTCTTTTGCGTGCAAGTTGATTTTCGTTATTATTAGTGATGTTAAGGCACACTCTGACGCTATTTCACAACTTGTATTAGAGGAAAAATATACAACAGATGTAATGAAGACACATGTTATAAGGAGCGTTATCCAATCAGTGGTCCTCGCCAATAAAGGGTCAAACTCACTAACTAAATAGCTCAATTCCTCTCCTTTTAAATTTGAACGATTTTTTAAATTGCTTTCCATTTAATTACCTCTCATGTGATACAGGTTTGTCCAAACATTTTTACTTTCTCCATATACGTAGTATAGAGAAAGTATTGTTTTCATGAAAAAAAAACATCTTCGAGATTTCAACGGAAATACAATACGGAAATACCTAGAACACGTTTTGACCATTTTCGGAATGATGTCTGTGTGTATGTGTGTGTGTTTCTGTGCTTGTGGGCGCTCTAACGTAAACACTATTAGTCGTATCAATACCAAACTTCATATATAGCACTGTGGTGCGTGCTGTCAGAGTTCATTAGTTTTTGGAGTAAATCGGTTTACCGGAAGTCGAACTTTTTGCTTCGATGCAAATTTCCGTTTTTGCAAACTATCTCCATAAATATGATATTTAGGTATATTCTATTAATTATAAAAGTTTTAGAAAATTTAATTTACTATAACTTTTGTATTTAACATATTTTTGTATCACCGGTTGTTTAGGAGTTATTCGTGAAATACTGATAAACCGGAAGCAGCTGATTATGTACTTTGTGGGCGCTCTCAAAACTATTTGTAGTATCAACACCAAATTTCATATATAGTATTTTGGTTGGTGTCGTTAGAGTTGATTAGTTTTTGGAGTAAATCGGTTAACCGGAAGTCGAGCTTCATTCTTCAAAGCTCATTTCCGGTTTTCAAAATATCTCTGTTAATCTGATATTTACGTATATACTATTATTTATAAAAGTTTTAGAACTGAAAAGAATTTACTATAACTTTTTTAGGAAACATATTTTTGTATAACTGATTGTTTAGGAGTTATTCATGAAATACTGATAAACCTGAAGTTGCTGATTATGTACGTTGTGGGCGCTCTGGGCGGCAAAATGACAATTTCATCGTTTTTCATCAAAAATTTCCCGATAAACATTATTTATAATGTTTGTTACGTAAAAGATAATCTATATATATAAAGCAGAAATTCTGTGGGTTTGTGTGTTTGTGGGTTTGTGTGTTAGTGGGTTTGCTTGTTTGTCTTGGATTGGAGTCCACACCGTTTGCCCGATTTGTCTCAAACTTTGCATGCGTGTCCTCTGACATCAGGAAGGAAGTACTGTCACATTTTTATTCAAGAATTTTGCTGGATTCGAACCAGGATCGCTCAGATAGATTTTCATAAGGAATACACGTAAGCTTCACTTTTATCGGTTGCAGACTTTATTTCTTTTGAAGAATTAAATTAGAAGGAATAGTCGTACAGAGTAGAGACAAACACCAAAAGAAAGAAAATTGAATAAAGATTCTTATTTTGGTCGTGGAATATTACTTTCGATTAGAATTTGCGAGAATATCGGTTAAATATACAAATATTTTGTGAAAATTCGAGGCTATAAACAACTCATCCCCCTGACGACCGATCCTATTGTTGAATCCGAGCTAATGTTTTATCTATATATCTATATCTATATATATAATAAATCTGTAGAGGTGGTCGTGTCTGTACATTGATCCGATTTCAAAAAAAGTTGTATTGCTGGATACTAGGGTTGTTCCCGAGTCCGAAACAGGTTTTAGAAATTTTCATGTCTGTCTGTCTGTCTGTCTGTCTGTCTGGATGTCTGTCTGTTACAGCATCACTCAAAAACTATCCAACCGATTTTGATGAAATTTGGTATGATGGTCATTTGTCATCCGGGGAGTGACATAGGCTACCTTTTATCCACCTAGCTGTCCCCAGTTCGTCCCCAGTTGGGGTCAAAAATCTAATTCACGCTATAACTCTAAAGTTTATTATTTATAAAATTTCAAAATTTGTACAATATTAAAAGTCTCCCTAGCGCAAATGATAGGCTAATTTTTGTTGACCCAACTGTACACGGTTCGACTCCAGAGGGCCGAATAGTTTCCATAAGAAATACATGTGAAGACATTTTTATCATTTGCACGAAACTTTGCTTTAATAAAATTAAATTAGAAATAATGGTCCTTTGAAACTTAAACTAACACCAAAACAAAGGAAATATAATAAAGTTTCTTATTTTGGTCGTAGAATATTGCTTTCACTTCGAAGTTGTGAGAATTAGTAAGTTAAATACGAAAATTTTATGAGAATCTGATATTGTAAACAACCCGTCGTCAAGGCCAAGCTTTATAACTTTAAATTTGAATTCAGCTTCGTTAGCATTAGCGCGCCATCAACAACCAAGCTTTGTTTATAGCAACGCCAATGTTTGTTGATTCTTTACGTGAAATAAAGATTCATCGTCGTATTGAATGAATTTTCTTTTCTCATATAAAGTAATTATATCTTCTTAGGTTGGTAAGTTGATAACTTTGTCATTCTTATTTTCCAATCTACATAATAATCGTTTCATTTAGCGTCCCGCTGTGAATTTAATCGTTAACAATGAAGAATAAATCAATCAAGATATTTGAAATATCCCTGAATTCAGTTATTGCTTCCATTGAAGTTTCGATAATTGGGCTTAAAGCAGCATGGAATGACAATTCTTTTATACGTGACTGGAAAAAGGTAAACGAATTTTGATCTTTTAGATATAGAATTGGAAATTAAACCAAGAAATGTTTTAGTGGATCATCTATTGGTGTGTTTTAGTATAGGTACTATCCACCTATATCTTTTGTTAATGGTGATAGTAATACTCATTGCTATTTTGTTATATCTTAAATATTGTGTTTAAATGTTCGAGTTAAATAATTACCGATACGTTATTAAGTTTGTTAGACTATAAAATATGGAACACCTCTCTCAGATTATGGGCGGCTGTCCTTTGTTTTTATGCTTCGGTTCTATGTTTGCAGCTCAAATAAAATCATTACGAATTCGCTTCAATATGTATTTTGTATATTGCATGGTTTAATTACTAAAAATCAAAGTAGTATTCATTTTACGGACTCCCAGTCAAGCACCGAAAGAAATAAAATATACATGTATTCTTTTCGTTTCTGTAAAAATAGATTGTTTGTCTAGGTAAGGAAAGATTGGATAAACTGAATATGAATTTAGTCGAATAAGCATCATTTCGAAGAATGACCTCTAACAACATATTTCACTTTCGAAATCTTTTTTGTTAATTTACTTTACATTTTCAGTTACATATACTATGGAAATTTCCTTTGCTGGAATTGCTGGTATATGGTTTGCCTTTAGTCCAATATTAAACTAAGTATTTTTTTCAGATATCTTACTCTATACATGAAAATATCATCTTCGATTATTTTCACTATATGAATCATGTCCCTGAATTTCAATTATTTGCGAATATCACCGAAAAAAATTAATTAATTTAATGTTTGTTATTTAGATTTTATGAATGTTTGAGGGAAGATCGCGAGAAAAATTTGAGAGCATTTCTTATCACTACCGATAACATCGCTTAAATGAGATAACTCCCATAAGTTTGAATGTCTACTTTCGCTTGGATTAAGTTTCCTCATACCACGTTTATAAAAATATCGGAAGACAGTATTTATTGTCAACGGGATCTGAAAACATTGTAATTAAATTAAATCCTACTCAAGAGAAGAAAGTAGTTTACTCTGATTTTGCAACATAATGCTCAAATTATAATAGCTATTTAATTAAACAGATGCGCCGCTTACATTATTAATAGGATAAAAATTTTCTTCACAATTTTTACAGTTAATTTAAAGTCAGAGTGTTAGTAATAAAGTGTTAAGTAATTTTATTATAGAACAGCCAACGCCATCTTAAGGAATAAATTTGGAGTTAATTCATAAAAGGACGCGTTCTTATTAGAATAACTACTTTACATTGTAATTCGTTTGCGGGGTTTATTTGTTTATTTGATAGTAGCGAGGATTTCACTCGCTCGCTGTTCGTCAGTCATATTGGACGTGCTAAGCGACTGGTTCATTAGTTTTAGTTTGTGGTTTACAAGATTTGTGTGGTTATTTTTGAAATTTTGTCTCCATTCATTTGGTACTCAGTTGTTTCCTCCATTTGTTATAGCGACTGGTGCATTTGTTTAGTCTGTGATTTACATTTGTGTAGCTGTTTTTTGTGATTTCGTAAGTCACATAGGATAAAGAGAAGTATTGTTTTTCCATAAATTTAAGACTTTTCATGTCTACATTTTTACACGTATAAATTTTTTCATATCTAAATTTCATTACTTTCGATTTACATTCATTTTCCGTTGAGAATCAACGGGCACTCCGCTAGTATATAATAAATCTGTAGAGGTGGTCGTGTCTGTACATTGTTCCGATTTCAAAAAAAGTTGTATTGCTGGATACTAGGGTTGTTCCCGAGTTCGAAACACGTTTTAGAAATTTTCATGTCTGTCTGTCTGTCTGTCTGTCTGTCTGTCTGTCTGTCTGTCTGTCTGTCTGGATGTCTGTCTGTTACAGCATCACTCAAAAACTATCCAACCGATTTTGATGAAATTTGGTATGATGGTCATTTGTCATCCGGGGAGTGACATAGGCTACCTTTTATCCACCTAGCTGTCCCCAGTTCGTCCCCAGTTGGGGTCAAAAATCTATTTCACGCTATAACTCTAAAGTTAATTATTTATAAAATTTCAAAATTTGTACAATATTAAAAGTCTCCCTAGCGCAAATGATAGGCTAATTTTTGTTGACCCAACTGTACTCGGTTCAACTCCAGAGGGTCGAATAGTTTCCATAAGAAATACATGGGAAGACATTTTTATCATTTGCACGAAACTTTTCTTTAACAAAATTAAATTAGAAATGAAGGTCCTTTGGAACTAAAACTAACGCCAAAACAAAGGAAATAGAATAAAGCTTTTTATTTTGGTCGTAGAATATTGCTTTAACATCGAAGTTGTGAGAATAAGTAAGTTAAATACGAAAATTTTATGAGAATCTGATATTCTAAACAACCCGTCGTCAAGGCCAATCTCGAAATCTTTAAATTCAAATTCGTTAGCGCTAGCGCATCATCAACAACCAAGCTTTGTTTATAGCAACACCAGTGTTTGTTGATTCTTTACGTGAAATTGATGTTTATCGTCGTATTAAATGAATCAAAAGGAAAAGGTGCGAAATGACCTCAGCTGTCGAGGCACCTTCATAATTACTACTACAACTTAAATTAATCTTCTTTCATCATATAAAGTAATTATATCTTCTTAGCTCGGTAAGTTGATAACTTTCTCATTCTTATTTTCCGCTCTAAATAATAATCGTTTTATTTAGCGTCCCGCTGTGAATTTAATCTTTAACGCTGAAGAATAAATCAATCAAGATATTTGAAATATCCCTGAATTCAGTGATTGCTTTCATTGAAGTGTCAATAATTGGGCTTAATAAGCACCAAGGAATGACAAGCCTTTTATAGCTGACTTGAAAGGTAAACGAATTGTGTACTTTTAGATATAGAATGGGAAATTAAACCAAGAAATGTTTTATTGGATCATCTATTGGTGTGTTTAAGTATAGTTACTGTCCACCTACATCCACCTACTCGATATCTTTAAATTTGAATTCAAATTCGTTAGCATACGCGCGACTGCAACAATCAAGCTTTGTTTATAGCAACGCCAATATGTATTGATTATTTACGTGAAATTAATGTTTATCGTCGTATTATATGAATCTTCTTTTCTCATATAAAGTAATTATATCTTCTTAGCTTGGTAAGTTGATAACTTTCTCATTCTTAATTTCCGATCTAAATACTAATTGTTTCATATAGCGTCCCGCCGGGCATTTAATGAATCAATCAAGATCGTTGAAATACCCCTGAATTTAGTGATTGCTTTCTTTGAAGTGTAATGAATTGGAATTTAAGCAGCAACGAATCACAATCCTTTTATGCCGGACTGGGAAGGTAAACGGATTTTAAGTTTTTAGATATAGAATTGGAAATTAAACCAAGAAATGTTTTAGTGGATCATCTATTGGTGTGTTTAAGTATAAGTACTATCCACCTATATCTTATCTTGATAGTGATAATCATACATATTGGTATTTTGTTACATCTTAAATAATATGTTTAAATGTTCGTGTTAAGCGATTGCCGATACGTTATTAAGTTTTTTAGACTATAAAATATGGAACACCTCTCTCAGATTATGGGCGGCTGTCCTTTATTTTTATGCTTCGGTTCTATGCTGGCTGCTCAAATATTATCATTAAAATTACGCCTCAATATGTATGTTGTACGTTGCAGGGTTTAATTATTCCAAAAAATCAAAGTAGTATTCATTTTACGGACTCTAGACAAGTATCGAAGGGGATAAAATATACATGTATTATTTTCATTGCTGTAACTAATAGATTCTATGTCTAGGCAAGGGCAAATTGGATAAACTGAATAAGAATTTAGTCGAATAAGCATAATTTCGAAGCATGACCTCTAACAAGATATTTCACTTTCGAAGTCTTTTTCGTTAATTTACTTCTCATTTTCAGTTACATATACTATAGAAATTCCCTCTAGAATGAAGTATTGCTGGTATATGGTTTTCCTTCAGTCCAATATTAAACTCGGGAACTTTTTTCAGATATGTTACTCTATACATGAAAATATCATCTTGGAATAAGGAAATGGTTAAGGTGACTTTTCACATAAGGGCGAGCACCCAGGAAAATTCCCAAGGAAAAACGGACTTGAAAATTCCACCTCCTCCTCATTCCACGTTTATAAAAATATCGGAAGACAATATTTTTCGTCAACGCTATCTGAAAACATTGAAATTAAATTAAATCCTATTCAAGAGAAGAGGTAAGAGTTCACTCTGATTTTGCAACATAAAGGTCAAATTATTAATGCAATATAAATAAACAGATGCGCCGCTTACATTATCAATGGGATAAAAAAATTCTACACAATTCATAGAGTTAATTAAACAGCAGAGGGTTATTTATTAAGTGTTAAGTAATTAAATTAAGAAAACGGCCGACACCATCTTAAGGATATTAGGTGTTAATTCATAAAAGGACGAGTTCTAATTAGATTAACTGCTATACATCGTAATTCGTTTGCGGCGTTTATTTGTTAATTCGTTTATTTGATAGTTTCGATGATTTCACTGACTCGCTGTCTAACGAACATATTGGACGTGCTAAGCGACTGGTTCATTCGTTTTCGTTTGTGGTTCACAAGATTTGTGTGGCTATTTTTGTGATTTCGTCTCCATTCATTTGGTACTCAGTGGTTTCCTCTATTTGTTGTAGCGACCGGTGCATTAGTTTATTCTGTGATTTACATTTGTGTAGCTGTTTTTGTGATTTCGTAAGACACATAGGATGAAGAGAAGTATTGTTTTTTCATAAATTTAAGAGTTCTCATATCTAAATTTTTTCATATGTAAATTTCATTACCTTTCGATTTACATTCATTTTTCCGTTGAGAATCAACGGGCACTCCGCTAGTCCCATAATAATACTCTTGGACTTTAGGCCCATAAAGCTGATGATTGAAGAGGACGATATATTACATGGATAACGAGAAATTTTCTGTGAGAAGGTAACCAGCAATTGCAGGTACGTAATTGCAGTCAGGAGATTACCAGCTCATGTATGAGGGAAGTTAGATGTCTTGTATGATAAAAAGCAAATATTCTGTGGGTTTGTACGTTTGTTTGTATGTTGTGTGTCTTCGATTTTAGTACAAACCGTTCGCCAGATTCGCGTCAAACTTTGCGTACGTGTTTTCTGGGACCAGGAAGGACGCACTGTCTCAATTTCATTCGATAATTTTGCTGGATTCGAACCAAGATCGCTCAGATGTGTTTCCATAAAGATTTAATCTAATCTTCACTTTTATCTGTAGCAGGCAATATTTCTTTTGAAGAATTAAAATAGAAAAATGGTCGTACAGTGTCGAGACAAGAAGCAAAAGTACGGAAATTTAATGAATATTCTAATTTTGATAGTGAAATATGGTTTCCGAATCGAAATTTTGAGAATTTTGACAAAATACGTATGAATTTTCCAAAATTGTTGAGGTTGTAAACAGCCAATCTTCCTGACGATCAATGCGATTGTTGTGCCGAGCTCATGAATTTTCCTGTATATAAGAATAGCTTGGGGTTTTAGTTTGTATTCTAAAGGGAATTTACGCATTGCACGACCGGCAACTTGAATTTAATCTACTTTTATAATCCCCGTTGAGAATCAACGGGCGCTTCAGCTAGTATTATATATATTAATCACTTATCTTCCAAGTTTGGATTGAATATAGAGTTTGAAAATACTGTCGTTGATAAATATTTACATCTTATATATGGAGAAAGTCATGTGCTGGCCACATCAGATTTTTTATTATTTATCGACGTAAATGAAGAATTATTAATTATTTTCCTTAATTTAATCGAGTAGAGCACGTATCGAGGAGGCCGTCAAGATATTATTAACCTCTCTTGAGTGTTTTGTTCCCTTAGATATTGAGATGGGTATGTTTATTGGAGCTGGGCCAATGGCGTGATGGATATGACTGTTAAATGGCAGCCGTGTATAATTACGTCTTAAATTAGAATCAGATGTTATAGTGATGAAGTATATCGAACTTCGTTACGAGTCTTGCAATGCACTCACCCCGTAGAATTTTTAAAAGTGATTCGACAACGGAGATCATTTCGGACATACACTACGGGATTCTAGCTCGGAACCCAATTGATCAAATACGAACGCTATACATCCAGAAACCCCTCGATTCCCACCTTTTCCTATTGTAGGAGAATCTCTGGAAAGTTCTGCTGTTTTGATCTTATCTGCATATGTTGTTTGGAATATTTCGCTAAAAATATCGTTGGAATTGACGTATGGAATTTCCAATGTTTCTATTCCTGGTATAAGCAAAAAAACATTAATAACTTATATAGAGGTAGATTCGGAGCCATTATTATCAACAGCTGCTCTAAAGTCTGTGAGAAACGTGAACTTGTAAACAATCTAATTAGGCTTCAGTGCTATTTTTAGTGCTTAATTCAGTGGGCATTTACTGCTGGCAGATTTTCTCCATTCGTCTTCTATTGTCAGTTGTTTGTACGAACTGGGTCGTTTACCTTTATTTTTTACCCTCTTCTTTATCGCCACTGATAGATTTTTCTGATGCAAGTCGAAAGAAAATTACGTGGTCTTTATTATCGGCTTGAGCAAAGGTTGACGATAACATTTGTAAGTAGTTTATCTAGAGATAACTGTGAAGAAAAATACAAGATCAGATATACGTTATCGAGGGCTTTTACTATCATGTCTTTGGAGATGTGTTATTTTGATTTCCGTTTGGGATGCTTCCGATGTTCGATTTCAAGTATTACTTTCTTAGTTTCTTGCAGAGATACTTCACTAAAGCTATATATTTTGGCCCATAGAAGTATATACATGTTCTCTTATACTCGTGTAACATTTTTTCCTCGTAATGGTCTTTGTAATTTACTTTTTTAGTTGATATTCGCTCCAAAGACCTTTGCTGTTAAATTTCAGCCAGTTCCTCGATACGGCATTTCCAAATCGCCAAATAAAGCTCTTAAGTGTACTTATGAGAAATAAAGTATAGTTTGCTTTATTAAAGGAAACTATGCAGTTATTCCCGAGTTCAACAAATTAATTTTATCCGGGATTATATTCGTTAGCTGCGGAAGTTTCAAAAATGCTCAAATATCTTCAAAGCTTCCAAAATCTATATTTTTTCTGCAGTTTGCTACATTAAGCAGTAAAATTTCTGCTTCGGTGATTTATGTTTCATAGGGCTCTTTCGAGAGCACTGTCCAAACGTTGGCCTCGTGCGAATTCGTAAGTAGATTCCGGAATGCAATGTAAACATCCTCGATGACAGAAGATACCCACTTGTCAACTATCACTGTATTTATGTAAAGAAAGAAAATTTGGAACACGGTTGTTAAGAATTACAGGTTAAAAATCTCCAATAGCCGTCGGCGTTCCTCGTCTCATTGGACCGGTGATCGGAGAAAACAAGAGAACTTAAAGTGCGGTGTTCTCTCTTGTTTTCTGAGAACACCGGTGTATGAGACGAATGCCGACAAAGACGGCTATTGGAGATTTTTATCCTCTAGCTGTCTTTATGTTAGTACCCAACTTAAGTAGAGACATTCCCACCCTTGCGTATTATCTCGAATCGAGGAAAAAAGGCAATTGGTGCACCTCGGAGTCCGGCTGTGTTTACGCGATGACATTTCGCAATCACGACGGGCCGCGAGTCTGTCTTTGGAATCGCCGTTCGCATTCCGCCTGCGTCATATTCGGTATATATACATGACCATCGGTTTCCCCCGTCTCTCGCCTCCGCTGGAGCGCCCCTTCTGGCCGCCTTTGTTCTTTTTCAATGTCCACTCCAGCCAAACAAACTTCTCAGATACTGCGATATAGCAGCCAGTGGAATAGTTATAAAATGAAAAAGAAACTTATTTTAATCTGCTTAAAGTGGAATGACCTGTGAAAATTTGTCAGGTTTCATTCATAATGAAACACTCTCATTCCAAAGCGAAGTGGAGAAAATGCAACCCGTGCCAAAATATATTTTGTTTCCATTATTTTGACACTCCACATCAGGGCCGATATTAGTATCGATTGTTTATTCTGTACTAATAGTCCTTTGCCTACGAGGAAATACTTCACGGCAGTCGATAAATCCTTAGAGTAAGGAAGTTTTTTAGGACCACCAATTTTTATTAGTGGGATCTATCATGTATCATGCTTATTTACGAAAAATTGCGGCAATACGCGAGCTTCTTTTCAAGAAAAACTCAGTGAAGAATTATTTAATGAAATCATCTGTCCTGGATTGCAATTCCGATTTGGCTTTGTACGATACGAATGCATTTAACCTCTTACTAGAGTTGTGCCTACATTTTTCTAACTATTTTCATGTTATCGTTCAAAAATTTGCTTCGCGATGAGGAAAAATTCCGTCCACGAACCAGAAAACTTGGAATACGGCTTTAACACGTCCCCTGTCCTTTCATCGGTAGTGTTCAGAGGTGATTCATCGAAATGAAAACTTTATCTAAGCAATGGGATTTGCGGAATTTCCTCGTATAGCTTCCGGTGGAGTGTCCTTTTTTAGGTTTTACTGCGACATCACATCCCGGCCTCATAAACATCACGTCCGACTTCTGGACCGATAAATTCTAATCAGACGGAGTTTTTTTCCTTTTGCTTCTCTTAGATTCTTGTAACCTAGAATGGGAGTAAATATTATAGGTTTAGAGGGAAGTGGACACTTTTAAAACGATGCACGAGTAGGAAACCTGAAAAATTAAGGTAATGTATTACTTTAGGAGGGTTCAAATCGGGTCTACTTTATACCAAGCCATTTCCTACTTCGTTAATATTATTTTGTGAAGACGTGGAGATATAAACAGTAATTTTGAGGGCGTATTAGAAGATAAAGAGATTATAGACAATAGTAGAGCTTTTTCCAGAACAAGTAAAAACTAGGTTGCTAATGATTAACATTAATTACTATCAGGAAATTTTGCAACTCTTTTCATTATTTTAGGATAACTAATTCATAATTTAAATTGAAAACCAAACTGAATGAATTTCTAATTTGAATCAATTGCTAAATTATCCTCAATCAGTAGAGGTGCCTTTAATTACGGATCGAAAATGGACAGTAATTCTATGTATTCTGATATTTGTTTTATCGTATTTTTTATCATCCTTCATTAAATTATACATTGTGTTTCTTTCTATATAGCTAATATAATTCGAACTGAATTCACTCATTCACTATAATGTTTTAATTAAATGTGCTACAAAATAACAGTACGCCAATATTCTCAATCCTCCTTACCACCCCCCCCTTTTTCCTCTCTCATATATATGTCGGGAAATTTCTATACATGTACCTAAAGATGTCAACTCGTTGACGAAACCGGTCGTTTGAAATAAAATTGTGGAAGTTACTAAGTGTTTGATTACGATGGTTAATACGCCAAGCAAAACTAAGGCGAGTATTTTTCTTTGGTTATTGCAAGTTGGGTAGAAAAAGAAAATAATTTCCATGTTAGAATAAAGAAGTTAACAGAAAAACGCGTTAAACGCCGAAAAGGGCCGATCGTAATGCCCATTCTTCCATTAGCATCTAAATTTGAATAAATCGACCGCTTTAATCCGTAAAAACGGAATGACTAGCCGAATCCGCCAACAAATAGGCCCAGAAGGTTACGATCACGGAAACATCTTCCCGTTAAAATAGTTCTCTGAAAACCCTTGCATCATTAAAGATGTGAATCGATTCATCTGAGTGGAGCCATAAGGAGGTCAATGATGGCTAATCAACGCAGGGGCGGAAAAGAGCGGAGATAAAGATTCGAAGGGCCCCTCCAATTGGGGGAAAAGGGTGGCGACATTACTTAATAAAGGCTCCAGAAATAAATCAGGGGTCTGAAATCAATCCGACCAATTAAAAACCCATTTGCGACCCAATTGAACAGTTTCCCGCTTTGGTTGGCGTCGAGCAATTTTCTCTAGCGAGACGCAAAATGGCGACGCTTCCGTCTTAAATTATTCGGCTCCGTCGGGGAAATAGGATTGAGCCATCCGCGATCTCCTCCCGTTTAATGCGCTTTCCGTAATGCAAACCCGACGTCTCAGAGTGGAAAAGGGGTTCGGCAGAAATGCCTCGGTCGGTTGATATACTAGGTTCGCGATTTGCGACAGTAAGTCAATTCCAGTTTTGACAAACAAGGGTAAGTTGTGTTGTTGAATTGAAGGTCACGAATGCTTCCTTTTAATTCACTGTCTCTGTGGAATAAAACAGAGGCTACGAGACTTGCACGAAAAGAATGTTTTAAGTTAGTTTGTTGTGATGGAATAAATGAATAGAAGTAGAATAACCTAGATTGTGTATGTGAAAACATTACAGTTATACTTGACTGAGGCACCAAAAACGCAATTACGTTTGGCTGTATTATGTAAATGTATTTAGTAAATAAACTTCATTATTCTAATCAATTATTTTTAGGGTAATTATTCCCATTAGCGCAATTTTAAGTGGGGACATCGGCAGCTGCTAAGGAAATCATACTCTAAAATGATGGGCCGTAGATAATAAGCCTTTGTTACCTAGCACCAATTATACAAAGGCGGAAGCAAAGGAAACATATAATTTATTTTAGAGCCCGAATCATAGAGACTTGAGTCATATGACTTGAGAGCCATTCCCTTCACGTTTGGTATTCTCCTTGTTTGGTACTAATTAAAAATTTGCATTTTTTATGTAACCGCTGCCTATTTTACAAGTGCAGTCTAACATAATTAATATCGTCGACACTTCTGGGAATTTCTTGTATGGAGACTGGTTGCATCAGATGTATAGTAGCAGTAAATTGTTACTCAAGAGACTATGCTGTATGACCAAGTATGTACAAAGCGATTTATTGCGTGCGGATTACAGATTTTGTCTTTCACTTCTCTTAATAATCTATACCGTTGCTACGTAACAAGATTGAAGACCGTAATCTGTGCTTTTTGAATGATAAGATTACTATGTGATTTCCAACGCTGTTTATTAATTAAGCTGATGGTGACTATTCGCCTCTAAATAATTTCGATTAAGATTTAGTCTCTGTTGGAGGTTTGTTTTGCATGACGAAGAGAGCTGTCAAATATTATTCACTTCATTCAATATTTTTATTTGATATATTTAATTTTTTATAATTAATAGGAGTAAGAATACCTCTTCTCACAATGGTAGCTGTCGGTTTGAAAAACGAACATTATGTTAATTGTAGTTATTCTCTTTAATGAACCATTTCTTTTTCTACAGGTAATTAATATATTGATTGATATTTATACTAACCTATCGCATTAATAATTTTAGGATCACGAGTTTTATTCTACGGTTGAGACTTTCTGTATGTAGTATGATACGAAAATGTTCAGCAGTTTCCCTTTAAAAGTCAATTTAACTTGTTATTTCAATTTTCCTGTTATCATTAAATCGGTTTCATTCGCATCAATAACCAATAAACTACTTTGTAGTAAATGAAGAGGTATATATCAAATTGAATACGAAATTATCTTTTAAGGATCACGAAAGATGTATTCGTAATTTTGAGCATCAAATTTTAATTATTACCAAAATGAATCTCGCGAAGTACTGTTATCATAAAGGATCACGAGCACTCAATTTTCCCGGCTATCTTTTGTGTTTTCTGGTAATACAGGCGTATAAGAGAGAGCATATTTGTAATGGCTGCTTTGCTGCTGCTCTTAACAACATCGCCGTTTGACGTCAGTTAGCTGAAAACCGATTAAGTCCTCAATCAGATTGCTTGTTGTTTTCTGTTACCTCAATGGGGATCTCGAAGAGTTTAACTAGGAGGAAATTGCTAGTGTACGTGCCTATCAATTGAGGCAATCAAGAGGATTGTTCACCCATCTCTCCCCCTATTCCGTAGTTTTGTTCTCATTTATCTCGTTTCATGAAATTCATTATCACTTTGATCTCCTTTGAGATCTCACTTGATTAACTTTGATGGCGACGTTTCGTTAAATATTGTGCTCGTACGCCTTTGTTATAAAATATTTTGTCAAGAAGAATTCTATATCAGTGGATTTTCTCAGCCTTCTATTGTTTATGTTTTATCCCAACATTTTCTTCGTCATCCGTCGGTTTATGAGGCATTTTCACTCAAACAATTGCATTAAACTTATATTTACAGAAACCAATAGCAGTTATAACTACAGAGTCCAGACGGGAAAGAAGTCTTTGTAGGCCAAACCACGCCTAATGAAGGACCTCATTGTAAAAATATTCGCTATACTTTTAAGATCTTTACAAAAACCTTATCCTGAGTTATATCGTTATTGACATGAATCATTCCATGGAAAAATGTTATATATATATATATATATATATATATATATCAAACACCCTGAATAACAGGGTGTTTGATATCTAAGCATTTTATTTTATTAATAAAATTCATAGAATTTATTTGAGCATTGTTAAATTCCAACGTGTTTCTGACTTAGCCATCTGACGCAGTAGCTATTTCAGTAATACTACAGCTATTTTAATCCGTACGATATGTTGCAGTTAATTCTGATCGCAAAAATTTAAATTTTGAGGCATCAAACGGAAATTTAATCTTCTACATGTGTGTGGTCTTGGCAGACGTTTCGTTCTTGTATATTTGAAGAAAAATATTGATCATATAAAATTAATATAGGTTTGAAGCATGTTCTCTACTGAACATACTTTATTTATTTAGATTTCGTTTAATTCTTCTTTTCGCTATATATTATACTAGCAGAAGTGCCCGTTGATTCTCAACGGGTAAATCGAAATTCATAATTACTCTTTGTACAGTCTTGATCGTAACACATGCCTCATAATTTTTTAGGTAGATATAATATTTTCCAAACCAATGAACAAAGTAAATAAAATTATAAATAAGTCTACAAAGTCACCTAAAGATTCAATCTCATATCCTTTGAATGAACACTTTCTTCGATGAAGACAAAAATGATTTAATAATTATAAAATATATTCGATGATCACATTAGGATAAGCAGCACCACCTTTTAGGAGACATTTTCTGAAAGGGAAAAATGGTTCTCGGAAACGATGATTAAACACAAATAACAAAAATATATTATATATCACTCAAACACCAACGAAGAACATTCTTTGTAGAAAGTAAGTGTATTATGGAGCTGGCTTGTTCCCCAATACCAAAATGCATAACATAAACATGGAGCTCATCAAACAACACAAATGCAATCACAATGCCAAAACAGAAACAAAGATTAAACACTGATAACAGAAAGATAGTAAATGTATATATAAATATACTATATTTGATTCATATATGAATTAAAAGCACTTAAAAAACCACAATGAATAACGTTTTTTATTCTGTGCAAGACAAAACATAAACTTGCTCTACCTTTTCCATCAAGGGATACGATGTTGGAGATATGATGCAGCTTTACAAATCGCCGTTTAACTCCAACACTGAATCTGGGAAGTCTTTACGATATTCACTAAATCCATTTTCGTCAATCGCTAAATATTTATCGATGTAAATTGATAAGTTGTAATACTTAATGCAGAAGATTATATTAAAAACATCCGAAACTTACTAGGTTTTTATACACATTCAGTTGTATTGATAGGAATGATAGGAATATTCAGTAAACAATTACGTTCATATAAATAAAACTTGGTTGCTAAAGACGCTTCCATAAAATTTAAAATCTTTCTTAAATACAGGTATTCGTATATTTGTACCGTTTGTACGCTCGATTCTTCACAGTATATCGTTCATAGCTGCAGTTACTTATATCTCCTTAAATTTCTCCCTCTTCATATAATCTATCACTTTGATTTATTAATTGCCTAGCAACGTAAATAGAAAATAATAATCGCTTTTCTAATTCCATTTTCCGCGATTTTAACAAAGCATTAGGATTAGCTGATACATCCTGATGTCATTTTGCAATCCGTTTATTTCAAAAATATGATGTAGAAAAAATCATTCTTTTTATTAATAAGTAAGCCCATCTATATGAAATCCATTAATCTCGGTTTTATTTTTCAGTAAAATGCATGAAATGCAGAGTATGCCAAATCTAGGTCGCATGAAAAAGAAAAAACTTCAAGCAAACCAATATTTTGTCATATATTTCGTAATCTTTTGTTAGCGGTCTTAAAAATCGAGGTGAAGTGTCCCTCCAGGGCGAAGTGTACACATTGTTCCTTCACTTACGGGATTACATCACCAAGGCTGGATATTCTCTCTATGGTGTTTCCTAGAATCTTCTATTTCATCAAGCCTTTTTTGTACAATACAAAGGTTAAATTATCTAGGTCGTGCGTACATTTGTGCCAGGACATAATTCTCTCAAATTTTGAAAAATTATCCCAGTAGACCTCGGGAGTGCTCAATAAAATGTAGGCCCTCAGGGGATTGTGCGCCGTACTACATTTTATGTGGCTGTAGATATTAGAAATTTACTATGTGCTAAATAGAGATTTCGCGATGAATTTTATTTGAGTCGGTTCGCTTATATTAGAGGAGTGGAGATTAATGACTATGTTTCGATAGGGTTTTGCTGGGACCGTATATTTCCAATATTAATTTTTGATTACAAATTTGCCTACAAATTTATTTGAAATGCAGCATAATCAATCGATTTTAAAATGCATATTTGGAATGCAAGTGAAAATGCAAAAATAATTTCAGTTAAATGATATTCAGGATTTATTTTACTATGGAACATTTTGTAGCTTAGTATTTTTATCGAGTTAAGTAATTGCGTCGTCCCTAAGCAGATACTTTTCGAAAACCTTTCAGGTGTGACGTTTCTGACATCAACTATATCTATAACCGAAAATCTAACAGTCAGGAAGAGCTTTGTGAACTTCAGTTCAAAGAGCCCCAGGTTCGATTCCCAATATAACTTAGATTCTTAGAAGTCATTAGCCGGTTACATTCTAATCATTCCTAAGATTGCCTATATATTTATATTTTCGTGTATCTAACAATTTTAGCAAAGCAAAATATGATTGTTTACGATGTAAATTCTGATAAAAAACACTCTATGCATCGATTCCTAGATCTACCTAGTCCGTTTTTTGGTTTATTTTGTTGTATGATGGAGATTTTAAATAAAAATTTGGAATATGATACGAATGTTGT
The DNA here is from genome assembly GCA_947579665.1 of Sympetrum striolatum. NCBI lineage: Eukaryota > Metazoa > Arthropoda > Insecta > Odonata > Libellulidae > Sympetrum > Sympetrum striolatum. Next base: position 88,075,857 of record OX388349.1, read on the forward strand.
AGGCACTTCCAAACTTGAGCTCCTAACTTTTCGACCAAGAAATGTTACAATTTTTTAGACACACCAAAAACAATTTTCACTTTACTTGTATGAACTGGATTTCGGTGATTAAGAGTATTTTCAAGTGATTAAAACGCGAAAGTAAATTTTTGTGGCAATAATCATGACTTGTACTCTTCGGTTTCGGTTACGAAATTGCGGGAAATACCATACCTTACATTCGGAGATAAACATTGAAATGAAATGTTTTGTCATCATCGTCCAATTTTCCCGATAATTCGGGGAAGAGAAACAGGTGGTTTTAATAAACTTCTCGAAGCCTTGCACTTAAAGGCTGAGGTTGTTTGTCTTTGATAAGATATCGTCGGGAACTCCGCTCGCTGATATCAGGAAATCACAAAGAAAGCTTTTCCTGCTATAAAGCATCTCGAAATCAGTTTTCTAGGATCGATGCATGATTGGTATTATATCTAGACTTTGATAGACAGCAATAGTTATTAAGAAATGTTAACAGAAGCTGGATTGACTTATCGGCTTGATCTAGGATGAGCTATAAAAATAATGTTAACGGTTATATGTTATCTTTCTCATCCACTGATATCTTCGCGAACTTTTCTGCTTTAACGAATTGTTACATGACGAGTAATCTTACGAATTCTGATGTATGTATCATATTTAGTTGGTATTGTGTGAGATTTATTAATAGTTTTCTATTTCAGAATGATAGTACAGATGAGCGTAGATAATGCATTTCTCAAAATACAAAGGAAAACAAATATATACCATATGTTTCCACGACTAAAGGTCGACGACAAAAGGCCGACGCCAATAGATCGCCGTGCCAAAAGGTCGATAGCCAAAGGGTCGACGTGAAAAAAGGTCCACAGCAAATAGGTCGCCATACAAAAAAGTCGACAGCAAATAGGTCGCCATACAAAAAAAGCCGACTGCAAATAGGTCGCCATACAAAAAATTTGACAGCAAATAGGTCGCCATACAAAAAAGCCGACAACAAATAGGTCGCCATGCAAAAGAAGCCAACAGCAAATAGGTCGCCATACAAAAAATTTGACAGCAAATAGGTCGCCATACAAAATGGTCGACCCAACCCAACCCACTGTACTTGTCACTGTCACTGTCAATGTACTTATTATTGATAGTGTTTTCATGAAGTCCCACCTGAAAGAAATAGGAAATTACAGATTCCAAAATTTTTTGCCATCTTTATAATTTAATTTCGACCTTTTCCCGCGGCGACCCATTTACTGTCGACCCTTTGGATATCAATCTTTTTGTACGGCGACCTATTGGCGTCGACCTTTTGTCGTCGACCTAATTGCTGTCGACCTTTAGTCGTGATACCACCATACATTCCAATGAAGTTACAATAAGGTTAAAAAATCTCTGATAGCTACGATAAGTAGGAGCTCTTTTGAATAATAGAATGATTTATTTAAAATAGTCGGAAATATTATCAAAAATAAACAAACTCGTACTGCTATAAATACAAGTATAGTTGATCAAAAATAATTGAGCGCTCCATATCCTTGGAAATGAAGTTTGAGACTCCTTCACTCTTTATGCTCCTCCATTTGCTCTCGTAACTATTCAAACCGTCTTTACTCGTTTCCATCGGAATGAATCCGACTGATTTCAATCCTTCTTCTCGGAGAAGAGCCATGTTACCCGAAGAGGCCTTCAAGCTCTTATCTGAAACTTTTAAAGATTTTAAACTTAGATGTTTTACGCTATTATAAAAACCTATTGTATGAAATATCTGTATTTTGGATTTTGGGTGTGTTTTTATAAAGATATTGTTAAATCTATGATATGTGACTTTATCCTGTTTGTCAATATAATGTTGTGTAATACAGTGTAATGTGTAGTAGAAATTTAGGGACCTCTGGAAAAGTAAGGGATTGCTTGACATCGTGATGTACGGTGGGGTTCTACCCCGTGACCGCTACGGTAGCCGAGAAGGCCCGCTCATGAACCCCGAAAAATCCAGTAAAATAGTCAAAAATAATATTATAAATTCATTACGTAGTTGTAAGGTAAATATACTATATATTTGTAATCATTCCATGGGAATTGTTTAATCATCATTGATGTATTTTATATAAATTATGTTTGTAAATTGTACAAATGTATGTAGGTAGAAAAGAACTGCACCAGGCTAACTGACTACCTGCAGTTTATGCCTTAATAATAAAGGAAGGATTGATGACCAACAATTTTAGTAAAAATATGGAGAAAATTGGATTAGAGGAATATACCGTCGATGCAGCACAGAAAGGAGTATTACTGCAAACTTGTCACATTGTGCGCAAGTTCCTCAGTAATTAATAATAAGATCGCATGGGTTAGGGTGAATTCTCTCTCCGTGTCGACTGAGTCCTGACCATCTGTGGACAGGTGAATTTTTTCCAGCGGAAACGCTGAGAGAGTGCAAAAACTCAAATAATAATAATAATTAGCTTGTGACAGAAAAGAATAATAATAATAATAAGCATTTAAATTTGGACTCCAATTGAGCGGAAGCTGAATCGAGCATCGCGGGATATGAATTACTTTTCTGTTACGAGTGACTTCGTAATTTTCCTACTTATTGTTGCAGTGTACACGAATACAATTTATTTCCAGAATTCTTTAAAATAAAAATTTTAGTAAAAAACGCTAAGGTTTTCGGTTAAATATTGGGTATAGTAAAAAGTATTGAAAGCTTAATTTCTTAGGCTTTTAATTGTAAACATTTCTTTTTTTCGATGTTTAAATTTCTGTCAGTTTAACCAAAGAGAAATAAATTTGAACTTCCAGTCGCTTCCTATTTGTTCACTATAAGTAAGCTTTTCTTCGTTTTATACTTGTTATATTTCTACTTTTTAATTTTCTTATTCGAGTCTGGTCGTCATTTCACCTGATTTACTTTATTCTTCTCTAAGTCCACTTGCTAAAATATTTTTTAAGTTGTGGGCATAATAGTTTAATTCTATCTTTCTGAAGTTTACATATCTATTATATACGAGTAAAATGACATACTGCAAGCACATCGATAACACTAATTTTAAGTCGGCATCATATAGAGTGAGTCCTCAAAAGAAAAAAATGGATTGAAAATATTCATAATATTCGCTGCAATTTATTCGTCCGGTATCGAACCCGGGTCTTCCCGGTGATACTTACTATGCAGCACAATAGAAGATCACCATTTCTAACTATGTGTGAAAATTCAAGCAGAAATATTAGCTGCAACTGCCTCAAACGACGTCCAACTTTTCCCTTATAATCCTTATGAGAGAAATATTAATGTGCTCTGGCATCAAACCCAGGAATAGTACGGACTTATCTATTTTTTTTCTTAAACCAATTCTTACCTTACATTTCCTAGCCAAGCAGGAACTTTCTATCATTTCGATAAGTGCATCAAACAAATTAATGAAAAACTATCCCCATGTATTTTAAATACGGGATTTTTGCATCGTCCTAGCATCGAACCCAGGACGTTCTCATTAAAGATTATTAATGTTTTCAATAGTTCTCGACCATACCTGTAAGCTCCTTCAATTTTGATTCTCTATCTATTCGGGAAGTATTATTTAAAAAATTTTGAAAATCCCCACCATGTATTCTTATGGAGAAAATCGCGACTTTGGGGCCTTCTGGAATCGAACCCATGACACCGAGGTTCAAAGTCGGGAGAAATATTGGCTGCAACTGCCTCAAACGACGTTCTACTTTTCACGAATGTAAATGGCTCTCTGGATTCGAACCAAGGACAATCTTGGAAATCTAATACATGATTTTGAAATGTATCTATGATTTCTATCTACATACCGAATTTCAAGTTTCTATATTGTTGGGAAAGTGTTCAAAATAATTATTGAAAATCGGATCAGGACTGATTGAAGAGACGTCTGGTGTCGGACCCAGGACACATTGATAGCTGTGAATGCACAGTTTGATTTGTATGAACTTGATATTTCTTTATGCAAAGTTTGAAGTCGATACCATGCCGGGAAGTACCTTAAATTTGTATCCGTTATCTCCATAAGAAATGCATTGAGGAATGTAAATGGCCCTATGGGATCGAACCAAGGACCATCAGCCGTTCTCAGATATATCTCCCGTTTAAAATGCATTGCTGCGATTTTTTAGATTTTGTTTTAATCACTTCCCGATAAGATGGAAATTCGAAACTCGGCATGTAGATAGACATAATAAATATATTCTATGTACTCTTTTTACCTTTTCGCTGATGGTCCTTTGATCGATCCCAGTGAGTTATTTACAATCATTATTACATTTCTTATGGAGATAACGGAAACCAGTTTTAGGTACTTCCCGGCATGATATCGACTTCCAACTTTGAATTAAATAAGATCAAGTCCTAACAAGCCGTAATGAGTATTCAAAGTTGCCAATAGGTCCTGGGTTCGACACCAGGCGTCTCTAAAATTTGTAACTGATACGATTTTTAAGATTTTTTTGAACCCCTTCCCGATAACATAGAAACTTAAAACTTGGCATGTCAATAAAGATCATATATATATATATATATATATATATATATATATATATATATATATATATATTTCATATACGGTGTTTTAGGTTTCACTGATCGTCATTAGTTCGATCCCAGAGAGCCATTTACATTACCCTATGCATTTCAAAAGGGAATAACGGAGTTTTAATTTTGGACCTTCCCTGTATGGTATCAACTTAAAAATTTGAATCAAATAAGTTATATTTCTATCAGGGCGTTTTATGTATTCACATCTTCCAAATGATTCTGGGTTCGACGCCTCTAATATTTGAAACGTATGGAGGGAGTTTCAAATTATTTATGATTCGGTTTCGAAAATATTTTAAGCTAGATCCTGGTAGGATAGGGAATACAAAATCAAAGAGGTCAAACACGCTCTTCTCTATTTTATCTATAAAACGGACACCAAATGTTCGTGAGTTTTTCGCCAGGCGAATGCAAATTTCTCCTATTTAAAATAAATTGCGTTGATTTTAAGAATATTTTCAATCCCTTTTTTTCTTTTGAGGACCTTCTCGAATTGAAGTCGACTTGAAATTTATAATATCAATATGCTTGCAGAATGCAAGCAACTTTTACTCGTCATTTATATGAACAGATGTACTCTGTGGAAAGTTGAAAGTCGGCATAGAGTTTGTTCTTTAAGTCCACGAAGTAGTTTCTTATATTATATTAAATTACTATAATTATGAATCACTTAACGAATGTGAAATGGTCAGTTGGTAACGTAGGCAACTTTAAAAACACAATAGAGACTTCGTTAGATAATAAAATCCCAGTTTAATTTGACAAACGAATATTTTACATTGTCTTGTTATGACGAATGCGCAGATTTTACAATTATGCTAGTTTTCCTTATTAGTCCAGGACATTTCAATCTATCTTGGACAAGTCTTCGGGAAAGTCTACAAATATCTGGCTGTTAGTGTTATCGATAGTGAAAAATCCTTACTTTACACAAAATATGTATCTTCATCAATACTAACGAACATTTAGAAACTTTTGCATCGCCCGCATTTAAAATTCCCTCTGGTGGACATTTAAAAATTGATCGTGCTTCACGAAAGGCAACGGAACTTTGAAGATGAGCAGTAGTTTGAAAGGTCACGAGTGTATTTTCCACTTGAAGTGAATGGTTTTCCTTGGAGGAAAAGGAATTCGCTTCCAAGTTTTCAACCGTCTGCCGAGTTGGGAGAAGTAATTTTCCCAGTGATCTGTTCTTTCTGTCAGCGTGTGATTGCCCTTTCCCTTTCAAAAATCTGAGCCGTTCATACGACCAAATATTGACTGTAAGAAGTCTGTTGACTCTTCGACAGTTTGCACAGCGGTCGACGGAGATGTTGGAAAAACTGTTGAATTGGACCTGCAACTTTTTTTTTTTTGAGGGATCCATATTTGGAGGAATTCTGTCTTTGTTTTGTCTCAAAACTATCGCATATAAGTTCGGTGAACTGCGTTGCTGGGCAATTTGAGAGAAATCCTGTTTTCTATGTAAGGATTCCGGTTATTGATTTTTAAATTAGAAGAATTAATCTTTCATGTGTCTGGCTCGATATTTAAATCTCTAAAACACGTTCTTTTAAATTAATAGTTTGCTAAGTATTTTCATTCTAATCCTTCAAAATCTTCAAAAACCATTTGACCTTTTAATCTTTCATGGATTTCATTTCTTATTGTATCAATGTTACCAAGCAGTGCTTCCTGGTATATAGATTGGAGTCAGATTAAAAGTGACTTGTTCCATTCGGAATTTAAAGAAAGTTTTCTCTTTATTTAGAGGTAATGATTTAATTGTGAAGAGTACAAATAATTTTATATTTCATTTTTGTTGAAAAATTGAGGAAAAATAGTTTTTTGCAGCATTTAGTGGAAAACGTAGAGTAATAAAATTAGCAGCATTATTACTCTCTCAAAGCATTACTTTATATTTTTTATAAATTGGCAGTTCATTGGAATATTCATAATGTGTTGTTCTCTTACCGGAGATAATTCTCTGCCTAGGAATATCGAAACGATAGATTGCTTTGGACTTTCCAACTTCAATATGTTCAGCGTTATATCAATAGAGTCTTCAATCCAAACGTATTTAATTGAATAATTGCAATGTACAGTACATACGATTTGATTGGCATACAATCAAACGGAATCGACTGTCAGCGGTAACGTGGATGAGTAAGTTATGCAGAGTTACAACCTCTAACTTGTTACACTCTCAGGGCCAAGTAATTGAATTCCAAATATAGGAGTGCGTGAATTTCATTGTAAAATTGTATTATCGATTCAATACCTCCTATGAAATAGAACAAACTTTTATCTTTACATTTTTGTCAATGTATCGTTTGAATGATTTTAATATGAAAGTTATTTTTGTAGAATTGGTGGCAAAAAATGAGAGTTTGATTGAAGGGAAAATGGAATCAAATTATCATGGTAATGGAATTCATTTCCTCTTGAAAAGACAAAATTTTACTTTTGAAAACGTCTTTCTACGCCACTATCAGTCGGATTTCCTCGTTTTCAACGTCATTTCCTCCGAATTTCATGTTCAGTCTTCCTCAATGGAAATTTATGGCTCCTTTGCCGTAAAGGTCAACCGACAAATGTCAAACTGTCACGTACATACTTAGTGAACTCAAATCAAAATACTGGAGATAGAGGTGATATTCTTGAAAAATTCTTAATTAAAATTAAAAATTGTTATTCGGAAAAGTTAATGAACGGTGGGCAGATTTTAAGGAAATTAGAGGAATTTACTTCATTGAATGCCCCAGGATATGCCACTTCATTGTTTAGGAGTCTATACTTACGATTATTTTCGGGAGAAAGGATTTTAGTTTGAAATATGTAGATTATTGATACTCTTGCAACTTCGTGGTGATTTGTTACTTTGATATAATGTCACTCAGGTTGAGTATTTTTATCCTTGGAAGGAAAAAGAAAACTGGGGATGTAGCGTATATTTTTAGGATCATACTGCGTACGCAATAAACAGCGCTTTCATTATTATTATTTAGCAGAAAATAAGATTTAAATTAATATTCATTGTCTGTTCTCTGTACTCCAAATTTTACCAGAAGGTCAGTTTCAGGCAGGCATTACATTAATTTATTTTAAATGACTTTTTCTGAAAACAAGCTATTCTTATATAAACAATAATAAATATTTTAACTGTCATAGAAATTATAAATATTTCTTTGTTTGGATTTTGAGAAAGTTTGTTTTTATTTAATATATTTTTATCTGTGCATAAATTACACTGCAATCCTTACGATTTCGCAATCCTGCGAGGTAGATTATAAATTGCATTCCCGCTTATATATTATGCTTCTGTGAGAGGCGGTTTTAAGCACATCGTTCCGGGGGTCGAGGAACTCTCTTAGTATGATCTTATTTATAAGGAATTAATCTTACTTATCCGCCGCATAGTCAGGCTGAATTAGAAAACATACTTAAGGCCGTGTGAGAAATGGCAAGCGACGCGCTGACTGCAATCTCGCGGTCATCGGCTGAGGAATGCAGTTTCTGGACCGTTGAACGCCTTTGGGGCACGCATAGATCATGGACACAGTCTGTTATGACTTCTCTCCTACTTGGAGTGCCTTGCGTGGTTGTTTAATTGCACTTATTCCATGGTTAAGAAAGCTTATAAAATCCGGTTGTTGGAAAGGATTCAAAACACAATCAATGTTGAGTTAATGCTGCAACCATAGTTTCTGAGATTGCTTACTATTCGTAGTGAATTCACTAATGGTAATTATTCCTCATATTTCATTTAATACTTGTTATTCAGTGATAGGCTGTAGATGCATTGATTTTACCGAGCAATGTCATCTACCTTGAATACTTATCGTAAATGTCTTCGTTATTTAATCAAGAGTTGTTTCAATGAATATTATATATTCTATTTTATTCCTGTTTCCCAACCAAATTTATATTCCTTGATTGATTCTTCGATAAAATCTCAGCATCACGTAAAATCATTTAGGGAAGATATTAGTTTAAATGCAACTGATCGGCGTTATGTTTTATTACCACCATGCATTGACCCTTATAGAGGATATGTTGTTGGCCAATGTTGCTATCTTACTAAATTTGTTTGCAGCCTTAATGAACTGTAGTAGCTTAACTGACAAGTGTAGAACTAGGTTTGAGCCTTGCTTTGTTAGGTTTGTCACTTCAGCTTCATTTATACACTTGCCTTTAATTTTACAGCTTATGCGCTGAATATGCTTCTCACGCAAGGTCTAAAATCACCATCCTTTTATGGTAAAAAGTTCAAGTAATATCATAATTTGGAGTTCAAGTATAAAAATAAATAAACAACGCAAAGATTTTAAATGCTCTATTAAGCCACATATGAAGTTACTCCTGAATCCCTTTCGTTGTAATCACTGGAGATGTTACAGTGCGAGAGATCCTTCAGATTCGTTTACGGATGCATTAAAGTGTCATTCACACTTGATACCCTATTGACTGTTGTGTAATCCATCGAGTGAATGGCCGAGGTCGTCTCCGTCACCCCCCACTTATTAACCGGCGGATCAACCGAAAGCAGTTTTTGCAGACGAAAGAGAACAGCAGACTGACTTCGAGTCATTCGTCTTCTTCTCAGTCAGACCAGTTTTTCTCTCCAACAAATCCATCCTGCTGCATTGATGATGGTCAACGTGAAGCGGTCCCAATAGAAATCGCATAATTGCTGTAGGAATTTGTGACCAGCAGGTTATTTACTCATACGTCTTATAACTCGATTAAAACGAAAGTAAGGGATTCTGTCTCTGATTTGCTTATAATGTTTAATCTGAAAGTAAAAGACTTGGTTCGAATCACGAGCACGTCAATATTCAGTTCCGTTAACCCTTGATATTTTGCTAGTCTCTTTCACTATACATGAACTTGGTCCATAAATAAACTTTCTTTTTGTTTGGGAAGTTTTTCCATGAAATCCCGAATAATTTTGAATACAGGTCAAATTCCGTTACAACGAATATCGTTACAACGAAATTTTCGTTATAACGAAAATCTTTGATCATCTTGGTTGGCTCGCCATTAAATATGGGTAATTGAAATCTCGTTTCAACGAAATGTCAACTTTCGTTACAACGAACATTTTTCATCTCAGCTAAAGAGCTTAACCCTCGAAAATATTGTCTACCCTTCACCCCTCGGTCAGACAGCATGAATCATTTGGGTATTGCTGGGAGTACCGTAGTATGAGTCATCCATCTCAGTTAATTTTGTCCTCTATTACCGGGAAAACGGTCAGTCCTTTACTAGCTCTTTTTTGTTTTGTTTTTTTAGTTTTGTAGTTTAAAATTTCTTTTAAAAGAGAAGTGCCATGGATATCTCGAAAGAAAGGAGACAGTTCAATTTGGAGATGAAAATGGAAATTTTCGAAGCTGTTGAAGCGGGAGAAAGAAAGGGAAAATTGCCTCCAGTTTCGGGATTTCTCCATCTACGCTCTCAAAATTTTTGGAGGACAGGGATAAAATCGAGGAAAGCTTTCGCAAAGCCAACCGAAACCCAAAGCGCATGCGGACTGCTGCGTGTGAGGACTTGGAGGAAGCCTTATTCCGGTGGTTTTCTGAGGCAAGGGCTATAAACCTTCCCGTTAGTGGATCGCTACTCCAGGAGAAGGAGAAAAGTATAGCCACCACTCTCGGACACAAGGACTTTGCTGCCAGCTGGGGGTGGCTCATAAGGTTCCGGGACAGATTTGGAATTTCATGCAAGGCCATCTGCGGAGAAGAATCCTCGGTCCCACTAGAAAAAGTAAACGAATCGAGAGCGGGAGAAATACAAAAAAGTATTCTTAATTATGACCCTAAGAACATTTATGATGCTGACGAGACTGGAATTTTTTATCAGCTCCTGCCTCACAGGACATTGGTAGTCAGAGGTGAGCAGTGCAGCGGAGGAAAAAAATCGAAGCTAATACTGACAGCTCTTCTTTGCTGCAACTCAACGGGAACCGACAAGCTTCGTCCTCTCATTATAGGAAAATCTAAAAATCCAAGATGTTTTAAAGGGTACTCGTTTCTTCCCTGTGAGTACGAAGGAAATAAGAAAACCTGGATGACTAGAGACATTTTCTCAAAATGGCTAACGGAGTTGGATAAGCAAATGGTGAGGAAAAACAAAAAGATTCTCTTTTAATAGATAACAGCTCTCAACAAGGCTACCAATTTGAAAAATGTGAGGGTCGAATTCTTTCCCACTAATTGTACGGCCGTCCTGCAGCCCTTGGACCTAGGAATAATTCGGTCTTTGAAAGCAAATTACCGGAAAGAGATTCTGAAAAAAATCTTGCTTCATATGACCTGTGACCAAGCTGCAAAATTTACCGTAAAAGATGCAGTAGAGATGCTAGATAGCTCTTGGGCATCAATTTCTCAAGAGACAATATCCAAGTGCTGGAGGAAAAGCAGGATAATGCCAGCGCCTCAAGAGGCAGAAGAGGAGCCATCAGGAATAGATCAGCAAATCGAAGAATTGTGGAGCCCCTTCAACGAAGGAGGAGGTCTGAAATTGGACGATTTCGTTGATGTGGATCGTCACTTGAAAGCATCAGAAGAGGAAACCGAGAAATAAATTTTGGACTCTATGAGGAAAGAAGCCGACTCCCCGAGTTCGGACGAAGGCAGCGATAGGGAGGAAGAAATGGTAACAGCTGCTCAAGCCTTTTCAGCGTTTGAAACGTTTAAAAGATTCATGTGCTCCAGCGAAGAAGCAGACGAGAAAATGTATAATTATTTAAGAATTATGGAGGAACAATTCCTGAAGTGTACTTCAAAAAACAGACAGAAAAAATAGCATTTTTTTATGAAAGAAAATTTTGTTGCAGGTTGGCACTGTGTTTTAAATTTGTTTCATACCCTTTCAGGCCCGTTGAAACTTTAAAACAGATGCGTAGGAGAGGACTGTTTTAACCTATACAGTACTCGTACGTATAACGCAAGGCTAAAAAACTGACCAAAAATGTTCAATCTCGTTATAACGAAAATTTCGTTACAACGAATTTTTTTCGTTCCTCCAAAAATTTCGTTGTAACGGAATTTGACCTGTATTTGAATTTTTAACATCATACACGTTACGCACAATTTCTTTGAACAGCCAATAGAAAATTGCTAGGGGATAGATTCCTTTCAAAGGTGCCCTTTAGGACCACCAAAAAATTAATTGTAGTAATTAAAATTTAGTTTTTTTAACAATTTAGTTAAATTCATTTAAACAACTTTAGATCCATCGTGAAAAATCAAAGAGAGAAATTTTTAATATAATGAGATTTTTCATAGTATACATATAAGATATAAGTAAATTTTCCATCAAATGTTTTTCAGGAAATTCTTGGGTTGATTTTCTTGCTGTATTATGGCGCCTTTCAAGAAAGTTTAGCTTGCGCATATCAAGTTTACGCAGTTTTATTGTCTTTTATATCGTAAATTATAATTTGATTATTTAGTTTATCTCATTTCAGTCTTTTATCATCCAGTTCAAAGGCGTAAATTGATACTTCGGATCAATTTGAAAGATATATTTTCAGAAGAAGTTTACGATATCAATGACGAAACGAATATACTGAAGTCCCCGCATTAGTATGGTTTAATAAAAATAAATATTTTTGGTGTGCAATTATTATTATTCTAATCAAAAACACATCGAAAAGCTCCTATTTCACTCTTGAAAATCATCGCTAAGTGATAATTTCACGGAGAGATGGGTTTTTCGTCGCAAATGGACCGTTTCGCTGACGTTCCATCCGCCGCGAAAACTATTCATCGGCGAGGATCGCTTCAGTGCTTTCGAGAATTCCAATCGCGATGTAATTGAAGGTAAATTGCCGTTTTGTATTTCATTCACGGGTCAAAGGTCGACTCTATCTTCAGAAATTATTCATTTGAAATCCATGCGATGGGAAAAGCTATCGGAAACACGAAATACTGGATAAAGATGATTCTAATCGTCTCCGATCATTAATATACTTTGTCTGTGCTGAGTTTTTCAATTAAAACACAATTCTGAGGATTGATTTATCAGCCATCGAATTCAGCAATTAATGACATGTTTCAATTTAATTTTTTAAATAAAATTCGGCTTATCCCGCATATGGTGGTTTTTATGCAGGACTAAATTAAAATTTAAGTTAGCCAGTTAAGTAACTACTCGTATGATTATCAATGAAGTGTTAAATTTCAGTTTTTAATTCTTATTGAATAAAATAAGGACATATTATGGACAAGGTCGGGAATGTAGATCCGTATTATAAGTTAAAATCATTCTTTCCTAAATCACATCACAAAGAATACAAAATCCAATTTATTATCAACGTAGCAACCATCATATTTATCTACCACCATAATCACGCGATGTGAAGTTTATCAAAACATATAAAGTACTGCAAACCATTAAATGCTTTTTATTTGGAGAGTTCGTTAACAATTAAATAGCCTGTATTTCACTTTTTTAAGAATTTCGTTTTTTTTCGGAATTATAGAACCGGGAAAGAAATTATTTTAAAATACGTAAGTTGCACAATTCAGCTACACAAATACTACTATAAAAATATCAACACATACAGGGGAAGTGAAATAAATTAAGTTAATGGGGATTTTTGAGAGTACATGAACTTACCGAAAGGTAAGTACTCATGAATGATGGATGCCTTATTTACAACTACACAAAATTGCAGGAAAGGATGCATTCATTTGAAATGAAAGTGACGAACAATAGAAATATTTTTGAAAAATACATAGAATCCGGGTTCGGGATATTTCGAATAATTATTCTTTTGGTCATAAGTGAACCAAATTACGGAATAATTAATAAAATCCGGATGGTGTCTAAATTTTTACCTTAGCTCCCTTTTCCCCTATAACAGCGAAACAATGTAAATATTAAAACTTAAATCGTAAGTATTGTAATTAGTGGACGAACTCTATATTCTTTCCTTGGACTATCATTCCACAGTTTATAGAAATTCCATAATCTTGAATTGATATTCATTTATTATTTTTAATCATATATTACTAGTCCTTAGGATTACCAGAAGAGTTTATACGTGTGCGGTGTATTTACTGTTTGCTTGATAGAAATTAAAAGCAACTCAGAGGGGAGATTAATGATGATTTTCCGGTATTCTAAAGAGACGATGTTTTGAGAAGTCGGCAATATCTCTTTCTCACCCCCCTCTTTCGTGTGCTGCCCTTGCGTCTCACCCAAATGAAAACAAGCGAGACGCACACCTTGACGAGGAAAGCGACTTCTCTCTTACGAACTCTAGCAACTTCCTTTGAAGCCGTTCTACGATTTCATTATCGCCGTAAATGGTTCTTCGCTATGGATATCTCGGAGGATGGGCTATTCTTCTTCAAGAAAAATCTGAGAGGAGTGAAAACTTCTCTTAATTATTCCGAATAATTTTCCTTAATCGTAATTTACATCCCCTTAGCCATTACCCTTTTCTAAGCAGCTCTATTTTCAGCTAAATTTTATAAATGTTAATATTACCTATTTGTAATCAAATTTACCGTTTATGCGCTCACCCAATACTACTACAAGATACTATGGCGTACGATGATGTCAGTTATTTATAGGTAGCCTTTTATCAGTCAAGCGTTATTTGAAATTAATTATGTTCGGGTACTCTTACGTGTCAGTACCAGGATTCTCTTCGGGAGCATGGAATCGTTTTTTTAATAAAAAGGACTGGGTGTATTTATCATATTTTACTTATCTCGAAATTTACAAACGAAATTATGCTGAAGTTTCCAAATCCCTTAATATCTGTAGAAAATAGGGAATTCGAGATTCGAGAAACATTAAAGTTATTTGATATATAAGTAGTATACATCAATTCGAATTGTTTCCTTTTTGTTAAGTTTTTCACTTCAAAAATTGAAATAGGTAAGGGGAATAAGTATCCAATTTTGTACTTGGTTGGCAAGGACATGAATTGCAAATATATTGCATATAATCGAGGTTTGTGCTGTCATGCTCTTTATAGTATTTTTATGGCTGATCGGTTAAATGTAAGGATTAGATTCTTAAGTCTAATGACGAATGAAGATAATCGACGAAGCATTCTTTATCTGCTACTAACGTGAAAATATAAAAAGGGAAATAAAGATAGCTTCATTTGATCATCAAAATGAATCTTTCTTCGCAGCTTTTATATTTTTCTTACTCAAACTAGGCCAATGAAACTCATATTTTCGGAATAAGTGGTAGAAGATCCGAATTGTTGATAAAAGTCAGTCGCGTTACTCCAAGATTACTATGCCATCTGACGGAAAGCAGATAAAACCACTCGTTCGCGCCTCGGGAAGAACCTCCAGCGAATACGATAGCGGAAGAATTTTTCGAATTATGTCGTGAAAAATTCCATCCTGGGGTTTTCGTCCACGTAAAATCGTTTTATAACATTTACAAATACATAAAAACACTTTCAGCAGGGTTACCAACATATAAGTTTTTATCATTATAAAATCTTCTTCCAATTATTTTCTCAGATAAATATCAAACTTATATCTCAAATTTAAATTCAGTTACCTTTCTTGAATAATTAGAACTCATTTCAGGAAGCACTTTATGAAACAGGGCTGCCAACCGTCAAAACGGATCTCTAAACAGAGAGTTATGCATTTGCAGTATAAATAACTAAAGAGATATTTTGAGCTCTGATTTGTTTCATGTGATTCGTTGAAACTCTTTGGGATCCAGAATTAGTTTATAAACAATAGGAAGCAGTGTGACCAACATCTTCGGCTGTAAAGTCAAGGTAGCGATCTGATCTTCATGAAAAACCTAACAATTTATCAGGCATTTATCGAAAATGGACTTTTTTTTACACATATTTTATTCTATACCTTGACTTTGTCCCTCTTAAATAAATGCTGAATAGTTTTTAGAGATTCATCTCTTTAATTCGTCTGATTAATCCATGTAATTGTTTCTGCATTTCCGCTCTTTCAGTTTTTATTTCATATCCATGTTTTATGTTGATCATATTTTTTACTATTGTTTATCGTCAGCTGTAAGTGGCTTCGTGATCTAAGTTGATGCTTTTTCAATAAATATATAAATAAATTATAATTCTTAAAATCTAGCTTACTATGTCCAGTTCAATCGCATGTCGATGAGAGGTTTTCTTGAAAACAATAGTTATTAACGAATGTGTTGAAGTTACCCTCTACTTTTTAACTCTCAAATGTTTGTCAGATTCAATTTGATATCTCTTTGTTTGGAGGATAGGCAGCCAGGTGAAATACTTGAAGACCGTAGTTGATACAAAAAAAAATTAACATAAAATTGTCCGTTGCAAATGAAGGAGAGAGTACTTCGATAGTTGCGAAAAATATGTCGCCTCGCTAAATTCACTCAATTTGCAATCTCCATGTTTTAATTGCGAACTTTTGAGTTGGTAAGAACCAACCCTAATGAGGAAATAAATTACAAAAAAACTGCAGAGAAATTCGCGGTTCCGTTTCCAATGAGAGTCTCGCCCTAGTCTCAGCTTCAGATTGCGAAGCCCTCTCAGCTGTATTTTGCCCTACTCACTCATCTTCCCATGCGGTTATTCTATGGTGGGATTGCCTCGGCGGCTTAAGTGATTCTCTACGGATGCAGGTTTTTGAGGAGATACAACCTAGATTAATTTCCTCTCTAGAGTAGCGTTTCTTTTTGGCGTGGTTGATCCAGAGAAGTTGGAAGATGACTAAGGGAATCATGACGTAAATGTATCTGTTTTAGAAAGACCTTGATAAGGGAGTAAGGGAAGATTAACCGATTGGAGTGTTATGAAGAGTGTTTTTCTGTTTGGATGTGAAACGCAGATTCTTGGAAGGACACTGAAAAATTGTAGATATGGGTGTGGCGTAGAATGGAAAAAATAAATTGAGTTAATTGGAATACAAACGGGTAAGTACTGGAGGTGAAGGGGGAAATGTGAGTTTTCATTGCAGAAGAGGACATTGATTTAATTAAGAAGTTAATTGAAATAAGGATATTAGGGAAAACACAGATGACAAAGGCATTGTTGATTGATGTTCATGTTGGCTTATATCTTACATATACACATCCTAAACGTCTGTTAGAGGAGGACTCTACTTCCTTAATCGACATCTTTCGCGTATTATTTGCGGAAAAACTTGATTCTGGAAGCGTCTCATTGTAGCACGTGCTTCTTTGAACTTTCTCGCGGTATTAGGGAAGCCCAAATACATATAGGAAGATGCGTATGGGAAGATGTTTACGGGAAGATGCATTATATCGGCAAAATCTTCTAAGAACGTGCCTTCCCTGAATTTATTCAGCCAATGAATCCTATGTTACAATCTTATATCTTTTAAAGGTACCCATGCTGCATCTTAAACAAAGTTTAGGAGATGTTCTCAAGAAATGAGCAGAAAACGCATATAAACCTACCGACTCTTAAGAGACTCGTTTATAAAGTAACCGGATCGCCACAGTAATCTAATCGCCGAATCGTAAAATTCTCCTTCATTTGTTCTCTTACGTCATCGATCGCCTCGCGTAGGTATTTTATGCCAAATTGGAAGGATGAAAAAGCCTTTCGTGTAAGCAAACCTGTCGATTCATTCCATCTGACAGCTTATCTGCCTTTATCTGCAATGCCTTTGAGGAGCGATCGAGTGGGATTATCTGTAGTCAATGCAGCAGAAAAAATCATCGCTAGACGTTCTCTAAAGATTCCATCGCCTCTGAAAGACTCTTCGAGGCATTTAATCTTTTTTTCCGACCGAGTGGACGTTTTCAAAATAATTTCGTCGAGTGTTTGAAAATTGTGGTGCCCTGAAGTTTATTAACTTTTGCTTAATCGTGTTGTAAATTTCCTTGTTAATTCGCTTGAGATCAGTGTGCTTCTAAGACTATGTATTTCTTTGTTTAAATATAAGCTTTAGAAGAGATACTTCCCGTTCCCAGTGTGCTTTGTATGGAAGTTCATGTTAAAGCAGTAATGTTAATTTTGAAGCGATCGTTCAGGATAACAAATAATAATTACTGTGTTTACTCTGGTTTCTAATCCATCATAGTCAAAAGTGTGGCAGGGGTTTTAAGATATTAAATTTTTTAAATTTTATTACATTGCGATAGCCAGTACATTTATTTACTAAGGAAGTCTGCAATTAGTAAGATTGTAATATCGATTTCTTAACACATCATACACTGAAAATTATTTAAAAGTACGAATTACTTACGAATTCCAACAGCTATATGCATATAGTTTTATGAAGATAAACGGCGAAGTTCGCATGAAATCACATGCTTATTAATATACGCGATGGAAATGAAGGAGAAAAAGTCCGCCGTAGCCGGGAATCGAACCCGGATCTCCCAATTGCCGGTCGGCTGCTCTCAACATTATTGACAATCGATTACATTTAAAAGCGATTGATTTAGTAGATGATTAGTTGAGTATATAATTAGTTAGGCATGAAGATAATTGTTCGAATACAGAGAAATGAGGAAGGGTTGGGTGAAAGCCTAATATCAAGAATGATATAGAAGTCCTATAAATTCTAATATCCCTGAACGGTAATTTCACATCTACGTTTGTACAATTTACTCATCATATCCACTAGATTAGATAAAAGAAAAATCTTTTCCTTCTAATATCGTTTATCAGTATAAAGTAGCATTGTTTCAAACAAGACATTTTCTACTTTTCATTAAAGTTTACCGATTTCTAAAAAAAACGCGTAATTATTGTGAATCTTTGAATTCTATCGTCTGGCAAAATTTAATTTTTAGTATCGTACTTTATCTTTGATCCTCCACTAATCGTATCTCAGCTCTTCGGCAGATTAAGTTGATAAGACGTTGAAGGAGTTGTACGGAATCTGTAATTACTTTTTCATGTTTCGTCATTTAGTTTTATCGTGGAACGAGCGGAAAGGACTTAAGAAACCATGAAAAATTATAAAAGAAATAAAGTAGTAATTTCGTAGCAACTTTCCGTAACCGGGCGCTATTTGCGTACGAGAAAGATGATTTGGAGGCTTTTAAAATGATGGCTTGTTGGAAGTTTCCTTCTAGTTCTGTCGTTCCGGAGGAAATTCCAATTTGTGATAAAAACTCGAAGAGGAGTTATTTCATCAAATTTTCATAAAATAAGCTCTAAATTCAAATTAAGAGTTTTAAATAGAGAGAACCAAATACTTTAAGCCAACTTAAAAGAATTTAAACATTTTTTCGAAAGGTTTGGAAGAGTAATTCGTTTTTATTCGCGACCTTTCCGATGTTTTGCTTGAAAACGGTTTATTCTTCAAATTTAAATTTAATCTTTTGGAAAATGCAGTATTAGTAACAAAGCTTTCATTTTACGTCTTTCAGTAGTTGAGGATTCATAAACATTAATGTTTATGAATCCTTAATTCTTAAAAGTTTAATGATGACTATGCACTTATTCATTTTTTTAAGTCAAACTGAATAATGACGAATAAGCTTTTGCTGTGCCATATCATTGGTGTTTTTTGCTATGTGAATTAATTAGTTAAAGGCTTCATAAAATCATATGGAAATCATGCTGCAATAAATTAGAGACAGAAATAATAGTAATTAGAGTCGATGCGTTAATCTTATTGATTTTTTCTATAAGTCGCATTATTCTAGAAAATAGCAGATATATTTTGTAGATTTGCTGTCTGATCTCCACACTTTCATATAGTATGTAATATGAGTAAAATTTAGCTTGCATACTGCAAGAAGATCGACAGCACTAATTTCATATCGGCATCATATCGGGACGGTCCTCAAAAGAAAAAAAAAGGATTGAAAATATTCTTAAATTTCGCTTCAATTTAATCGTCTGGCATCGAACCCGGGTCTTCCTGGTGAACATACTACGCAGCACAAGAGAAGATCACTATCTCTAACTATGTGTGAAAATTAAAGCAGAAATATTGGCTGCAACTGCCTCAAACGACGTCCTACTTTTCACATATATTCCTTATGTGAGAAATTGTAATGTGCTCTGGCATCGAACCCAGGAATAGTACGGTCTTATCTATTTTTTTCTTAAACCAAGTCTTAATTTACATCTTCCAGCAAAGCAAGAACTTCCTATCATTTCGATAAGTGCATCCAAATAAAAAATGAAAAACTACCTCAATGTATTTTAAATTACAGATTTTTGCATCGTCCTATCATCGAACCTAGGATAATGCTTGTAAAAGTCATTAATGTTTTCGATAGATCATGACCATATCTATAGGCTCCTTGAGTTTAGAATCTCTAACTTATCGGGAAGTATTTTTTTAAAATTCCCGAAATTCAAAGCAATGCATTCAAATGGGAAAAAATCGGGACTTTGGGGCCATCTGGAATCGAACCCATGACACTAAAGTTCAAAATCGCAATTTTTCTGGAGGTTATACGTTATGGCCAATATGTCGTAAAAATATCAAGTCAATGACGCTTGTGGTTTAGGCTGTGAATTAGTATCCTATCTATCTATATGAATATACGAGTAAAATGTAGCTTGTATACTGCAAGCAGATCGACAACACTAACTTCATATCGGCATCATATCGGGACGGTCCTCAAAAGAAAAAAATCTGATGTGGCCAGCACATGACTTTCTCCATATATAAGATGTAAGTATTTATCTATGACAGTATTTTCGAACTCTATATTCAATCTAAACTTGGAAGAGGAGTGATTCATTTATATCATATTATCTTTTACGTCACAAACACTATAAATAATGTTTTTCGGGACATGATCGATGAAAAACGATGAAATGGCCTTTCGCCCCAGCTCCCAGAGCGCCCACAACGTACATAATCAGCAACTTCCGGTTTATCAGTATTTCATAAATAACTCCTACACAATCAGTGATACAAAAATATGTTTCATACAAAATTTATAGTAAATATATTTTCTAAAACTTAATTGATAGTTTATACCTAAATATAATATTTATGGAGATATTTTGAAAACCGAAAATGAAATTTGAAGAATTAAGCTCGACTTCCGGTTAACCGATTTACTCCAAAAGCTAATCAACTCTAACGACACCATTCAAAATACTATATATGAAATTTGGTGTTGATCTAACTAATAGTTTTCATGTTAGAGCACCCACAATGTACATAATCAGCTACTTCCGGTTTATCAGTATTTCACGAATAAATCCTAATAAACCGGTGATAAAAAAATATGTTAAATGCAAAAGTTATAGTAAATTACATTATCTAAAGTTTTATAAGTAATACAATATACAGTAGAACCCCGGTAATCCGGACGAATTCTGGCACATAGGCGTCCGGATTAGCGGGGTTTCCGGATTAGCGAGGTTTTCAAAAAATAACGTAAAAAACCTTTTTTCTCAAAAATTATATTTTATAGATAATGCATGTATAATATGCATTGTATATATTACATAGTGTATTACAACATATAAATTGAATGAATATTATCAGCGAGCAAAAAAGTCAGTCATTTTATTTTGCGCGACCATTCTTATTTTTAAATCAAGTGCACGGTCTCTAAAATGTCTAAAGAGCATAATTTCATGTGCTTCAAAATTTTGCTTCTTGGCCCACTTTATTGATGTATTGAGTGCCGTCAAAGCCTCAGAATGAGAAATTTTGACGGAGTTCACAGGGTGGTCGTCGTCGACATAATCATCATCTTCTGTCGTTACTGTTCTGATAATTTCGTCAAGCTTCGTTTCGAGCCAAACTGTCGTCAGCCTCAGCAGCCCACCGGAGAGCTTCAGGGTTAGATATTGGGTTCGAATTTTGTAACTGATTAATGAGTGGCGCAAGCTGAATTTCTTCTGTTTGCACATTTTCTAAAACTTCCGAGCCAATAAAATTTGGGAGTAAATTTTTCCACGACTTGCTGATCAATAATTTAGTCACAGATGCCCAGCAGTTAGCAAGATTTAACACGACATCTTTTAAATTTACCTTTTTCAGTGCATTTTACAAATTTTCATTGTTCACAGGATCGTTAAGAATATTTGTAAAAAGCAACTTACGATATCCTAACCTAATGCTTTGAATAACATTCTGATCCATGGGTTGGATCAGCGCAGTCGTGTTAGGGGGTAAAAACATTGCGGAAATTTCACCGTCATCAGTGCACAATTCTTCTGCAGAAGGATGGCCAGGACAATTATCAAGCAACAATAAAGCACGTCGTGGTAAATTGACGGGTTTCATATGTTGTCGAACTGCTGGAACGAATTCTGTTTTAAACCAATCCAAAAATAACTCTCGTGTGACCCAAGCGTTTTTTTGCCCTCGATAGCACACAGGTAGCATGACTGACTTGAATGCTTTTGTGGCTGTTCCGACAACAAACAGAGGAAGCTTATGTTTGCCAGTCACACTTACACACGGCGTAAATTTAATCCTCGCTTTAATTACTTTCTCATTGATTACACGCAGTAACTTAAAATTGTTTAGCCCTTCTCGCTTATAAACACCAACTCTATAGCCCATGTATGGTCATCCTCATTGGACGTCTATCGAAGGGAAGGATTGTTTCTTACGCCTCTTCTCTCATAGCTTTTTAATGAACATGATGTTTTGAGAAATGATACTCTGCTGCAACTGAAAATTTATTTTCTTTCGAAATTGTTTAGTCTTGCACATATTAAGCATTTTTCCAATGGAAAAATGCTGTCTAAGAAAAGTTCCACAACTTAGATGTGTTGTCACAATAAACGAAATACTTCGCTCTCCATCACATCATTGCAGCCAATGGAGACATTTTTCAAATAGTCTGTCCACCTCTCGTTTCTTGTTACTAATATGCGTGTTTATATGTTCAAAAGAAGAAGTTGCGGGTTTGCATAACTCCCAATGGACCGTCCGGATTACCGAGGGTTCCGGATTAGCGAGTGTCCGGATTACCGGGGTTCTACTGTACGTATATATCATATTTATGGAGATATTTCGAAAACAGGAAATGAGCTTTGATGAACGAAGCTCGACGTCCGTTAAACCGATTTACTCCAAAAACTAATCAACTCTCACAGCACACACCACAGTACTATGTATGAATTTTGGTATTGATACGACTAATAGTTTTCATGTTAGAGCGCCCACTATCACACACACACATACACACACGCACACATACACACAGACATCGTCCCGAAAATGGTCAAAACGTGTTCTAGGGACCCCAAAACATGTATTTCCGTTGAAATCTCGAAGTCAATTTTTTTCATGAAAACAATACTTTCTCTATACTTCGTATATGGAGAAAGTAAAAAAATTATTGAAAATATTTCTAAAATTCGTTACAATTTAATCGTCTGGCATCGAACCCGGGTCTTCCTGGTGATACTTCCTATGTAACATAATAGAAGATCACCATCTCCAACTATGTGTGAAAATTCAAGCAGAAATGTCGGGTGCAACTGCCTCAAATGACGTCCTACTTTTCCCTTATAATCCTTATCAGAGAAATTTGAATGTGCTCTGGCATCGAACCCAGGAAAACCATGGTCTTCTCTAATTTTTTTCTGAAATAGATTTTTATATATATCTTCCAGCAAAGCAAGAACTCCCTATCATTTCGATAAGTGCATCAAAAAAAAATAATGGAAAACTACCTCAATGTATTTTAAAGGGCAGATTTTTGCATCGTTTTAGCATCGAACCCAGGATGATTTTTGTAAAAGTCATTAATGTTTTCGATAGATCATGACCATATCTATAGGCTCCTTGAGTTTAGATTCTCTAACTATCCGGGAAGTATTTTTTAAAAATTCCCGAAATTCAAAGCAATGCATTCAAATGGGAAAAAATCGGGACTTAGGGTCTTTCTGGGATCGAACCCATGACACTGAGGATCAAAATCTTAATTTTTCTGGTGGTTGCACGTTATTTTCAATATGTCGTGAAAATTTCAAGTCAATGACGCTTGTGGTTTAGCCTGTGAATTAGTATCCTATCTATATGAATGAATCCGGAGAAGGAATTATATATAGTAGAGATGAATGAATCCGGAGAAGCAACTATATATAATAGATAGATAGTATGTAAATGTACGTATAGTATGTAGCTGTATAATCTCCATAACAGTATCTTATAGAGTAAGTTAGTTGATAACATATTCCATATAAGAAATACATTTCCTCGGTTACAGGAATTTCCAGGATAGTCTACTTTTTTCAAAGAAATCCTGAAGTAAAATGGTAAGGATTTTATTGCTCTCAGGGGAAGTACGAGTTACTGAGTCTGATGACTTCATCATCGTCTGATTGAACAGACCTTTATCAATTATTATTGATATTTTAGACTGTTCCTTACTTTCATCAACATTTTCAACTTCTTGTACGCGATAAATTTGCTTTTCATCAAAGAAGGCCGTGGAAGCTCGTCCTCGGTGACTATCTTATCGAATACATAACGTAAGATCGTTTTACCAAAATTTCGTTCACTCAGCGCCATTTAGATAGAATTTTATGGATAAGGAATAACTCGTTGATGTAGTTTCAACGACTTCATCTTGCTCCAACTTTTTCGGTTGCAAATAGCTCGTTTGGTAGAATGACCTCTCGACTTATGACTTATGCTTAAAAAATAGCCTGTTTTCAAACGTACGAGGTTTTAAATTGAAATTGAAACTTGGGACAAAAGGATCGGAGATTATATTACGCCATTTTTATCGACTCGAATTGTCTTTCGCCGATCTCTTAGGGTTCTGCCTAGAGATGGGAACCTCGAAAAAATGAAACTTTTTAAACGTTTAAAACCTTTGAAAACAACGTTTTTTTCATTCGACTCGAAAAAAACGTGAAAGAAACGTTTTTTCGTCAATTTTGAGATGGTGTTCTTCGTGGTTTATCCGATAAATTTACTATCCTGATTACTAAATTTTGCAGTTGACTTGACCTAATAGCTTGTAAAGAATGTATTTCTCCAGTTTTTTAAATGATTTTATAAAAAACACAAGTGTTTATATGTTTGCAAGACTGATGCATTGTATGAAATCAACATTTTCAGGCGTAACTTTGTGGAAGTTTGTCTTCATGAAAAATTAAAACGAGTGAATAGCTTTGTAAAAGCAATCTAATTCAGAACCAGTTAAAGGTGGCTGAAATAATTTCATATCTAATACTAATAATTATACTTATCATAAGTATTACATGTTTAATCCATTTGGTTCTTTTATTGGCTCTTTAATATGACAAGTAAACAAGATTAACGTGTTTGTGATCACTGAGTATTCACAAGTGATTTTCAGCGCATCATTGTGAATAATTTTGTAATAAAATTACGTCATAAATTTCTATTTTTCGTTGAATAACTATTACTTGGAACAGATAATGAATCAGTTTATATTTTCCATGACTAATATAAACATAAATTTCTAATTTCAATTCTAATATGAGAATGAAATGTAAAAAACGTTTTTTATGACAAAAAACGTTTTTTGTTCAACGTTTTAAAACGTTCGCATGAAAAAAGTTTTTCCCAACCACTAGTTATGCCCCTCAGTAAAATGTAAGGTCATTTAGGGATATCTCGACACTTGGGAGATCTCGACACTTTTTAAATATTTTCACATTAGCGACACTAGTTTTGAGTGGGATTTACTGGAACTTTTAGTAGTGAAAGCTAGATGACATAGGGTCACACGGAAAACACTGTAGAGAACACTTTCCATAAATTGAAGCAGTCACAACGCTCAGAATCCAAATAGGTAAGTCTTAAATACCCTGAAAAGTGCATGCTATAATAATCCATTTCTATTCCGGCGTTACTTTGTGGAAAACACGGTAATTTAGATGGATTTCGATATGCTGTGTAGTGACCAGGTGCTCTTTAGCTATCCCTCGCAAAATGTCAGTCTGGAAATCAGCCACCCTTACAATTACTGCGACCTGCAGCTTGACCCTGCAACTCGGGGTGATTGCGACACTCTCTAAAGGGGAGAAGTCGACATGTTGAGTTTTTTTGTGTTTTGTTTTGAAAAACCGTTGTCACTTCGCCAGCATACGTAGAAAAACTACGAGACTGTGCAAAGAAATCCACAGGGACAAGAAGATCTGTGAAAATAAAGGATAAGACCGGCCATCACTCAAATCGTCGTGTAACCACAGATAGTCCAAGCTCCTCAAACAGTTTAAGGTAAAGGGAAAATTATTGTGTTGAATGTCGAGGCTATTTTTATGAAAATAAATGTGGTGAACGTTGGGTTAAATGTCTTGGTGCCTGTGGTAAATGGTTTCATGTGAACTGTGTGGAGAATGGACAAGATAAAAAATTCATCTGCGAACATTGCCAGTAATTTGTATGCAAAATAATCTACCTATATTAGTATACTGATACTTTTGTAACTTTCCTAAGTATATCTGTATTATTTCTAGATAAAATTGACACTTTGTGTTTCTTTTTAGCAACGAGTTTGACCTTTTAGTAATATGTGTGGCCAGCAATGTTTGCATTTGCTAGGCTCGAAAAAAGTTTGAAAAAGTTAAACAATATAAGTAATGTATTACAAGATATCTCTAGTTCCAGGGTAACACTGACATTGTATGTTCAGTATTTTGCAAGTAACATATAATTTAGCTTAAATTTTAGTTTGTATACTATAATTGAAAAAGAATGTTAAATTTTATACTACCTGTCGAGATCTCCCTAATTTCAGGGAGAAACCGACATTTTGTATTTCTTTGTTTTGGCGTTAATTTTGATAAATTTGTTTCACTAAAAATGTTTATTCTAGTATCACATGAAAATAAAACAAAAAATCTTATAATACACAAAAAATTTTTTATATTAATTAGTTTTTTCTATCAGAAAATTAGTTTTTTCTCTTAGGGTGTCGGGATGTCCCTAAATGACCCTATATAACTTTTCTTCGTTCACCTTTGCTGCCAAATCGCAACTTTTGATGATATACACGGCCATCGAAGCTTTGGCCTTCAAAACTAGGAGTTTCTAACCCTTTTGGTTCCCTTATTCCCTTTGAAGCTAAGGTAAACCATCCAGTACCTATAAATTGTTATTATAAGAAAAGAGTTACAAAGTTGTCTTCGGTATAT
Source organism: Sympetrum striolatum (assembly GCA_947579665.1). Classification (NCBI taxonomy): domain Eukaryota; kingdom Metazoa; phylum Arthropoda; class Insecta; order Odonata; family Libellulidae; genus Sympetrum; species Sympetrum striolatum. Next base: position 88,102,436 of record OX388349.1, read on the forward strand.
TTCATTCACGACTTTGAGGCCGAGTCCAACAAAGAAAATAAGAGAGCCATGCGCAATCAGCTTTCTCCCGGTGGAATTTGTAGAGCAAATGTACGCAATGGAATTGTTCAAAGCTTATCGGAGCGTCGCGAAATAAGTGAATGTTGCTGCGAGGCACCAATATAAGAGAAGTGGAAGTGAAACCACTACTTTCGAAATTATTCACTTGTGTGACAAACTTATTCGTTAAAATTCTTCGACCGGACCAAACTTTATCAATTACATCCATAATTTAAGGATAAATTAACCACACTGAACATATATAATTACTTACATTTTGAGAGCATGAATTGCATCTGTTAAAGTATGAGGAAGCACCAAAAAGCGCTTAAGTTTAATGCGGTACTCAATTGTTGGTATACTGAAGTATCGAACGGAGTTGAAAGAACGAAAGAAATTACATTGGGATACGTATTGAAACGGCTTTAGAGAAAGTTAATCTCAAAATTAGCAGATTGTTAGGATTAGAAAACGAGGCGAAAATATAAAATACCTATTCCGGAAAGGAACAGTGCGATTTATACAAATATATGTCAACAAAAATGATTTTTACGTATATACGAAAAATTTGTTATGCAGTAATATAGTGATATCCTTTCATAAACCCTCTAAATTAAAAATTTATTCGAGATGGAATTCTTTTAATTCTTAGCCATCAATATATACAGTAACTGAAATGGCATTTCAGCTTCATCAGTGCTTAAGTAATCCTCCATCACATCGTGACATTTCCCAATTGTGCGTCGCGAGAATGAAGAGATGTCCCGACGCACACTGGGTCGAATGGCCCTTATCGCCGGCCAAAACTCAAAAAAATGACTTTTGGATAGTGGATATCAAATAATAAGATATAAAAGCGGATTATCGTCATTAGTAACGGAATGCGCGCACGAGAGTGTGTATGGTAACTCTAAAATTGTTATAAATTCCGCAGAGGGAAGTTCGGGCAGCTCCACTTTCAATATTTCATTAATAGACAGTTTAGTAAATAGTTCCTGTAAATACCAAATGGACATATGTGGACAAAAAAATATAACCACATTAGTTCATCGTGGAAAGATATCAAAATCAGGCGTACGTTTAACATTACGTTTAACAAAGAAGAAAAAACATTTTTTAAAATGTAAGCTCATAAAACTATTCTATATACCTTCATCAATATTTATCTTTTTACGGAATTGAAAACGGCTTCTTGGTTGAAATACTATAGCCACCTGTCTAAAGCACTGTGAAACTCGGCAGCGTCTCTCAAGAGTCGACTTCCCAGGGTGGCACGTCCATTGCGGCTCTAAACGCGCCAGAGTCTCCTCTACGAGGATTCATTGACAAAACATCGAAAATCCAAAAGTCATTTTTTAGAGTTTTGGCAGTGAGAAGGGCAATTGGAACCAGTGTGCGTCCTTTCACATCCGACAAATAACTCAATCAAAACTACATCCTGAATCACTTAATTCCACGACTTATTTTACCCAGTGCAACATCGGGTTCCAGGAAATTTATTATATATATGTATGAATATGCTTATATATATGTTATGAATTTCATTGTATCACAAAACTGTAATCATACATAATGTCGATGAGTTCCTAGCTCCTTAAACTTTTTCTTAAAGATAACTAAATTTAAACCATTCTTAAGTGTCATCTACACCCTCGATTCACTTACTATCACTTACTACATTATACTCACAGCCAAAACAAGACTATGGCAGAAATACACATTTTTCTCTATCCTCTTCCGCAAAACAAAAATATATTATTCATCAAGATATATTCGTATTGGCTGGAAATAATACCTTTTTCTTATGCAGCTAAATTATTTTTGGGCACTGCTGTTTGTGTATTTTCTATTGTATAACTATTGAAGTTTTTAGATAATAGATTAAAAGCGTGGTTTATTTAATTTTAAGAAACCCGATCCCACAATTCCCATCCTTCGTGTAATTTACATATCAATGCTTGCTAATCAAATTTTATTGGTTTCGCCTGCCCTTCCTTAAAGCTTTTTACATGTTTCGAGTCATTTTTTCGTAAATCAGTCTGCTCGTGTTTTTCTTCTTGAGTTTTTATCACTATTCCTACTAACTGCTATATTAATTATATAAGTTATTTAAAAAAGTTTAGATATTAACAGTGGTGTTTTCTTGACATCGCTTTGTTTAATTGCAAATCGTGACGAGATGTTTCATAATCATTATTATCTCTTAAAATAGTTTTCTGTTTGGCAATAATAGAATAGAATTTAATATCATCATTATTATATCTTTCTCTCACAATGAAAGAATAGGCGAATGATTGAATTTCCTTTGATGCAGGTGCAATCCTCAACACTGCTTTATCAGGAAGTCTTTCTTTTTAACAAGACTTCAAGCAAGCGTTGCAATCACATTTATGGCATTTTTTTTTACTACGGAAGTCTGATTAAGTGCTTTGGATTCGCCAAACTAATTTAAGAACCGGAACGTCGCGTAAGCGTTCACTAAAATGAAACGTATCGGCAGCTTTCGTGAGTCTCAAGCGTTTGAAGTTTCGCCTCGACGATTACAAACGTCATTTATTCCGTGCATGACGACATTGGCCGTCGTATCGCTGTAGGCGTGTCGTCGCCCGAGAGTCACTTTTGCATCTGGAAGGAAGCAGACATCTCGTGCACTCGTCTTTCTCAAGCATTTTTTCCTTTTCTCTCATCTGCCATGTGCTATCATCAATCCTTTTCTTCCTTTCTCTTTTTTGTCCAACTTCCTCCCCACCGTCCTCATCTTGTCGGACGCACTCCTAAGACGCATCCTCTCCTTTCAAAGGCGCTGTTCCATGCTCCCCTTGTTAGTTAGCATCCCCAGCATCATCTTGGATACTTTCCACTCAACAGTTAGGATTTTTTGTTTTAGAAAACATTTTGCAGATTTAAAAAACAGGTGTACGCCATCGTGTATGAAGTCACCTTTCACTCCGTATCTTCTCTTTTTAAGCTTAATTGACGTTTACATTTTTTTTCCTCTGAAACGTATTGTTGATTACGAAGAATTTTCTATAAATAATAGTTTAATTTGAACTGTTATTCAATTTACTTTTTATATTTTTTTGACCAGACGACTTAGATCGAAGCGAGGTAATTGTACACTATCTATCCCTTGATTCTTCAGAGCTTTCAGAGTGGAGGAGGTACTTACCGAGTCGAAGGCCTGTTCGTAATCTACAAAGCAAAGGACGAGTGGCATTTCGTACTCATTCGTTCTGTTCATAATTTCCTGTAGTGTGTGGACGGAATCCAGCTTGTTCTCTAGGCTGGGCTGAAGACAGTGTCATCTTAAGACGTTCAGCTATTATCCTCATGAATGTATTATAGACAATTGGAAGGAGGCTAATGGGGCGATAGTTCCGTTTCCGCTGTTGGTGCGTGGACTTGGATGACCTTTACTGAGTAACGCTCATTGATCTTTAGTGTGAGTTTACAAATTCTGTCTGATACACCTTCGATTTTTACCACATTATCCTTCCATCTCTTGTTGATCATGAATCCAACGCCTCCATTCCTTCCATCCTTGTCACCCCTGTAATAGAATAGATGTCCTTCCTTCAGTGTAAGTAGCTCTTCTGATTTTCTTCTGACTTCGCTGAGACCGATGACATCCCATTTTATCTTCTCTGCTTCATTGAGTAGTTCCAGCTATCTTTCTTCACTCTTCAAGCTGTGGCAGTTGGAGGTTGTGAATTGCATGATAGTAATTCTTCTCTACATGATGGACCTCTTCAATGCCACCACCTCCCGTACATTCGAATCGCTTTAAACATTTTAATCGACCCGAAAATCGAAAGCAAAAGGCGATAAATCCGCAAATGTAAAAACGCGTGATCCTGACTCAGGTAAATCCGAGTTTTACGAATTCAGTTATTTTCATTTTGGTAATGTTTTCACTGAATGTGTGAATGAGTGGAATAATATTAAGCTATGAAAAATAAAGAAAATAAATCGGTAGGTTATGTCTTTGAGAGGAAAAATTATATCAACTTGGAAAATTTCGTAATGAATTTTTCCCTCTGAAATTCTTGAATTAATTACGTCTTATAGCTTTTTATCATATTTGCATCGCTTTCGCATATTTATCTCCAGTTGTCTGTATTTTGAAAACTCTAGACTACATGGTTATCGTATTCCATTCAGTGGCTTCAGTTTGATTTTACTTTTCAGACTATAATTTTTCTTTGGATGTTCATGATCAATAACTGCACACAATTATTCTTTCCAGATTCGGGTTAAAAAATAACAATAAAAATAGCCTAAACCTGTTTACAGCTTATTTTGGGTGTATCTAATCTAACATGTTATATCTTAAACTTCGCAGTTACTTAACTACCTTACAGGATGTATTTTTCAAATGAGTACTTACTCCAACAAATAATATTGGAAATGGCGTAAGGTAATTATGCACGAAATGGCGTGCACCCGGGAAAATCCCAAGGAAGAATTGGTCCGATGATCGGGCTTTTTTCAAGTCTATTCTTCCAAGTAAAAATATATTTTTCGTTTTTATTTGTAATGGGGAATTCAAATTAATTTGTAATTTACCTTATGGCTTAGTTATTTATAGTAAATCCTTTCTTCTTTTCAGAATGTATGCACAATTTGTAAACAACTCATTACTAATGTATTAAAGCGCGACCACACTTCTCTCGTGTGTAGAATAGTCAACTAATTGCTGCGTAGCAACGTTTAACGAAGTTTGAACGCTGTTGAGGGTTTTCCAGTTAAAGCCAAATGTTGTTTCTATCATTTGCGCATCCTTTTACTCATAATGTGCCATTGAACGTTAAACTATAGATTTATCTAGTAGGAATATAAACATAAGAAATAAACATTTTAATCAAACTGTTCGCTTACGTTGGTCGATTATTGCTCCTCGTATTTCTTTCGTCCCGCTTCTCATCTTTAAATGATGTGACTCCTTTCCCAGCGCCTCTCCGCCTTCTTTTGTTTCCCAATCTCGCATTCCCCGTGAAATGCTCCCGGTTATTTCTGTTTACATGCGCATTGTCCTCCCCTTGTGTTCCATTGTCCTCACATGGGCTTGTCCTTTTGCGGCCCTCGTAATTTCTGCCCTTTTAAATGATTTCTGAATAGGCTGAACTTCTCCCTTCCACTTCTATGTTTACAGTTATGTGTGTGAAAATGGTTAACGATGCTGAAACGTTCGTTCTGACCGAATCGAGTTATAAAATAGCCGAACAAATTGTACAAACCTATACGCAGCATGTCACGAAATGCGAGGAAAGATAAGATACATTTTTAAAAGTCCTATTATATTAAAGAGAATAGGAGATGCAGATTCTAAGCTGTATTGCAATCTTCGCGATGGATGTGAAATATGTTAATTAAACCCAATCGTCTCTTAAATTGTATCCCTCCGCTCAAGGGCATTGGGAAAATGAACGTGTTTCCTACATTAGAAACGTCTAAGAGTCTGCAAAGAAACATTAAATTAAGCATCAACTGCTTGGGCCCTGACTTCGTGGTATATAGTTATCAACACCCTTCACCATTTCTCCTCATAACCCACCACTCCCCCTCCTATTCCCTCGTACTTATATATACGCTGTATTGATTTGTATTTAGTGACCTGAGGATGACTCCATGAGTCGAAACCATGGTCGTTTCATAATAAAATATTCTGTGGTCTAGTAAAAGTTTGTTTCACTTTCGCTCCTTTCATTTAAGTTGTAAACAATATTTTATCTTATTCTAATACATACAGAAGAAATCAAAACACAAGATTGATTAACAACTTTTCTTTGTTCCACAAATGATATGACACCAGCAATTTTGGCGTATTCACGTCATCTGTCTATTTACGTGTTTTGGAGATGAATTTCTTCTAATTTAAGGTTGGTGTGATTGATTTGGATAGAAGGCAATTTCCCTGGACGATTTCGTGAATTTGATGAACCAGAATGATCTATAATAATATTAATTATGATAATTACATCCTCAACGTATGGCTCTAAGTGAAGTATGGTTCTTCTAAGTGAAGCGCGACTTTTTTTCTTTTTCTGCTATTCGTTCTTCACATCTTCTCGTTTAGGTTTTCTTGCTTCGAAAAAAATTAAGTGAATGCAAACAATTTATTAAATTTTTATTAAAATTTTTATTTTCTGTGGCGATTTTTTACCATATGGATTAGATCGTAAGCGTGGCTTTGAAGTTTCAGCTTCTTCAAATGAAGTTGTCTGCAAGTCTTTCTGAAAGTTCTTCAGTTCATTTGAGTTAGTGGTAGGTTGAGAAAACCTGCTCACATCCTGAATTTTTACTTCTCGACTATTTCGCATTTCTCACTTCATATGTGCTCGCTCGCTTAATTTTCCAACAGAAATTTTCCACAAATTTCCACCGAAGAAGATTAGCCAGAAATGCTCACAAAATGTTCGGCTAACTCTGGTTTTGATAATATAATCCAAGGAAAAACTCATCATTGAGATTCCCTTCCGATTAACTGGAATTAGCGCTGCTTGTGTAGATTAAAACGCGTGCACCTCGTTGGCTCCTGTAATAAGAATGAAAACATTAAGATACATCGGGCAAAAGGCAAGAATCCACTCGTTTCATCCGATTATATTCCTGTTACGTTTTTTCCTTCCCATTGCGAATCTTTAGTTTCGTCGGCTTCGTTTTTTTATCTTTCACCGCTGGGAAATAAATGAACAAATCCAATTCTGGAAGGTATTATTAACAAAAACAAACGATCGGACGAAATTTCTTCCCGTGTTTTCATTTAAGGCTCCCTCGGAATCCACGCTGTTCTCTCGCATTAAACCACGATCTCTTTCTTTCGCGCATGGAGCCCCGTAATTCCATGAGGATTGGTATTCTAATTTATCGTCGAACATTCACCCCGAAGACTCTTCTTGCTCCCGCGGAGTGTCTTTTTGATCCTTTTCTCAAGAGGTGATAGAAAGGAGGTCGGATATATAAACACAAGAATTCTTATTCTCTTTCTCTATCTGCGCAATTTCGAATCCTCTCGGTTTATTCTCATTTGATGACCTTTTTGTGTGAGGTTATCTTTCATTCATCTCTGTTCTTGTAATTTTTCCTCTTGGACGGTGAATTTTCGAATTGGTTGTTCTTTTTTCCATTTCCTTCCTCTATGGTCCACCATAAAATCTTCTTTAGGACGAATCTCATCGAATGAAAAAGTAATATGCTCTAATACGAAAGCACCGCTGCTCAGTTATGTGACTTTTGATTCCCTTCAGTTGAAATCGATTTCATTGAAATATATTAATATGGTGAAAGGAAGTTTTTGCTGAGGTAACATAATAAAATTATAATATTTGACTGAAATCACAGTGCTGAGGATTGCATAAAAGAGCAACTATTTTGGATCAATAACTAATCTTCTGCGTGTTTTTTAGACTGATTTTATATAAAAGAATTTAGAAAATCAGATCTTTAAATAAGTTTTGATATCAGTAATTATTTCATTATTTGATTTGCTAGATTGGCAAATTATCCATTTATATCATTTATATTTTTCAAACAAATTACATCAAATACGAACCATTTTATATTGTTATTATTTTGTTGACTGGTGTACGTACGATCAAAATAGCTATGAATGGGTATTCTATGAAAATACAATAATAGCATTAGTGTTTGTTTTCTCTTGGGAAGATTTGAGTCAATATAATGATCAGTATTAAATAGTGATTGTAATATGTTGTATCTAAATACGTTTAATTAAACATCATTTTATTCACGGAATACAATGTTTTGTCTCAGAGTATCATACGCATGGTTTTCCATCCTGTTTTAATCTTATGTGATGTTTAATTGAAATCTATCTTGGTTCTGATTATTTCGATCACTGAGATACGCATAAATTATAACGCACGTGACGTAATGAAGTAATGACGAATGAGTGACTGTGGGTTCACATTAGGAAACTATTCGTTCTAAAGGAAAATTGTATTGTCAACCTTAGAGTGTCATCATTTTGTTATGATTGCATTTGATAGTACATTATATTCTAGGGACATAGCAAGTCATAAATATATTTGAACGTTTGAAAAACTTTTATTCTGCGATACCACGTATGCGATAGTAGCAAATAGCGTATAGTTAATTCACATTTACGAAAAGAAACGAATTATACGAAACGTAAAGATCCACAACTATCTCAGTTCTACAGTATCATTTGAAAATGGAGAGGAATTGAAAATTATTTCCGTGTATTTTTTTCTAGGAATGTTAGGGATATTAGTGGCAATGACACCTTCGGTAACAAGCGAAAGCTATTTCCAAATTTGTATTAGAGCAAATTAACTCGACAAACTTGTTTACTAACAAATATTTCATCGCCATTTCGGACTTGATTGTAGAATATTTGATTGGGTGCGCATGAACCCATGTTTGAAAAGGTAAACAAGAAGTTGGATGACGCCTATGCTTTGTTGACAGCTCGGGAGGTTATGCCGGTGTTGTTCTTTCTATAAAGTCCTTCGACATCTCGTGGGTTATTTCGCACATGGGCTTCCAACGGGAACCGAACCAGGGACCGCTTTCACCGAAGCCTTACGCGTTACCCGCTTGGTTACACGGGAGCCCTCTGCCGGTGTTTATGGAAATGCATCCATCAACGAGTATGAGGAGAAGATAATGCTAACCAAGAAGTGAGTGTTTTTCGTTATTCGTTAGCGAATATTGCATCGCTGGTCTTTCTGAGAAGGTTGCGAAGCATTCGTGCGCGTCTTCAGAAGCTCATCACGCGTCCATCCCCTCCACTTCCATCCCCTCCACTTCCATCCCCTCTGGCCTCCTAACCCCTTTCCCGAAGGATATCGATTCCGTAAACATCCTCCCTTTGTCTGCCTCCATGACCTCCCCCTCCCAGCCTTTCTCCTTTCCTCCATTCCACCACTCTTTCACGATCATTTTCCCAGGTTTATTTATTCATCCCTCCTTCCTTCACTCCACTTCTCTTTTCCCTCACTCCTCCTTTGAAATCCCTTCTCTGTTTTCGTTCCCTTCTTTCTCTCGTCCTCTCGTAAAAGGTTGCGTAAGAAGCGGCTTAAGAGCCTCAAACTTGTTCTTCGGTTGTTTGTCCTCCTCTCGGTCTCCCACGTGTCCCTAAACAATCCCCCTTCACTTTTACGTCTCTCTTTTAAAGGAATGGTGAAAGAAAGGACTTTAAAGTCTCGGATCCTTCTTTGATTTGTTTTACCTTCTGTCCCAGAACCTTCTCTATTAGTGTGAGTATTATAGGAAAGAGGCAAAGCCTTTTGTTCCTTATAAAATGCGCTTTTGATAATATCTAATGATGAATTTTTGATTATACTATCTTCTTGAATATAGGTGTTTAACATCGAACAGCTTTGTAAACAATTTTACTTGATTGTTTATTATATTTATTTATATTTATAAAATTTCAGATTAAATAATTGTTTTAAACACAGTAAATTTCGTCTGTATTTGATATGTTACTTCGGAAAGCCTTATATTGTTAAATGGAATATTCTCAATTTGTTTTTTAGGACGGGATGTACCAAAGGTATTTTTCTTTTTCTCCAGTTCTTTATATGGTTGCTGTGATATAAGCTCCTAAGACTTGAGTAATATTGATTGATGATATTCATTTAGGTCACTCATTATGGAAGATTCTAATCCAAATGCAACAATTTCCTTCACTTACATGGTCCACCGATAACATTCTTACTTAGTGAAAAAACCACGACCAAACCGTCTCATTCCTCATCTGACCTAGTGAGATTTACTTTTTCCCCAAAGATTCTGATAGCTAATGACTGAGTGTCTACTCAGCTTTCTGAAGGCGGGCTAACATAGCGTTTACGGAAGCGTACAAATTCTACGAAAACGAACTCCTTGAACTATCAATTCTTAGAATGAGAAATTCTTCGAAAACTGACCACTCTAATGTACTCGAAGTTATCCTAAAGTTACATCAAAGGAAGTGATTCGGAGTTGAAATCTGTCGACTTTATTGTTGGGAATGGGTTGTCCGAGTCAGTGAGTTCTGTTTTCAAATAATTTGTCATTCGAAGAATTTGCTTTCGAAGAATTCGTATCCGAAGAATTTTCCTATAACCAGTATTTTCTACTCTAGATTGGCTTGATTATTATTTTTCAAACTGTAATGATAGATAATCTTTTTATGATAGCGGCAACATCACTCCTAATATTGTTTACCTAATAAAAGGTCTCCAGAGATTTTCTTCGCTAATGATTGTTGGAGTAAAGCCCAAACCAGCCTCAGGGGTACATATAGACAGTAGATATCGTCAGTTTTTCTTCTACACCACACACTTCCACACACCCCACATCTATATACCCTCCTCCCCCATCGTCCTATACATCATCATCCCTATTGCAATCTTTGACAGCTCATCTGCATATCCAGACGAAATGGGTACACTTTTCCATTCGCAAACTTCTCGGGAACGAGATGTTCTCCCCTTTGCATTTCCCGCAGACGGCTGACCCAGATGGAGTTTTCTCCTGTTTTTTTTTGTGCCAAACGTAAACAGACGATGGGATGTATGTCATTCGTTGCAGTTGCACCTTTTTTCAGTCGAGAGTGGCACGTGTCAAAGTGCTATAGAAAGTTTTATGTGACTCGTCTTTGAGTTCGGCGGAAATTTCTGTTGACCTTTAATTACTTTCGGCGGCAACACATTCGCTATAACACATCGTAAGATGCTGATTTTCTGTTAGAATTGTATGGATCGTGGGCTAAATATTGTCCTCGCTCCGTAAACTATAAAAAATTTTGATGATTCATATTCAATGTTGAAAATTTAATGGTGTAGATCACCATTAAGAAGAGTGGCTCTGCTTGCAGTAGTATCCTTTTTTATCCTCTTTTCTTTAAAATCGACTTTTAATTAATTTTCAACATTCTTGTATAGAATGAACCATTTTGAATATCATTACATATATATTTTATGAGAGTCAATTTCAACTTTCAGATTTATTTGTTTTATTAATACTTGTCATATAATATATCCTACGTGCGTTGAATTGGCCTTAAATCTAGCAAGTCACGCCTTCGTAAATAGATTTCACTAACCAATTCATTTTAAATGTTAAATATAATCGAATTCAGTCTAAAAACCCCTTTATGAACTAAATTAAGCACAATTTTAGAAATCGTTGTCATTATATAATGCTTCAGGCCATAAATATATATCTAGGAACATTCATTTCACATAATAAGTGACATAAAATTTAAGTTTCTTAGTAAATGTGGATCCACTATGATAAAGAAATGTCACGCTATTTTTCATCATTTTATTCTGTAAATATCACATACTATGTATTTAAATCGAAAACAGATCCTCATTAAAATAACAAATTTTCGGAGTTGGAGATTAGAAAATTTCGCTTGATTTAATCCTCAGATTAAAGGACAATCTGGACTTAAATATAGTATATGTAGATGAATTGGGAAACCTCAGAAATCACGAATCTAAGATCAAGGATAACTCCGGAATATGTTTTCGAGTTATTTCCATGGGGATTTTAAGTTGTCGGGGAATGATTCAAGATGAAAGGGGTGCCTCTGCAATCTGTTCAAGTAACGGAGACTAAAGATGTACCTACGCATCGCAGTGTCCTTCCTACGTATCTTTGACTTCTGCGGATGAGTTCTTCTGCAGCATCAAATGTCACAAACGTCCTCTTTGCGTAGTCTGGAGATGCTGCCCAAAATGCCTCAAAGTTTCCTGATTTAGGTCACTTCCGTCTCGAATCTTATGAATCAGATGTGAGCAATCTTTCGTTTCTAAAATGTCTCCTCAATCCCTATCTAATGTATTCCCAAGCGTTCCTATCCCTCGACGTTTGCACCGTCTCTTAGAGATTTCACTTTAACGAGGAGCGGAATATTCCTGCATCTATCATCCGATGGTAAAATTATAAAAGAACTGGTATACAATATTACTTATCGGTTACATGCTCTGACACAATACTGCACGCAATACAAATTACAATAAATTCAATAAAAATGACTGCCATAGAACATACATTGTTTACCGACTTCAATGCAATTATAACAATACACTAATTATCTAACTACAGTATTTCACTATTACAATAAAATGGTCTCCACGCTAAAAGTACATAATTACTACTAAATAGCTGGTACAAAGCTTAAACCGTGCTCTAATATAATGAAGTTACTACCCATGCATAAGGAACATTTTCACGTTAACCCTCCAAGGACGAGAATTATTTTTTCTTAAAAATTACCCTAAATTTAGTATATTGGTATTCAGATGACCTAAATTAACAAGAGAAAATTGTTTTTAAAAAGTTAGCACTTATAGGTTCGTTGCAAATGCACGTTCCCATATGGGCACGTCAGTCCCTCCCACTACTACTATTACGCGCGCCATGATGAAATTAAAAAAAAGCATTTTATTGCAAAAAATCTTATTTATTTCAAAACAATATTGAATGAAATGGTTTTTCTTGGAAGATATAAGTATTTATTTTATAATTATTTTGTTAAGTACTTTGTATAACATTTTACACAGAGCCCAAGATCGCACTTGTTACGCATTGTTCTCCCACGACTCTCGCACTCTTCATATGCGCAGCGTTTTCCCTTGTTCTGCGGTATGTCACCGATTTAATGATCATACCGCAACTATTGCGTGGTTTTTGATGTGGAAGCCTTGCTGAGTCGTCCACCGGGTGTTTTTTTCCGGCCTATACCGAGTAACACCTGAGCAATCTCCCGTCTAAACTCTAATTTTGTCCTTGGGTCTGAGGATTCACTTTTATTATTATTATTCGATTGTCTGAGTTGTAAATAATTTATATAAATCATATCTTACCAATATGTAGTGAATTTACGTGTTCATGAATTTGGTCGGTTCCACCCATATGCTTATTATACTGGGATATGAAGTAGGGTTATGGAAGCTGAATAATTTTCTTTTGTTTCCTACAAAATCTTTTAGCTTTCATCAACGGCGTAGCTCCATACGTTGTTGAAGCCGCCACAATTACCAAATTGTACAACCATTTAGTAATTCCTATTCCTTCGCATGTAGAAATAGCTGTGATGCTCTTTCCACTCTACTCTCCACTTCTCTACTCCTTTTTAGATCATTTTTTGGTGGTAGCGGACAATCTTTCGGAATCCGGTTCTTTCTGATTCCCATTGTAGCCACATCTTTTCAAATGGGGCAATCTATAATATAAAATAGAGTGTGGGTTTGTGGTTGTGTGTGTGGGTGTGTGTGTATGTATGTATGTTCGCTAAAAGCTCGAGAACCAAGAGTCGCAAAACTTTTAAATTTTCTAAATTATTAAAAGTCGACCCCGCGCAGAGTATAGGCTACATTTTATTTCCCTAAAGTCCTCGGTTCGAACCCGGATGGGTAAAAACCTTTCCATAAGAAATACACGCAGAGGTCAGTTTTTTGTAGCAGGGTTCATTTCTTCTTCAAAATTTAATAAGAAAAAATCTGATGTGGCCAGCACATGACTTTCTCCATATATAAGATGTAAATATTTATCTACGACAGTAATTTCAAACTCTATATTCCATCTAAACTTTGAATATGGGTGATTAATTTATATATTATTATCTTTTACGTCACAATCATTATAAATTATGTTTTTCAGGAAATGTTCGATGAAAAACGATGAAGTGGCCTTTCGCCCCAGCGCCCAGAGCGCCCACAACGTACATAATCAGCAACTTCCGGTTTATCAGTATTTCACAAATAACTCCTACACAATCAGTGATACAAAAATATGTTTCATACAAAAGTCATAGTAAATTACATTTTCTAAAACTTTTATAAATAATAGTATATACCTAAATATCATATTTATGGAGATATTTTGAAAACCGGAAATGAGCTTTGAAGAATGAAGCTCGACTTCCGGTTAACCGATTTTCTCCAAAATCTAATCAACTCTAAAGACACAAACCACAATACTATACTTGAAATTTGGTGATGATCTGACAAATACTTTTTATGTTAGAGCGCCCACAAAGTACATAATCAGCTACTTCCGGTTGATCAGTATTTCACGAATAACTCCTAATCAACCGGTGATACAAAAATATGTTAAATACAAAAGTTATAGTAAATAACCTTATCTAAAACTTTTATAAGGTATACAATATACCTATATATCATATTTATGGAGATATTTTGAAAACCGGAAATGAGCACTGATGAATGAAGCTCGACTTCCGGTTTACCGATTTACTTGAAAAACTAATCAACTCTGACAGCACAAACCACAGTACTATATATGAATTTTGGTATTGATACGACTAATTGTTTGTACGTTAGAGCGCCCACTGTCACACACACACATACACACACACACACACACACACACACACACACACACACACACACACACACACACTAACACACACACACATACACACAGACATCATTCCGAAAATGGTCAAAACGTGTTCTAGGGACCCCAAAACATGTATTTCCGTTGAAATCTCGAAGTCGATTTTTTTCATGAAAACAATACTTTCTCTATACTTCGTATATAGAGAAAGTAAAAATGGTCCTAGAAAGTCGAATCAAGCACTAAAAGAAGAAGAATAGATTAAAGATTCTTATTTTGGTCATATAATATCGTTTTCGATTCGAAATTACGCACACTTAGATAAAGTACGTGAACATATTATCGAAATTTTGAGGTCGTAACCAACCCATCCCCCTGACGATCAAGGCGATTGTTGATTTCGAGCTGATGCGTAATTCCGTAAGAAGACATGGAAAATGAATGCCCAGATACAATTAACGCTGTAAGATATCTTTTATATATAATTCCTTCTCCGGATTCATTCATATCTATTATATATAGACGTTTCTCCGGATATACTGTACCTATACATATATAAGCGATCAAAATTCTAACCATGTTCCACCAGTGCCACGGACTTGAAATTTTTACGACGTGGTGGCCATAACGTTTAACCTCCAGAAAAAGCCGACTATGAAAACTATAAAAACATCTTCGAAGATTATCCTTGGTTCGACGCTAGGTCAGGGCAAATATTTGCCGTTTAAATTACATTGCGGCGATTTTTAAGATTGTTTTGAACACTTTCCCGATAAGATGGAAACTTGAAACTTGGTATGTGGATAGAGATCATTTATACATTTTATGTACGCTATTGAACGTTCCGATGATGGTCCTTGGTTCGATTCCAGAGCGCCATTTACCTTCCGCACGCCGCGCCGCCGCCGATAAAATTAGTGCCATAGTTATTTCTTCGGCGGCGGCGGCGTGCCCGATATTGTCGGCGGCTGGCGTAATCTGCACGGCGCCCATCTCTAGGGTCCTTGGTTCGATCCCAGAGGGCCATTTACACTTCTCAATGCATTTCTTATGGAGATAACGGAAACAAATTTTAGGTACTTCCCGGCATGATATTGACTTCAAACTTTGCATGAAATAAGATCAAGTCCTAAAAAGTCATACTGTGCATTCACAGCTGCCTATATGTCCTGGGTTCGACACCAGGCGTCTCTACAATCAGTAACTGATCCGAGTTTTAAGATATTATTTTGAACATCATTGAATCAGGTTTTAACAAGTTATTATGCCTAATCGCATCTTCCAAAAGGTCATGGTTACGACACCAGGTGTCTACAAAAATTAGAAATTGCAACGATTTTTAAGATTTTTTTAATCCCTTCCCGATAACATTGAAACTCAAAACTTGGCATGTGAATAAAGATTATAAATACATTTTTATGCTTGCAGTATACAAGCAACTTTTACGTGTATATATAGATACCCAGATAGGATACTAATTCACAGGCTAAACTACAGGCGTCATTGATTTGAAATTTTTACAGCGTATACGCCCTAACGTGAAACTCCCAGAAAAAGGCGACTTTGTACCTCAGTGTCATGGGTTCGATGCCAGAAGGCCCCAAAATCCCGATTTTTCCCATTTAAATGTATTGCTTTGATTTGGTAGAGAATCAAAATTAAAGTAGCTTACAGATATGGACATTATCTATCGAACCTAAAAATATCCTTTACATAAAATGTCCTGGGTTCGATGCTAGGACGATGCAAACATCTCCCATTTAATATACATGGGGGTAGTTTTTCATTATTTTTTGATGCATTTATCGAAACGATAGGCAGTTCTCTCTAAGCTGGACGATGTATATTAAAACTCGGCTTAAGAAAAGCATTCGATTTACCCGCTGAGAATCAACGGACACTTCTGCTAGTAGAAAAATAAAATATAAAAGGAACGATATAAAAGTTCCTTTCATCAAATATTACTGAATTGAATACCCGTTCATCCTTTGACGTCAAATTCCAAATCGCAAACTAAAAAGAGAGCAGAGTTTCTACGCTAATGAAGTCAGCGATTACCTACGAATAGTTATCGATTTTGTCTGGAAATTCTCTCATTCTTTGCTTTTTTTCTCCCCATTGCATCTCTCAATCGCAACGGATATTTTGAGGAGGAACTCTAGAGTTGTATTGAACCGTCATTTATTGGATGAAAACCCAAATGTAAGTCCGGAGATACTGTTGTTGAAGTTTATGCGATTCCAAATTTGAATTTTACTTTACTCCCCTTTTCTCCGCTAAAATATTTCAGAGTATTTATTTTAGTAGAATAATTTTGTTAAGGAAATAGATGTTTTGGGGCCCATAGAGCTCGTTTTCGCTATTTTCCCGAACATGTGTGTGTGTGTCTGTCTGTGGTAAAAAAGTTTGTCGGCGCTCTATCTTAAAAAGTAATTATCCGATCATTTCCAAAATTCATATTTAGTATTTTCCTAAAAATGCCAAGAGTTGATTAGTTTAGGTGAATATTGCTTAACCGGAAGTTGTGGTTTATCAGGTACAAAAGTTTGTTTCTTAAATATCTGTCAGAATGCAATGTAGGTATACACAATTATGTTCCAAAGTTATAGATAATGTATTTTACTACAACTTTTGTATGAAACATTTTCCTGTAACACTCCTTGTTTTGGAGTTATTTATATATTACCGGCATAGGCTTCTGTTTTCAATAAATATGGAGAAAGTCATGTGTTGTTCCCATCAGATTTTTTTCTATTGGGTCGTATCCAATGAATTGCGTGAAATAGACAGCTGCTCTATTCTTTCTTTGAATTATCTTTAGACTTATATATTCCAAAGCCTGGGATGTTTTAATTTTACGATGGGAAAAGTATCGTTTGTTATTTCTTGCAAGCCAATATTCATCCACTTAAGGCAAGCTATTCTCGTACTATTTGGATTTCTCATATTTTTTTAGCTCATTGAGTGATAAAATGTATTTTGGTGCATTAGGTTTACTCCAATTTACTAACTAACATCATTTAATTAAAATATATCCGTATTTTTACTGCTAAAAATGCATAAATAATGATATATGCATATTTATAAAAGTTATTCTCAATATTTAATGTTAAAATCGTTTTTAGTATTCTTCCCTCATTCAATTTAGTATATTCTGTAAGTTTTTCAGTTTTACTATCTACTTACAATTCTTTTCCAGATTTTCATTTCTTTTTCGATCATATCTCGGAAATCTAACTATTTTTCGTGATATTTTCTTAGGTATCTCTTTTTTATCATGCTATATTATTCTCATATTTTTTTCTTCAATGCACTAAGGATACACGAATGCTATTGATCATCATTTCTTGTAGTTTTGTAGATTTATTGTACGCTGAAGACCCTTTTCTATTGCATTTAATCGTGTCACGCAGTAATAAAATCGAAGTATTCAATCACTTCACTATCTTTGCAAGGAGAATGCATAATGCCTTAGAAGTTCTGTATGCGAGTTCCTAGATAGACACCCCTCTTTAAGATGTAGTTCAAACGTTATCGGAGAAGAACTCTTTTGTGAAGAAATATCTCGCAATTATCTAGCGAAACGTTTGGATTCCCGGAACAGTCGCTGATTATTTGAAATCTAGTATTTATTACAATCTCACAGAATTGAACTGAAATCCGCTGTGTTCAAAAATTGGCATTTAGCAAATAATCGCTGAATTATTTTGCCTTTAAATTTGCTCAATCCCAGCTCTCATTTGGAATTGGTATATATTTGTCGTAGTGGTCTTCTATTGAATCGTTTATTTGCCTAATATTATCTGAAAGTTGTTGTTAGTGACCAGTAGCTTTAAAATTCATAAATATGCCAATTTCGATGCTTTCATTGCGTTATCTCCTATTCTAAGGTTGATTCTATCTGTTTTGGCAATATTATTTGTACTTTTTTGTCTACATTTACAAAATATTACCGCTTAATATCTAAATTTCATTTGCTGCTGGCATAACACGTTTCTCTATGATTTTTACTTATTTTTTCGCTACAGTTTCAGGTAAAAAGAGCTAAATTGCTTTCATTAACATATTTTCTGGCCAGGAAGGTTTAAAATGCTAATTTTTACATATTTTTTATATGCTTATTATTTTTTATATGAACTTGATCTCCTCTCAGAAGTCTATGCAAGTGTTTTAAACTTTTATCGTCTTCATTCCCTTCGAATCTTAGTATTATCTTTTCATCCTTTTAAATAATCGTCAAATCAACTTGGTGTAAAAAAATGAATTTGAAATTTTCTGGTAAATGCCACCGAGTTATTTCTTCGGAAAGAAAATGGTTTTCCCGACCTTTCAGCGTGATCGTTTAATACGCCAGCTAAAAAAGGAAGCAGAATATGAAAATGTAAAAATGTCAGTGCTTTACATTAACTTCAATAAGACAGCAAATGCCGTCGTTAGACGAGCGCATGTCGTTGCGAACCTGACTCGAAGCTGTGAAGCGATTATTTCGAATAATTATAAATAATAAAAGAAGAACCGGTGGCCGAGTGTTTAGCGTGCGCCCCAACCCCAAGGCCTCGGGTTCGAATCCCGAAGGATTTTTCTCATCAGGGAGTGGTTGCGTGTGTTTGTCTGACCTTCCCGTTCAGGGTTGGTGGTAGGAAGCTGTAGAAGTCACATCATCGCCAAAACTAACCTCATTCTCATCATCACCCCAATTCATTAGCCGACCCTATACAGCATACATGGGAATAAGGCTTAGATGGAAGAAATAAATAATAAAATAAGATACGAATTTAAATAAATGAGTTAAATTATTAACAAATAAGAGTTGTACCGAAAATTACGAGAAACTCTTCGAGAGATGAGAAGAGGTCGCTCAAAAACTACTCGAAAGGTACTTAATAATACATTAGGTGGGATCCATCCTAGAAGTAACTCTTCGGTCTTTCTTCGAAATAGAACTTGGTGAAAAAGACATCATTATCCTTTTTATATGAAGAGCATAGCTACCTATATTATGTGTTTTTCTATGTAAATTATTGCATTTGCACAATAAAATAAAGAATTAAATTTACCAGGTAAATTCTAGGCGATCTGAACTAACTTTGTGGAACACCTTATGAAAGAACTGAATAAAAGGTAGTTTGTTGTTTCCGCCCTTTCAGCTCTTGCGTCATTGAGTGAAGTTCCAAACGCTAGCGAGGAGGCACAAAAATCTGTGTTCATCCCAGCTTCTAAAGAAACCGGACGTTTCATCCTTGTTTCCTAAAGGCGTTTGTGTCAATAGTTTTTCACTCAAGTTTCGGGCAACCCTAGACACTTTTTACCTAATTGTATATATACTTTCTGTTATTTCATTTAAATTGCTCGTTTTGGTTTGGTGAGCATTTTTAATGATCGACTTCTGTTAAACAAGTGTTCTCTGCAGCGCAAACTACTCAACTGTTTGATTTCTGGTGGAAGTCTTTCTAAATGACGTTTCTTCGAGCCCAGCAATGCTTAGAAGATAAGCTCATGTTTTATGTTCATAGGATGTTTGCCAATTAGAATTTTAAAACGATTCACTAACGCTTTAAAACACCATTTGAAGCTTAATTTATTGAGCGGAATAGATCGTGAAAGAACCGAATCTAGGATAGACAATATTTGGATGAAAAGTCTTGGTTGTCATGTCTTTTGGTTGACTGTTCCCAGCTGTCCATGGATGAACCTTCCCTTGGCCCAAACCTTGCGTAACCCTCTGAAACCAGAGTAGAGTATGTGCAAATAGATGTTTTATCCTTTAGTTTCTGATCTTTTGCAAGTCCCTTATTTATTTTCAAGATTCAAAAACATCTCGAAATAGTATACTACATTTATTCTTAAGAATAATGCAAACCATCGAATGACATAAGAATAAACAAAACAAGAACCCTAAATAACCAAATGACCCAGAGTTAATTTATGGAATATAAGAGTGCATTGTTCATTCTTGTTTTCAAACGGCTAAAATTCTTAACTACTCATGTTACACTTGAGTCTCAATCTCGCCTTATTTAAGATGGTATCCGTATAAATTAGTTTCACAATATCTCTTTCTTCAACTGCTGTTGAGAACCTATCGGCCGATTTGAAATTGCTTTGTGATTTAAATCATGTAAGCTACTACTTCACAAAGCACTTCTTTTTGTTTGTACGTATATTAAGTACAGATTATTTGAAAGTAATGGAAACTACAGATTTCATACAAGTAGGCTACTTGAAAGTCTTTCCTAATATGGATGAGCCAATCCATGGGAATTCGAAGCAACTCCTTAGCTGCCATCTTTACTTTGTCCGCAAATTGGTCTCCATTGCGGCCGTACCCTTTACTCGCTGATCGGTGGATGACTCCAAAGGGGATCTCCCGTTGGCGATCCGTAGTAGTGACCACCAACAGCCGTCTTTCTTTAAGTCCAGATGGGGGGGGGAGGTATTTTCCACTCATTCTAATATTAACGCCTTACCGACAGCAGCTGTTGCTCACGAGTTGCGCATATTCCAATTCTTGCTAGTTTTCGATCCGTTTCTCTCATGTGTGAAATGTCTGTTGAAATCTGAATAGAGGAGCTGTACGGTTTAGATCCTGCTTCATATGTTGCGAAAATATGGACCAAGTCCAAGTAAAAGGTTATAGATTTATCCTCTTTGTCATATTATCTTTTCTGATGGAATGCTTTTTTGGTATAGCTTTGATAATTCAATGAAAAGCCCATCCCAAGTCCTCAAAGTCATGAGCTCGAAGGACAACTTTAGCCTCAATCATATATTCCATACTTTTCCTATATGCTGCCATGATATTTTTCTTTTGGAAGCGAAATTTTCAATATTTAAAGCATTCGATTACACAAATATGCCTCTAGTTGGAAACGAATTAAAAGATTAACCATGGTTGTTAAAAATAAAATTTGGTTTTGTAAAAGTTAATCTTTTCATTTGTTTCTGATGGACGCGAAGTCAAAGCCGTGGATTCCAGGTCTCTTGGTAAATTCGTTTGACTTTGTTTTATATAACATGTCCCTAATCCATCATATATCTTTGGATTCTACGGAGAGTGTATCCCGCAGTACTCTGAAAGATTTTACTGTCTTTACTTTTAATGTTATCAAATATATCCGCCTTTCACGACGGCGACCTTTCATTCAACCAAAGCTTTCATAGTTTTATACAGATACCCATAAAAAGGTAAAAACGAGGATACGTGAATTTAATAATCTCGTAATGGTTAAAAAAACATTGTCTAAGCTGTAATGGTTAAGGTAGAGTTATAAATGTTAGAATCAACTTGTCATTCGTATTACCATACATATCCAACTGAATCAATTTGCAATGTTTTACGTAAAAAAAGTCTGATGACATAACTATATTGATTATATTTGTTGCAACTTATTAGGAAACTTCGTGTAATATAATAGAAGTAATCAAAATCAATGGCCTGGTCCTCTCCCTCTTCCATTTTCCTAATTTTCGTTGCGTACTTTATGGTTTTTCCAGCATATTTGGTGTTACTGCTCTTTAATTTGGAACTATTCCACATATATTTATATACTTCTGCATTCCGTTGCCGCAGTAGACTTGATAATACTCTGATACAAAAAGGCAGACTTCCAATTAACTCGAAAATATTCGTCGATCAAAATGCAAATCCTAACACAATTACCCCGACCATCTCCATGGTCTCCATGGACCGTATCCATCGGAATTCATTTTATCGGAATAATTTACTCGTGCGCATCGAAATTAATGCAAATTCAATGTTCGCATTGGCGATTTCAAAGGATGAAATAAAATGTGCACTCGTTAACTTCATTTGAGCCTGTCCAGAATGCAACCGCCACGCCATCATTTTGTTCAAATTCAACTTTTCTTCGTCGACGCTGCCGTTGCTTCATGCCGTGGCACTCCTCAGCGCCTGATTTTTTATTCCCGTTCCTTTTGACAGGGAGAGAGGATCGTCGAGAGTTTGTATTTTACATTTACAAAGGGAAAATGGCAGCTTTTGTACTCGTCTTTTGATTGTTCGTCACTCTACAATTACGGATGTATTTTTCAGAAAGAGAAAAATTCGCGGACACTTCCCCGTCACCCTTTCCCTAGATTAACTCCCAATGCGTATATAGACGGGGCTTCAATCGTTTCCAAATAAAACGAATCCATTATTCGGAGATCCTAATGATCGGAGTATTGATTGCTTTTGACGCCGCTAAACGTGTTCGCCCGCGCGGGGATTTTCTCGGCATTATTTTCTCACCGATGGCGATACCCTTAATTTAATGACAGAGGCACGCTACTCATCCTTTCGGGATTTTCCAAAATAAAACGAAAGTTTGAGTATCCGAGCAAAGACGGATTTCGACCTAATAATTGTATGGAATTCGCTTCTGCTATTAAATTGACGCATCGCCGAAGTGATTCCGTTGAAGTGTTTCAAAATGCATTAGAAGCGTTGCCAGCAAATGGCCGCTCCTTTAATTCCAAATATTTGTCGCTAACCGTGAATCCGTCCAGCTTTGCATGATGTACAATTACTCCTTTTTAATGCCTAATAACAATGTTAAACGTTGTGTTACCTTTTAATATCACATTTCTTCCTTGACGAATTCTGAAGATCAGATGCAAATGAAGCCCTGAAATTACCGAAAGCGTGAGTATTCTTCAATATATAGTTTCCATCAAATACATTGTGATGCACCTGGGAATCGAATATCAAATAATAACTCTTAAAATCAACAATTCGTCACTGAAGCCGTTTCTGAAGCTGCGAGCAAAGCAAGGGTGAAGTACCACGTTCCTCAACCCGCCTTTAGGATTGAACAGACTGAATGATGCAGCAGCAGAAAATTGTTGTAGCAACGAATAAATGTTGACATTTTCCCTTCTTCCATATTCGTTGAAATACTAATATAATTCTGTTTTTCTATTAAAGGGATTGGAGAGCTATATTTTTTTTATCTGACACTCTGAAAAAATAGTTATTATTAATATACTTAAACTAAAAAAATCTGATGTGGCCAGCACATGACTTTCTCCATATATAAGATGTAAATATTTATCTACGGCAGTAATTTCGAACTCTATATTCCATCTAAACTTTGAAGATGAGTGATTATTTTATATATATTATTATCTTTTGCGTCACAAACATTATAAATAATGTTTTTCAGGACATGTTCGATGAAAAACGATGAAGTGGCCTTTCGCCCCAGCACCCAGAGCGCCCACAACGTACATAATCAGCAACTTCCGGTTTATCAGTATTTAACAAATAACTCCTACACAATCCGTGATACAAAAATATGTTTCATACAAAAGTCATAGTAAATTACATTTTATAAAACTTTTATATCTAATACTATATACCTAGATATCATATTTATGGAGATATTTTGAAAACCGGAAATGAGCTTTGAAGAATGAAGCTCGACTTCCGGTTAACCGATTTACTACAAAATCTAATCAACTCTAAACACACAAACCAAAATACTATATATAAAATTTGGTGTTGATCCGTCAAACAATTTTCATGTTAGAGCGCCCACAAAGTACATAATCAGATACTTCCGGTTTATCGGTATTTCACGAATAATTCCTAATCAAGCGGTGATACAAAAATATATTAAATACAAAAGATATAGTAAATTACATTTTCTAAAACTTTTATAAGTAATACAATGTACGTATATATCATATTTATGGAGATATTTTGAAAACCGGAAATGAGCATTAATGAATAAAGCTCGACTACCGGTAGACCGATTTACTCCAAAAACTAATCAACTCTGACAGCACACACACCACTACTATATATGAAGTTTGGTATTGATACGACTAATAGTTTTCACGTTAGATCGCCCAATATCACACACACACATACACACACACACACACACACACACACACACACACACACACACACACATACACACAGACATCATTCCGAAAATGGTCAAAACGTGTTCTAGGGACCCAAAAACATGTATTTCCGTTAAAATCTCGGAGTCGAATTTTTTCATGAAAACAATACTTTCTCTATACTTCGTATATGGAGAAAGTAAAAATGATCCTTATTTTAAGGTGCAGTTAATTTGGTTGAGCAATTCCTCTAAATTACAATTAAAACATATATAATACTTTTTATTAGCTAAGTATATGCTAATTACTATTTTCATCATATTTATTTCGAATTACAGAATTCACTATTCTATTATACCTTCATGTCTTCACGTGTTATAATTACTCGAATCGTGTTATTTTTCTGTGATGCAATTCCGGATTTAATTCGTATTAGTCCTGTATCAATATCCTAAAAGCAAAACTATCAACCGGTGTTTAGACATCAGAGGGGTGAAGCGGTTTATCAAAATATCTAATAGCTTTCCTTGTTTGTTTCCGTTAAAATTACATTTTTTGTACTTTTCGAATTTTTATTTAACAATTTTACCGGTTTCACCAAAAATATTTGAAAACTAAAGCTTAGATCGGAGGCAAAACAAGTTTCTTTTATTTTCACTTCCTTTCTTTCTCTGGTCTTCTAGAACATTCCAGGAATAGACTCGCTGTAATGTATTCCAAGATAATCCTTAATACGGAAACTGAGGAAGAAAGTAGAGTTTTCCAAGAAAGACTTCGAATGTCCATAATTCATCGCTTGTTTACATCCAGAAACTTTTTCAAAGTTGGGGAAGAGGGGCGAATAAAGTCCTAGAGCACATAAAACTATCTTTTCCCAAAGACGGCTTAGGTGACCGATTTCATTCCTTCTGTGATTCCGTTTTTGCTTGATGGACCTCATTTGTTTGCTGCTTCAATTCCTTTGAAATCATTTGCCCAATATTTGAGGTCGAAGAGCCCTCTTCACCCTTAATTGAGTCTTTTATACAATTTTCATCATTTTCCTGTTTTCCTTTTCTCTTTTTATTGTACGCAAGATTTGTAATGTTTTCACATATTTGTGTATTCTAACTTCGCTATTGTTTGTGTATATTAAGCAGACAAATAAATGAACGTAGCTTCGACTCCTGACGTTTCCTCTTCGTTATACCACCCAGTAGGGTGCCGATTATAATCGATTTATTTTCAAATGATGCTCCGATTAGGCCATCAGGCCTGGTTGCAGCGGTGGAGGGGGAAATACTATATTACAAATTATTGTATTCGCTCAAAGGCGGGAGGAAAACGCCCTCAAAAATCTCCCGTGTTTGTGTTATGTTTGTATTGAGTCAGCACAAACGTACCAATAAAGTTGAATTAGTAAAATATGCCTATTTTTCTCACTTCAACGTGGTTTGAAACTTTAAGGAAAATTAAAGGCTCAGCTGAGAATATGAGATAATCTTACAGAGAGCAAAAATATACTAATTAGTAGCAATAGATATTGCGCTACCCTCCGGCTGCAGCTGAAAATTTGATTTTGAGCGCATAATTGTGAGAAGTAGACATTTACTGAAATATTTTTGAATACTTGTTACTGTTGCTAGGAATGTTTTGAAAGGAGGAAAGAAGATTAAAAGTACACATTTTTCTATTGCAATCTGCCATCATGCAAAATCATGATATTCATTTCCTTGTTTAAACAACAACATTATTACAGTGATTGCACATTAGTTATGCGCATATCCATTGCCCTGAATGTATTATGAAAATAAAATTTCGAAAATTTAAAATGGATTGTATTTTCATATGTATTGGATATAGCGAAGCCATCGATGCTGAATTCATTCGAATGTTCCGCTCTACTGACTTTATTATCGTACATTAAAGGTAATTAATGTATTCACTGTCATCCCATCATTTTAAATTAAATTATTGCGTTTCTCAGGAATTAGAGCTAAAATGAATTACAAGGATTAATAATGTTGTTTCACGAATATCTTTTTAGGTGTTGAAAAACTGATTCACATAGCATCCATAGAATTTCAGCATTCAGAACAATTATTATGAGATTTTTTTTCGATGCACATTTTTCCGTGTTCGGGCAAATTTTATACTCTGTGCTTCAGTCCCTTAAACCCTTTTCCGCGGTCTTATCCTTATTCTATCAAATAGATTAGAAGAACTTTCGAAGGATTTATTCACAAAATTTAAAATATTCTTCCCCGTTATGTACATTTTTTTTAATGCGTCAATTAGAGCCATGAGAACCTTTGGTTATATTTACTCTCCATTTTGCTTTGGTATTATTTACTTTACTTACTCTTTCACCCAAAACCAAATAGCTAGTTAATAACTAATTCTATGAAGAAATAGTATAGTACGTTTGTATTATTTATAGGATAATCTACTTATATTGTGTCCTTGTGAGATTTAATAACATGTCCGTACATTTTCTTGAACGGAAATGCACAATGGTCCGTCGGACACAGTTACCATGGACGCAAACGCCCTTGGGACCCGAATGTTTAGGGACGCAAATGCTCTAGGGACACAAATGTCTAGGATGCAATTGTCCGGAACTCAAATGATCATTCTGGTACGTCTATCTAGACTGGGACTAGATTAAGGTAGTGCTTGACGGGTGACTGCCCAAACCATTTGGTTTTCTTGCAAGCAATGCTGTACTTAATTGAAGGTCCAAAGCTCTTTCGGGTGATAATTTTGTCTTCAGTTCAGTCCTTTTGAGTTCAAAATAAAACATATGCGTTAAGCTGTCTTACAAGACAGAAAATATACCATTCAAATACGAGTATGTATAACATAAAGTGAGAGAATATTCTATCGGGGCCGCAAAACTTATGGTGGAAGTTTGAATGTTATTTTAAAATTTCCAGGTGACATTACTTTGGAAATGGTGATGGAAGGGAAGCGAAAACCTTTGGGCTAGTCTCGGATCGCGGAAAAATGGAAGAAATGAAGGGAAGGCGGCGTATTTGAGGGGCATTTGAGAGGAATTAAGAGAAAGCGTTAAAACGAGGAAAATTAAGTCGCGCGAAAGAAAAAACAAACAAGTAATGGGAAGAATACAAATTGGCGTTTTATTGCTGCCGTTGGCGAGGTCCAGAAGATTAGTCACTTCCTTTTGGATAATCTTTGAACATTGACGTGTGTGGGATGAATACATTTTAGTCATTAATAAGGATTCTCGATTTGAAAAATATTCTGCGTCAAGGTTTTCAATCTTTAGCGATTTGTAGTTCAACACCATTCTAAAGCTCAGGAC
The DNA here is from genome assembly GCA_947579665.1 of Sympetrum striolatum. Taxonomy (NCBI): domain Eukaryota; kingdom Metazoa; phylum Arthropoda; class Insecta; order Odonata; family Libellulidae; genus Sympetrum; species Sympetrum striolatum. Next base: position 88,129,974 of record OX388349.1, read on the forward strand.
TCGAGTTATTAAACAACGTTACTATGAATAAATTATTCACTGCGACTGGAAGTTTATTCTCTGGCTTAGTATTGAGTAGGTACTATTTTATTAAGGATGTAGTCATCACATCAATGATATTGGATGTGTTGACAGCACAAGGGCGTGCACCCAGGAAAAATCCCAAACGGACTTCTTCAAGTCCGTTTTTCCTTGGGATATTGGTGTTATCTGGGAATTCCTATGATATGATATTAACGTGAAGATGCTGTTTGAATGACTTCGGTAAAAATTGATGGGACTTAATTATCAGATTTGTATCCACTACTCTCGATTGCTCTTGTTCTTAAATTCTTCTGTTAATAGTCCCTTTTACATTCTCAGAATGTATTCTCAAATCTTATATATAAAGTTGAAAGTTTGCATATGTGTATGTTCGCTAAAACATCGCGAGCCACAATATGAACATTCAAAATTTAAAGATGGATTTCTTCTCGGGACAGATTACAGTCTACTTTTTATTGACTTGGCCCCCGTTAGATTGACGGTATCGACGTCCGATTAAACTCAACATATATATTTGTGTATTTGCATTTTTAAGTTTGAAAATCATAACTTTAATATCTTCCTGTTTCTAGACACGGAGTTATATCTAAGAATAGAGATGTAATTTAGCAACGTTTAGCATCATCAATGTTTTCATACTTACAGTATACATGAAAAGTAAACCTTTATTTGATGAGTACAGAAACTATGTAGCAAACGAAGCACTTCTTATTCTTGCTAAAAGCTACTCGCTCAGAAGGGTTAGTATTTCTATATTTTATGCGTTATTTTTTTAAGACACCTAATGCTGCAGGTATAGCGTAATTCTAAATTGTCAAAATTTACTGATTTGAAAGTTATAACTTTGGTTCGACGACAGAATTACAAACTGTTGCAGTATGAATGGATAAAGCCATGCTTACGTATGATTACCAAGGCTGAGGCGGGTGCTACTATTATCTCTGAGAAACGTTCAAAGTTTCATTATTTAGACGATCGGAAAATGAATTTTTAGAAAAAATGTAAATATTGGACTTAAGTGAAATGATGAAGAAAGATTGTAAAGTAAATAACACTTGATTGGAATGGACAAAGAATTGATGTGAAAGTGAAGGTTTCAGAATTGAGGTAGAGAGAAAGGAGAATAATTAGACAGGGAAAATGGTATATTTTATCCAAGAAGGATTAGACGAATGCATCATAGCTAAAAGTGAAGAAGCCGAAGCTCGGATTCATATCTTCCCATGGGAATGCTCTTATTCAACCAATCAATGTATCGCTTAATGCACTTTTATTCCGCTTCTAGGAAAGTATCCAAAGCTAGCGTTGGCACCTCTTGGCAGCATCAACCATCGCCACGGTCCTCATGGAGGTATTAAAGGTTTAAAAATTCTCCCAAAGCCTTCTTCGTTGGCGTTCCGCACTTGCGTTGCCGCCATTTCTACGGAAGCAAAGAGAAGTCCCGGACTTATCACAAATCAGAGGAAACACAATCATTGGTCATTACTTTGACGGAGGTGGTGAATATGGAAATCCTTTCTCGTAAAACCGTTAAATCCTTAAATATTCTTTTAACAGCGACAAGATTGAAAAGACTGCGGATTTAATTACGTCTCCAGCATTCACTTGACTCATTTTCGAATAAAATGGATGCGCTGTGAAAACATTAAATTTCGGCTCTTGCTCGCGCTCGGATTTTCGTTTTTAATCGAATTCCATCTCCGAGAGCCTTTTTGCCCCCTGGGAAGGTGGCGACCCATTCGTCTTGCAAGATCAGTGTGTTGCTAAGCTTTTAGGATCCAAAGAAATTCGATTGAAATTAATAGTAGGGATTTATTTCAAAGGCAGAAACAAACGAGTGACGGATTGCGCGTCGATTATTGGATCTAGTGAAATGAAGTCTATTTGCGGCGTTGGTTGTAGAATACTTATAATGATAAGATATAGAGACCATTTCTCCTTTCTTGGTAAATCGTATGGCAAATATAAAATCAAATCATACATAAAACTCTCTCTCTGTGATTTCTGCAAACTTTTAGTTATTCCCTTTACTCTATTATGGTAATGTTTTCGTGTCTGTGTGATTTTCTTTGGCTTGAAAATTATGATGGATTTTAATAGTACACAATTCAGACACTTTTTGTGGTCTATGAAAGTAATTTGTTATATTATCTAAATCCAGAAATCATATTATTTCATTTTTAGCATTAAATGAACGGTGAAATGTATATGATTTGTTAAATTATAGCAATCAACTCTCACAGTATATCTTCAACAATACACACTGTTAACTGCTATGATAAACATTAATTTAATCACCTCTCCGACGTTAGGACATGATTTGATGGAAACAATTCTTGGCTAAAACTGATTTTTTTATTTCCAAACAAAATATAACCTAAGACCTTTTGTAGAGTCTTTAAACAATAGCAATAGGATCGATATCATATTTGTGAAACAATCACAGAGCAAAGTATAATTCTAGATATAGAGCTTCAATCGCTATTGCTGAAAAACATTCTGAGGATTTCATCGTTCTCTGATGTAAAATACTTGCTAAAAAAGTAATACTACGAGATGATAATTTTGATGGTGTAGTGTTTTCCTCTAATCCAATAATAAATATTCATCTACATTTAAGATGAAATTTACTTAAGTTGAGCAACATTGTCATATTGATGTTTAATACCAAATTTTTTATTTTAAATTTAGACTATCGTAATAACTAGCGATTTACCAGTCACGATATAATTTCCCTTTATGTTGAACAACGGTCCAAATTTATCTCTGAAACTCTAGGAATCGTTCGCTTAACAAAAAGTGAATGTACAAGTTTGGCTCCGAATGCATGCAAAGCATAAATTCATCTGCAGGCGCAAACGTGGGCATTATGATCTATGCTTAGAGTATGCTTTATGGGCTGTGCTTTGATTGTGCAGAGGTAAAATGCCCTCGCCTAAAATGAATCCCTCGGAGCTACGATGCATTGTATCTTTAAATATAATCGGTTGCTAATTGGGAAATTTGCTTAGCTTATTCATGAAGAATTTCAAATTTAAATCTATGTAGTAGTTTTTGATTAAAAATATAATTAAAAATTAGCAAGAAATAATACTGTGTTAAGATTTACAAAATATGCTTCATAGAAAGTAAATTTTATAATTAAACTAGCAGAAGTGCCCGTTAATTCTCAAATCTCATAAATGCCAGTGTAACAACCTTGATCCTAACACATGCTTCATAATTGTTGATAGATAGCAAATACCAGAATTTCCAATCCAATATACCAAGCAATTTAAGTTACAAAGAATTCTACTAAGCTGCATCTACTCAAAATTCAATCTCATATAGTTTGAATGAAAAATTTCTCATACTATGACAGTATGAAAATATATTCTAAGGTCACGTTAGGATAAGTAGTACCACGTTTTGAAGTTACATTTTCATGCTGGTACAAGGGGACAAATGAATCAAACATTTAACATAAATGACAAATTAATTATGTATCACTCTAATAACCATCGATGAATATTCTTTGCGGAGTGTAATTGTATTACGGAGCTAACTCGTATCTCAATCTTAAAATTTGTAACATAAACACAGAACACAAATAACACAAAACAAATAGCAATGCCAAATTATAAACAAAGATTAAACACCAATAACAGTGGGATAGTAAATGATTATGAAATGGGGGCACTTAAAATAACAAACGAGTAAATCAATTTTTGCATTATGCATTTAATAAAACTAAACTGATTTGCCTTTTTGGTCAGTTATACGATATTAGAGGTTTGCTACAACTTTAAAACTCGCCGTTCAACTCTTCAAAGTTTACAAACAGCGAATCTGGGAAATCTTTGCTTATATTCAATACATCCGCAACTTACCAGGATATTTATACGCAGCCTGTTGAATTGATCGAATAAAATCAATTTTAGGTAAACCACAACTATAAAACTCATTTATTTTACGAAAAAGACGGTAAAAAATACGTTGATATGTATAAAACTTGGTTGCTACAGGCTATTTAACAAAATTCGATTCTTTTTTTTCGTATTTTTGTCCGATAGGTTGTTCACAGGATATTGCTTGTAATTGCTAATGTTTAAATATCATAGATAATAATGTTTATTTCTCATCATTGTATAGTCTGTCTTATTTACAGAATTAATCTTATCTGGGCGTCCATTTTCCACGTCTTCTTACGGAATTACGCTGAGCTCGGTCTCAACAATCGCCTTGATCGTCAAGGGAATGGGTTGTTTACTGCATGGAAATTTAGACAATGTTCGAATATTTTATCACAAATCCTGCAATTTTGAATCGCAAACGATATTCCACTACCAAAATAAGAAACTTTATTCTATTTCCCTCCTTTTAATGCTAGTTTTCACTTCCAACGACTGCTCTTTCTAATTTAATTTTGCAAAAGAAATGAACCTTACCACGAAAATAATTGAGTTTACGTGTATTTCTTATGCAAACTGTTTTTCTCGTCTAGGTTCGAAGCTTGGACTTTAGGTAAATTAAAAGTACCACTTGATCATCTCCGAGAAAACTTTATGTAAAAGTTTGAACATTGTACGACACCTGGTTTTCGAGATTATCTGGAACATACATACATACACACACACATACATCCATCTTATAGATAAGATAAGATAAAATAAGATTTATAAGATAAATATATAAGATATGATAAGATACGATAAAATTTTATATTTTAGTCGGGTGAATGAGGACTACAACTCTCTGAGGTAGGCATACATATAGGCCAAAAATGATCCTGTAATCAATCTATTTGTACTTTTCTCACCTCACTAGAGATACCCAGTACCCTACTTACTGAAATAGTGGATACAAATCTACGAACATAATTTTTAATATTCTTCGAATTATTTACGACTCATAAATGCATTTGTTACAAACAAATAGGCATTAAAGTATAGTTAGATAAGTCTTACAAAGATAGGTAGTTCTTCATAGGTTCCCCATGAGTTCATCCTAATTTTATATAATATTCTTAAGCTTAATTATGTATAAATGGTTGATTTTTTTATCCAGAAACTTAACAATTTGGCCTAATGGCAGACTTCGCATAAAATATCAAGCATGAGTTGCATAAAGTAGCGCGGTGCTGTGCAAAGTCACAAACATTTTTCCATAAGATCATGATCGCAATTTAAGCAATTGATTTATAATAATTGAGTGGCGAAATGAGAATGATAATAAATAAATTTAATAAAATAACCCTCATCCTGATTTCTGTAGAAACAGGAATTCACTAATTAGCTGCATTCTTCCAGGCGACGTTTTCTTGGTCATATTTGTTTCGTGCTTTGCCGAAGTACATTGTACGGCTTTTGAATTATCTGCAAGTGTGAATTGCTGCAGAGTAAAACCGCAAACATCTCTTTCCTCTGTCTCTTCCGGTGCCAAATAAAATTTCCCCAAGTCGTTAAAGCCGACCTCAAATATGTCACTAACCGCACGGAAAATACAGATGAAACTTTTCTTGAGCGAAGAAGTGATACACACAAGATAAAATAATGAACGGTTTTATTTACTCTAATCCTTTTAGATAATGGTGTCGCATTCTCTTCTTGCTCTCCTTCGTTTAGATTGCAAGTTTTCGTAGATGTGTTTATCTTCGCGTGCATTTCTGTGGTATTTCCTCAAAGTGGAAAGCCGTTCACTGTCTGGAAGAACCAGGTTTTACATTTGGGAGAGGGTTATTTGCTCGGAGAAGAACATGTTGTATATTTCACCTTTATATCACGATTGAACATAGAATGTATAGTGTTTAAGTATATATGTTTAATAAATATATAAACATCAATATCAACATTTATAAAATTTATATTTGGGCCGATTTCTATCACGAATGAGGCTCTTTAATATTTCTCATTCGTGGTTTTTCTAGCATTTTCGGGGCTATCGAGAATATCTGTTATCTAAAAATAAAAGGAATAATGAATCTAAAATTTTAATGTATACGAAAATGTGTATGTATGTTATGGTTGTGTATGCATTAAAATATTGGATCCATTATTATTGTTATATCGATCTTCCACCAAGGGAAGGGCGAAACCATGAACGTTATCTGTTATCTAGTTAGCTACAATACATCAATATGAGAACTCTCTGACTTTCACTTTTTGTTCCGTTTGTGCTATGGCTACTGGCTTCTTAGCCTCAAATCAAAATTCGACAGAATTAACTTAAAATGAAGTAATAGCGTCATTATTCCCTCTCCTGCGTACGAACTTCAGAAATGCAGCGAACAATATTTAATTGATTGAACTAAAAGATATAATGGTGTTCAACGAAGCTTGTTGGAAGTCTTATACTTTCTGTGGATGTAAAATTGTGATGAGATATATATTTAATATAATAAAAATCGAGAAATGTACTCGGTTATATTCTATCTTGAAGGAATGTAGATCGTTTTCTATCTCAGGAAATGTCTTTAATTGAGATACGTTATCTCAATAGAAAAATTACTTTGAGAATAAAGTATAATAAATCATACTGTAGTAGACATCTTTAGTATCTATTTTGCGCTCATCAAGATGCTCTTAACGCTTTAAATAATACAACGTAATGAAGTCTTCTCGTGATGTCACTCACTTATCCCTTTCGTGGCGAACACGTGATCTATTGGCGATTCCCTAAAGATTTTGAATCCTAATGGCAGAGTTTTTAACTGTGGAAACTGAGAATTACCTTGTGCAATTTAAACCTTCTTTAGCAAAGGCCACCGGATTAGGTTGATCAGAAAGAGTATACGATATTGCAGAAGAGATTCCTTTGCTTAATTTAGGTTAGGAAAGTCAAATGTTTAATGCGGCGAAAGAAGAACAAGGGAGGAAAAAAGCTGGAAAGAAAGACGTCCGGAAGCCCACTCCAAAGTGAGAGGAAGGGCTAGTTGAGCTCTCGCTTCCGGATGAGGAAATGGAACATGGGCTCAAAGAAGGAGATTGCGTCATGTTGCCGCCGATTCAGCGGTTAAGTTCATATGTTTATAATATGAATAAGTCTTTATTTTTTGTGAGATTTACGTTTTTAAGCGATATTAAAATTTTTAGGTTGAAGGGTGATTATTGAGTTAATTTACTCATACCTAATTTAATTAGTATTAAGAAAGTCGCTCGTATTTTTGTATTTTTGATCATTATTTCTTATTAAATCGTTGTAATTCATAAACAAACTCCGAGAGCATGGCATAGCTATACTTTAGTATCGTAGAAGTGAGAATAAAATTGCGATTCAGTTTGATTGACTTCTACAAAGGCGGCAGCGCAGGGATAACGATATTAAATGCATTCCTAAATTGAAACCATTAAGCTGATTGCACCGAATTACCATTTGTTTTTCGAATAAGGAGATAAAATAAACGATTCAAACATAACTTTATGCATATTGAGAGAGATAGATAACTTATAGTTAAAATTTACGAATATTATTTTATTTCTATCACTTAGTGCATTTGTGTTTATCTCAATTTTCAATCCTCACCGTATTAAATAAGTATGCGTGACATCTATTAGGAAATACTTTCTTAAATATTACAAGAGTAGTGCGAATTAGCTTAAGCTGCTAAATAATTTTAATTACATATGGTAACATTGATATGAGAACTTCTTATTTACCACCACAAAATAACTACTTTATAATCTTATATCGCACCTCTAAGTTGAATCTTATTACGTACAAAAGACCAAACCAATTCAATTTTTCCCCCATTATTTTTAACATACTGAAACACAATCCGTCCTCGTTTTCTTATTAGAGTTTCCATTTTTATAACTTTTATTATAATATATAATGTAAACTATTAATTTAATCTGTTTCGTAATGATCTTCATATTTTCCTCTCCACATTCTGTTTGAGCTTTTCATCGGCGATGTCTGATCATAATTTAAATGTTCCAAAGTGCTGTTGATTTACATTCCATCGTATCTGATTAATTTGATCTATTTCAGTTCCCTCCGAATCTTCATAGTCATTCATTTTATTAGTAATGTTTTAATGGTGCGACCATAAATAATTTTTTGAAGATCCTCGAGCGTTGTTGGGAGATTAACGACCTATTAGCCGGCCTTGATAAAGCAAGTGAAGTTCATTAGTCGAAATTCAAAGACGGCACGTGGCAGGTGTTGATTCGCGTCATTTTATCTGTCACTTGTACGGATTCTAATCCCCTTGAGTGCCGGTTCGAGGAAGACATTGTATCGCTATTCCTCCTTCAATCAATTTTCCACTTGAGCAAAATTACATCGGAAAATGCACAGACACAGCACAGATATCCTCATATTACGCCGGTTTACCATGCAAGTGCTACCTATTATCTTAATTTGCTTTCTTTTGCGTATATTAATAATTTTCGTTATTCTCTGTTATTTTTTTAAGTTTCTACTGTTTAAATGTGTGGTATTTATTTTTATAATCTTTTGTGTTGTTCGTGTGTTATTTTTGCTTTTCGTTCGTATTTTGATTTCGTACATCAGAGTTTTATCTCTCGTTCTTTTTCATTTCTTTTGCTCTTCTCGGTGATAAAGGGGACACTTGAGATATTCATTTTCATAATCGATAATTATATACCGTACATTTAGATGTTTCCTACTTTGGAAGAACTGAATCAAAAGTTGATATATTTGAAAAATTCAACTCTGAAATTATAGAAACCAGATAGAAATCACATTGATACTGGATAGAAACCAGATACGAACTGGACAGATGCCAAATACAGCCACGACAGAGGACGGGTGGAAACTGGATAGGAGCCGGACAGATGTCGGATAAAAACCGAGTAGAAAATATTTAAAAAATGTTTACAATTCATTTTTTATTACAAAAATCATTCTTTTGTGCATGATTGAATCAAATTTGAGACCAAAGGGAAAAATCTTGATTTGATAAAAATTTAACCTCTTATCTTTAAATATTCAATAAGACTATTTTTGCCTTTCACGGTAATAAAGGAGATAATTGAAAATTGTTTTTCCAAAATCAATAAAAATATCGTGAATTTGGGTATTATTAAAATAAAAGATTATATCCTTTCAAATTCTCCTAAATATCCTCTGCTTTATTTTACGGTGAAGGAGAAAAATTCCGAAATTTGAAATCTTTCGAATAATCATACTTTGCATAAAATTGAATCTTTACTTTGGAATACGAACTCTAAAAATTTGTTCCTGAAATAATAATAAATTAATGATGATTATTAAGCACTTTTTATCGGAATTATTTAATTTTCGCTGTCGTTTATTCAAACTTATCGTCCTAACCGTAGCTTTCGTGTTGAAAAAATGTCCACTGTTGAACTGCTTTGTGTATTTGTAAATCATTTAATCGTTTCTCGAAATGTATAATTTTATTTGTGTTTTTCATTAAACTGGAATCATTTTTGTGAAACGTTGTATTAGAATCAACCTCCTCTTTGTAAGCTGCTGAGTTATTTAGTTTTCCCTTGAATCATGTCTTTTTAGGTTTATTCTCCGAAAACAAATCGAATGTTTCCACGCACAACTTTTTCAGATATTAACTATTTGCTATTTAACAGTAAAGGCTAAAAATAACTTATAATTTAGCTTAACGAAGATCCAAATTTTACATTTTTTGTTTACCGTTCCATTTGGTACTTGTTTTTTTTTAATTTTTTATTCTTTCAAATTTTCATAAAATTCTGTAATTTTTTGTGGTAAGGGATAGAAATTCAGAAGTTTTTAAATCTTTCGAAAAATCAAACTAAAAGATAAAATTGGGTCAAAATTTGGAAATATATACTTTAAAAATGTGATTTCGAATTGTTAGAAAACAGATATAATCCAGAGAGGAACAGGATAGAAATAGGATATGAATTGGGCAGAAGCCGGATAGAAACAAATATGGATCCGGATAGGTACCGGGCTGAAACCAGATCGGAAACATAAAAACCGGATACGAACCGGACAGAAATCGGATACGAACCGGATAGAAGCCGTATAGGAACCGGATGCTAACCGCATGGAAGTTTTCAAAAATGTATTTCATTCATTTCCCAATTACTTCGAAAAGTCATTCTTTTGAGCATAGTAGAACCAAACTTGGTGGGAATAGAAATATCTTGATATTATCTCAATTAAGCTTGTCATATTTCATAAAAACGTTTGGATTTTGTTTGATAATTTCGGTGATAAAGGAGGTTATAAAAATTTTCCTCGAAAATATTGTAATTTTGGATTTATTTAAGGAAAATATTTAATTTATCTCAAGAGTAAATATCTCAAATATAAAATTTACAGATGGAAGGGGTATGAAGTTTATTATACAGCATTAAAGTTTGAGGTTACCTGTAATTGTTCATTATCCTATGAAAACTTGTTTGATATTACCGGTGACGAAGGAGAAAATTGAAAAAATAAATTCGACTAAAGAGAGACAAAAATCCTAGCTTTGTATTTTATTTAAAGATTCAATTTTATTTTTTCTAATTCACGCACACTTTTCAGATATTTTGTGGTAAAGGAGATAACTCTAGAAGTTGGGAAAGTTTTCGAAATATCATACTTTGGGTCAGATTGAATCAAAATATTTAAATAATTTAAAATTTTGATTATTTCCGGATGCAAATCGAATAATATCTTTATATAAACCGGATAGGTACCGAACTGAGACCGAGTAGGACAGAAACCTGATTGAATCCGGATAGGAACTGGATAAAAACAGGATATCAATAAATTTAAATCAAGTTTTTACAATTCCATTTCACATTTTTAAATTACACATTCAAGATTAAAAATATGAATATAGTAATTTCTTAATAGAAGTCAGTTAGATTCAGAATTTGGAAAGAATCTGAATAAATCTGGATATAAACTCGGATTTAAAATCACCCAGTACTTATCCATGGATTAATCAAGTCAAAGGCATAAATTTGCTTATTTACAGAACGTTAAGTTGCATCAAAATACGAGAGCTTTACCAAGTGAAATAGAATTTGTCGATTTTATTAGAAGAATTGGTAATGATGAAGCCTTACAATACCCTCAGTTTCGGGAAAATATTACTGAATTGCATTACCTCGGAAATTAATGGGAGATATTATTCAGAGATATATAGAAATATTTCAGAAAAAAAATTGAAATCCATTATTTTAGCACCTAAAAATGTTCATCGCATTTTATTTATAATATTAATATTCTCAATTCTCTCATCTTTAAGCAGAACCTTCCCCTTCATCCTCCTTTGATCCTTGAAGGCCTCCTTCCCCTAATTTAATCCCCTTTAACTTCGCATCAAGGGGCCCCTCCAATCACCACCTAATCCCCCCCCTATTTCGGACCCTTCGGACTTTACGCAGTCTCCTCCGTCCTATTTCGGACCCTTACGGACCCCTCTCAAGGGACATGTGAAAATCTCCTTCGTTGACCACAAGAGTCATTTTAATCTCCACCACAAAAATCTTCTCTTTTTTCATCAGCTTTGTTTTGCACTCATTCTCGCTATGCACCATCTTTCTCTTCCTCAGCTGTTCTCGGCCTTTGTTTGTCTTTCATCTTTACGTCCGAAGCCTTGGAGCTTCTTTTATCTCCCATCTCTTTTATTTCTCTTTTATCTTTCGTCCGAGGAAATTTCATTTACGTTTCATTTTCACGTGCATAAAACTCCGCAAATATACCTCCATTTCATGAATTGAAATATATTTACAAAGTTTAAACTTTACATAGTTAATTTGATGATAACGCTCTGACGAAAGACAAAAAGTTTCGATTTCTGCTTGCGATTTGCTGATGGTAAGTGAAATACTTTTATTGATTTTGATTTTTGTGTTTCATCCGTGATGAACTAAATGCATTTAATTGTTATTGTAAAAGCTAAGCGATTCCATTCATATGGAAAATGGACTTCTTATTTGTGCAAATTTAAGTTCTTTGCGAAACAGCTTTCTGGATTTAGTTCAATGTGGTTCCGTGATAGTAACTTTACACTTATAAATGTTTACAAGGAGCAGCTGTTACCTGCCGCAATGGGTTTTATTCTCAACAGAAATATTAGTACATTAATACCTCCACGTCGATATTATGGATACAACGTCATTTTAAAATAATAGGAATGATCGACTGAATTCTATGCGATTCATCCATTTTTAAAATTTTTGCCAATATATTTCTTTTGCCCATAGTTAAGTTTGTTCGTATTTTTGCTGTTGTGTCAATATTTGGTGCATCTTTCATCGTACATAAAACTTCCTAATCCTTATTATCAGTAGTCATTCTCGGTTCACAAATTTTTAGTTTCTCTTTGGGTATAGTCTTTTTTTCTTTGTGGATGTATTCTTGATAACTTCTCTGGGCACGAGGTGTATATTTACATTTTCAAATATAAGAGAATCTGACGAATCTTAAGCAGTGACATAATATAAGAATGGGATATTCTCAGAAGTGTCATATCTTGAGAGCCGAATTGTTTAGTTATGTTCCTACCTTTTCTCCTTTTATTTTTACTACAAAATATTCGTAAAACCTCCAGGAAAATTGAATTTAGGTTAAACGATTTAAAAAAAAATAATTATGGTACTCAAAGGATGGAGTTTGTTTCCTCTGGAGAAATGGTGTGGTGGGAAAATCTCAGACTGCGGAACTTAAATTAATTTATTATCAAGATGAATATAGGAAAAATGTATTTTTTGAAGACTTATATTCCGCCGTCATTATTCCCTGGATATCGAAGGTTTTGCCTCCAATTTGCCGCACAACTACTGCTACATCGCTATCCGCCGATAATTTACTTCGTTTTATGGCCAAGAATTGTTGAAATGAATGTTGTTGAATTGAGAAGAACAAAAATTGAGCATACTAAGTTTACTTTCCGCTGAGCAAATTATGATGGCAAGTAGTTTCTGCCAATTTTAGTTGTACCTTTTCAATCCGATGAAAATTTGTTAATTTCTCCGTGACCTTAACTTTAATTAGTTTTGAAACTGGTCCCTATTTTTCTGTAGAAATGGAAATTTTGAATTTAATCGTTGTTTTTTTACCAACGATGTTTTATTGACGTCATGTATCTATTCCACAAAGTTTCGGCCCCCTCCGAGAATTCTATCGCTTCGTTCTATTTTTTAATATGAATAATTTATCAAATTTCGTTCTTTAAATCGTTTTGATTGCAAATAAATTTGAAGTGAGCGTAACTGTCCTCCTTGTGCAGTACTTAGATTCTAGCCAAGTTTACTTTCCCTTATTTGGCTAACAAACTTCTGCTTTGGAAATTCCATGAAAATTTCGCAAATGGACCATGGTTGGGCTGTATAAGATGCTTTCCTTCTTAGTTATTAGTTTTCGCTAACGACAAAAACTACGGAGCAATCCACTTAGGCATTTGAGGTTGTTCCCCTGAAATATCCGCATTATCTCGCAGTTGCTGCATTCTGTAGTTCCCGCCTTTGTCCGCAGTCGTAGTTTTGGTTCGTATCGATCTCAAACTCCAAGAGTAAGAACGAGGGAAAGTTATACACATTGGTTGGGGTCTTGTATTTCGCACTCGTCCATTTATCACCACACATATAAGAGAGTGCACTTTACTGAGGCTGGCGTGAAGCCAAGAATTGCAAACCTTGCTAATATTTTGCAGATATAATGGAATCTTGAGATCATTTTCTTTGATTTTATGGTGTTTTCCCATTATCTACTCTAATAATAAATCTGTAACTGAGCCGTGTCTGTATATTGAAGGAATTTTCAAACGATAGTTGCATTCGCCATTATAAGTGTGACTGACTAAGTTGCGAGTCCAAAACTTTAATATTTAATTCTGTCTGTTCAACAATAACGTAAAAACTGTCCAACAGATTTTGATGATAATGTGAAAGAGACTCATCTCGATCACCTTTCGATGGGATCATAATAATCTTAGCTATGAACGTAGGTGTAATTTATTTATTTCATCTATACGCTGCAATTTGATATGATTACCAGGTGACAACAGTGGAGGAGGATATATCAATACGATCTGTATTCCAGCATTCGCCTAAGGACGGGATGGAAAAATGGAAAAGGTTAAGGTAATTAAATGCAACAACTTAAAATAAAAAACTGATATTTCAAAACGTTTGTTTACCCGGTATGGCAATGAATTATCTATAATCTCGAGTTACACTCTTATCAAATCGCAAAATTATAACCATTCATGAAAATCCCATAAACCGTTATATAAAGCTAAAATAATGGTAAATATGCATTGTACATAAGAACACAGAGGCAAGGAATATGTGAGAAAATAATTTTGAGAATTATGCGGCTGGGGAAATAATTATCATGAAATCCATGTTGATAAAAGTGAAAATCTGAGAATTAATAATGGAAAATCGAAAAATGTGGAGGAAATATATGATTTAAATTATAAAGGTTATTGAGGATTGGAAATCCCTCGAGAATTTCTCGTCTACGTGGCTTCGAAGATGCATATTCCACCATATGATGTATGTTCATGAGAAACAGTGGTTCAGATAATGCACTATTTTATTAATTAGTTAAACAGTTATTCGCCGCCCTGTCGTATAAATATTTATTTTTTATGGATAAAGAAAATTGTGCTACTAATAGGGGCCAATGATTTATTGTTAATTTATTAGTTTTTTGATTGAAACAAATGTTCAGAAATAATTTCTACTTACAGCTTAATCATAATTGTATGCTTGTTGTTAGTTGTATCAGCATATTAACTACTAACGTCCCCTGGAGAAGTGTGTTCACCTCGTACGTAATCAACTGGTAATTGATCACTGAAATACTCCATTTTTTTAAGTATTTCGCGGCTATAGATTACTATTTCTACTCATTTTCTTACAACATTTGCTTGTTGTATGCGTGGACGATTTCTATATCTCCATTCTTCCATGTATCGTTCTTTTCAATCTGATAATTTGCGTAATTATTAGTGATTATTGTTTGTAAAATTAAATTTCATGAATCACATTACAATAAATTTCCCTTATTGTCGAGTATCCATTTCCAATCATCTTTCTCTTAACATCCATGATAACAAAACTAGACGTTTAGGTAATTTTCCGTACTCCCCACGAAAAACAGCCATTATGCACGTGGCATTACGATGTGAATCGGTCGTGAGTTTTCTTGTTTTTAGTAGGAGAGCAACACTCAAACCAATTACTGCGAACAGCAGCAAAGTTTTTTTTGCATTAGTTTGAATAATAAATTCTTCTTTAAATGTTATAGCATATAATATATTTGCTGATTCCATTGGGTTGGATTTGGCTGGGTTGAGCTAGGTTGCGACCCCTCAGTAACGACCTACGTCTGTAATATGTTTAATTTTTTATAATTTAATGTCAAGAAAATTCGATTGTTTCCAGGCAATTTAAATTTTAAATGAGATATTTAATCTTCCTTTAATTCTACAAACCTTTTTACTTCCTTCCACGTTGATTTGGTGAGTTACAGCTTGTATTATACTCTTATGACCTATCGTATATTTTAGATAAGTATTTTTCATCATCTGTTATGTGATATTTTGTAGGAAACATTTTCTAATGAATTACTTGTTCGTGTTTATTAATTACTTGGAATTAATTTTGAACGAATTAAAGCCCGTTAAGCGCTTAATTCCAGTTATATTTAACATTTTTATGGAGATATACTAAGTAAAACAGAAAATCATTTTCATAGGTGTACTCCTCAAAATGATTCACAAAAGTAAACATCTTATATTAAAATCTCTTAACACTAGAAGGTCCGTGGTATGTTGCCTACCTAAAAGGTCCGCGAGCGGTCAATTGACCGCTATGCATTATTAGAAGGACTTCGCTGAGTTCGCGCTTTCAGATGCCCCTTTTTATTGTTTTTCTACTTCATGAGCTTTTCTATTACTACATTTTGGCACTTGAACCCGGTTATAGTTGGATTTTAGGCGGATTAGAGTGGTTTTACAGTTCATAAAATGGAATTGGTCGGATATAATTTCATTTTCTTTCGATTTTTTTTCATTACTTAAAAAAATGTACAGATATCTTCTTTTATAACATAATTATATGAAAATGTTTTAAATCACTGGTTTTTAAGAAGTGGAAATCATCATACACAGCAAAGTAAAAATAACATCTCGACAGAAGATTTTCTAGTGAAAAAGTGACTGTCATAGAGAACATGGCAAATTTGTATTTGACATTTCTTTTGCAACTCCCAAAATAAACGATTTACGTGAAACATTAGAGTTAAAGACTAACTTGCACAATGAATGAGCATTAATTATGGCTAGATCAGGGATGTTATAGAAAACATGCACGGGCCATCGCCGTGTACCAGACCAAACGCTGTATTTACGAGTCATTTGGTCAACCGTATCGACTCCGCATTTGTTCGTATTGTGCCTAAAAGTACCGACTCTCGCTTTTTTTCCCCGTCTCACCGTTAATTTGTACACAGGGGTGCATACTACGAAGAACTAGGACGTTTTTTTTTAGATTTAGATTGATAACCGGTCTAGGTGATTTCTTTGTGCTTATAGATAACAGTGCTAAAACGAGAATCACCACATTTCTTCAAAGTAGGAGGTACTTCTCTTCTATTTCGATTTAGCGTCCCTACAAGGCTAGTTTTTTTTTCTTTTTGAGTTCTTTCGCAAGATTCAAGGAGGTAAAGTAATTGTCCATTGTGACGTTTCTGCCCTTGTTTAGGTAAGGCTTAACAAGTTGTTTGACAATGTTTTTGCCGACACGTTCTGTACTGGGCCTTGACACATCTTTGTCTACATAGGAAATAAAATTGAGCACGTACCTGTTTTTCGCATCAGTAGCGGCCCAAAATTTATTCCCAAACTCATCGGGTTTATTTGCCATGTATTGTAAAAATGGGCACCTGCACTTTGTCGGTTACAGTTGCTCATCAACAGTAATATTTTCGCCAGGTCTGTAGCATGCTAAGCAATTTTCAAAAAACTTATTCTAAAGATCTGATTCTAAATAAAATTTGTCGGTTTGTTTACGGGCAACACGGCTGGCCCTGTCATCAAAACGTAAAAATCTCATGATTTCTTTGAACCGATTTCTACATATTGTCGCCGAAAAAAGTGGTTTGCCCCATTGCGTGTGAAACAGGTCATAAAAATGTGTTAATTGAGCTACACAAGCCCCACGTGCATACAGAATAGAGAGAAACGCTTCGATCTCTTCTAAAGACAGTGACCACGATTCATCGCCTTGAACTCGCCGAGCTTCTCTTTCAGTGCAATCTTTTATAAGCCTTAGCATAAGTACCGTCAGAAAAAGCTTCAACGCGCTCCAGTAAGAATTTTCCTCTAAGTGCTGCTTGACGTAGCCAGTGCCACCCCCTGATTTTCTTAGAACATTCGTTTCACCACGTCTGCCAGCATGATCGCCAAGCAAAATGCGAGTCCAAACTGTGCTATCATTGGTCAACTAAGGCATGTCAAGACATGCATCGGTCCAAGCGTGTGAATATGCACTTCACACTGCCGTGGTAGCGAGCAGTGGGGTGGGGGATTTTATTCGGGGACTTGAAACAAAGCTTCAACAGTTATGGTCCTCAATCAGCAACAATTTGATTTGTTAATCAGTATTAAAAATATTTGTATACCCTGGAGTCTCGAAACCATTTAAGGATACATAAGATTGTGTTAACAAAAACTTTCATTGGTTTATCTATTATATATAGATGCTTCTCCGGATTCATTCATATATCATACGAGTAAAATGTAGCTTGCATACTGCAAGCAGATCGACAACACTAATTTTATATCGGCATCATATCGGGACGGTCCTCAAAAGACCTTTCTTACCAAAGATTCTACCTTTCCATAAGGGAAACGTAGAATTTCGTTTGAGGCAGTTGTAGCTAATATTTCTGCTTGGATTTTCACACATAGTTATAGATGGTGATCTTCTATTGCGCTGCATAGTAATTTTACCAGGAAGACCCGGGTTCGATGCCAGATGATTAAATTGCAGCGAATTTTAAGAATATTTTCAATCCTTTTTGTTTTTCTTTTGAGAACCGTCCCGATATGATGCCGATATAAAATTAGTATTGCCGATCTGCTTGCAGTATGCAAGCTACATTTTACTCGTATATATATATTGTAACGAGGCTTAGTTCTCGTTAGCTGTACAAAACAATCTCGAAATCATTTCCATTTCTTTTAGGTCATTTATTAAATCAATCACAGGTAGATCAATCAAATCCCCCAAAATAGATTACACACGAGCATGGCATCAAACAAAATTCTAGAGTAAACCCGAACGTTAAATTAAATGAAGTCCGTGGACCACTTTTCCCACTCGTCCACAACTTGTCAAAATTGCTTGGGTCGATTTCCCCACAGACAGAAAAAAAGTTATTCGAATAATTTACGATCAAAGTCAACGCAGAAGCACTTCACAAGGTGGCAACAACAGTCACTGTATTTAATATATTTACGAATTCACGTTCTGTCCTCGCCATGCACCGTCGGCCTCCGTTGTCGTGCCTTTCCTTGCTATCGCCAGCTGACCGGTTACTACCGGACCTTTTCGCAGTGGGAGTTCTTCTCGCACACTGACCACTTTCCCTTTTTTAAACCACTCATGCACTTTTTCCCCAGCGCCGCATCGGCGTAACCATGCTATTAAAACAAGTCACTCGCGTAAACCACTCACATACACACTTTAGAGTACAAAATAAAGGTATAACAATAAATACAAATAATTTTACAATATATATATATCTATTATATATAGACGCTTCTCCGGATATACCTAGATATACACTCATTCACTCACTCACTCACTCACTCACTCACTGGGGATCAAAATTCTAACCATGTTCCACAATGCCACTGACTTGAAATTTTTACGACGTTATAGCCATGACGTGTAACCTCCAGGAAAAAGCCGACTTTGAACCTCGGTGTCATGGGTTCGATTCCAGAAGGCCCCAAAGTCGTGATTTTGTCCATAAGAATACATGGCGGGGATTTTCCAAAATTTTTTTGAGGCACTTCACGGTAAAGGATAGATTTGAAATTCAAGAGATCGCTAGATGCCGTGCATATCTAAAGGAAACCATAAAGACATCTACGAATATTATCCTTGGTTCGATGCTTGGTCGGGGCAAAAATCGGCCGTTTAAAATGCATTGTGGCGATTTTTAAGATTTTTTGGACCCTTTTCCGATGGCATAGAAACTTGAAATTCGGTATGAGGTTAAATACCATAAAAATATATCATAATCAAATTTTACATATCCGCTGATGGTCCTTAGTTCGATCCCAGAGGGACATTTAAATTCCTCAATGCATTTCTTACGGAGATAACGGAAACAAATTTTAGGTACTTCCCGGCACGATATCGACTTCAAACTTTGCATATAGAAAGATCAAGTCCATACAAATCAAACAGTGCATTCACAGCTATCAATGTTTCCTGGGTTCGACACCAGGTGTCTCTACAATCAGAAGTTGATCCGATTTTTAGGAATTATTTTGAAACCTTTGCCAATAATATAGAAACTTCAAATTCGGCATATAGATAGAGATCATAAATAACTTTCAGAAACAATTTTTAGATTTCCAAGATCGTCCTTGGTTCGAATCCAGAGAGCCATTTAAATTCGTGAAAATTAGAACGTCTTTTTAGGCAATTGTAGCCCATATTTCTGCTTAAATTTTCACACTTAGTTAGAAATGGTAATGTTCTATTGTGCTGCATAGTAAGTTCACAGTAAAGACCCGGGTTCGATGCCAGACGATGGAATTTCAACGAATTTTAAGAAAAATTTCTTTCCATTTTTCTTTTGATGGCCGTCCCGATATTATGCCGACATGAAAATAGTGTTGTCGATCTGCTTGCAGTATGCAAGCAACATTTTACTCGTATATATATATATATATATATATATATATATATATATATATATATATATATATATATATATATATATATATATATATATATATATATATATATATATATATATATATATCATTATTCCGATTATATTATTCAGATTTCAATGTGGTAATTTTCCCATATGATTAGGGAATTACATCCGTGTTAAAATTTAAATGCATCGATTAAAGATTTTAATTTCTCTATCTCTGTAGTTGTTTCGATATTCCATGTGTTTATAGGCCACGCATGCCTTTCCATATTTATCAATTTACTTTCTAAAATGCTCTGTTGTCCCCTAACTCAAGTAAGAATTTTCCTCTTTTTATATTATCCTTTATTCAATAGGGTAAAACTATATAATAACTATATAAAACTTGTCTTTTCAGAAAACTTGCTTCGATAAATAAAGTTTTAGTTAATTATCGATAGAGGCCATTCAATTTTAATTTATTCGTAAGACCGCTCTAATTAGGAATAGACATTATGTTTGATTTGGGTGATAAAGAAAGCAAGAAGTGGCATATTTTGTAGATACTAAGTAGGAGTACTTGTTAAATTGACATATACGTATTTCATCAATTGAAATGACTTTGTAGATTCATGTTTTCAAGGCATTGATTACAACGATATGGTGATGTTATTTCCCCAGATTCATTTCACTGCTCTTCTGTCAGTCGCGTTCTCTTGAATCACTGCCTGCTATTCAGTCTTGACATCCTGCAGTTGAATCGCTGTACCTCCTTTGTATCTTTTTGGAATCCAATCCCTCTTTGCATGGAGTTTGATAACCTAGAATGTTCCTCATTAAGACGTGGGAACTATTCCCTCTTACCGCCGAAGGAAAGGTTAACCGGGGCTATCATTTATGTCTACGAAATCCCTCTCGAGGTGGAAGAGAAATTTAATTTCAACCGAGGGGGGAAAACATTGCGTATTCCATGTGAATCGTATATTAAGTGGAACAAATGCACACCGTTCCTTATGAATACTTTCTTTAGCAAGAAAGAATCTGGAAGCTATGCCGAAAAAAATTAAGAGCATTTTTACTCTTCTTGAATTGCACTCTAAAAATATCAGCTATGGGGTTGTTTTCTTAGGGAAGACAAAATAAGTTGAGGCTCCATTCGAGAGAGAACTGGGTATGTACCAGTTTTTTCTGACTTTCTCCATTTTCAAAATGCATGTACTAAAAATCGTAATTTTAGTCAAGTCTTGCCTTATCAATTGCAAACTATTGTATAATTTGTTTCTAATTAATTGAATGGGACACATCCCTTTGATCTACGAAATATATCACCCCTCCAGTCAATCCTATAACTGGCATGTTTACGGATTTTATGCGTTGTAAACCTTTTATAAAAAATCAGAGGAACGTTTGTCTTCGATAAAAAACATTTCTACTCATAGATTCTTTCAACAGTCGAAATTAAATCGGGGTCATGACACTCCGTTTATTCTTTTTGCTTATTATATAACTTCTTCAACATTATAAATGATTTTTTTCTTAACAGGATGTAGAATTTTGACCATTTCTAGGCCATAGTCAATGTAGCATGCCATATAAGGTATCTGGATTTTGGTGGTACGAGCGTTTATTTTGTAAAATTTTTTAAACGCAAAAGAAACGAGTCTTTTGTCTGTTCCTTGAAGGCTTGAATCCTTGAAATTTTCATAAATTGCATACGATTTGCCTATATCTTGAATAAAGTATATTACTACGAGTTTACCAAAACATTTCACATTTCAATGTTTGACTCTAATATTTTTGTATTTAGCAGTTAACCTTAAATTTAAATACACGTAGAGAGCCTTAAATTTTTAAAGTATCATATGACGTTTGTTAGAGAATTTATTGAAAATGAAACATCTTCTGAAAGCGTAGGGGAAATATATGTTGGTTTATGAGCAAGTTGTCGTTTTATTTTTCAACATTTTTTGCTTCTAAATTTTTGGCTGGATTGAATTCCGCCCATTCTTACCGGATAGTGAATATTCATAACAATCTTTACCTAAAATAAAATTGATATGCTGAAGCGTGACTTCGTGGAATGGAATAGACATTTCAAAAAATGAAAAAACTTGGTATCTTTTTTCATTTTTTGAAATCTTTACCTCTATTTTTGGATTTGATTCCTTGTGAGTTACAAGGTTATTAAGTATCCAAATCAACGGATGTGACTCTATGTATCTATGTAAAATAAATGCATCTTTCATATCGTCCGAATAGCAAGACAAACAATTTTATATAGTATAAAAGACTTGGATACAGAGTATCTCATTATCTAAGACTACAGGAGTATGAAAAAAATTAACATTATATTTCTTTGATCCTTAAAAGTTGTATACATTTAAGTGTCGTCATATACGAAGACTCTTCGCATGAACTAAGCGAAATGTGCAAAAATATCGGAAGTACTAACAAGGAAAGAAATTGTCGATTGTCCCATTCGAAGATGGCTTAAGATATCATGTTTACATGAAGTAGAAGCGATGACAGAAAAATAATTCGCAGGTTTGCTAATTACCTAAATAAGAGTTAATCCAAGAGTTTGCTATTTGCTTAAATATGCTGTAAACTGAGTAAGAAACAAAGGGGATAGAAATTGCTAGTAAAAATGAAGAACCAATCGTTTTGTTGCTTATGGATGTTTTAAGCTTTAGATTGGTTCGATTCATTAAAACCATCTCGTAATTTGCGCTCTTATCCACATTTTCCGATAACAGCAGGTCTGTTTACTTCCATGAATATTCCGGAAGGCAGACTAAACATTGTTGCTATGGAAATATGTCTTCAAACATGGATAGGGTGGTCATTTGTAAACATTCAAGATACAATAGGAATTGTTAGCTGGCGTCTCTTTGAAAGTTTAATGGCTCGATATAGTTCTTTGCATTTTCTTAAAGGAAGGGAAAGAAAATAGAATCTAACAGAAATGTCAAATCATTCATTTTGGGTAAACTAAGTTTTATCCTTTCTTTTGCTATGTTAGTTTCTCAATTTAGCGAACGTCTTTTGGTGCTGCGACCTCATCGATTAGCTTTTGTTTTCATTCGTCTAACTGCTCCAACCTCCTCATCTCCGTTACCCATTTTCATTTCCTGCTTTCTGAAAAATGAATTACGCGAAGGAGAAAACGTGTATCAAATATGTGCACCATATCGATATATCGATTCTACCGCATTAATTTGTATTTTCAATATTTCGCCTCCTTCATGGGCATCGGGGAATACGTGTTTTTGGGTTGTATCCCCTCAGAGAATCTTGTTAGTGGTACGGTGGGAGAGTCAAATGCTATGGAGATCGAAGCTATTTCGATTTATGTCGATGGAACCGCGATCCCTCGTACATTGAATAGATTTCACATAAATTTGTTTCCTAGTCATATATTAGTCAAGTGTTTGATGAATAGGTAAATTGTTGTATTTTACAAAATCTACGGTTGGGATATTTAATAATATGTGTGTGTAATAAGTGTTGCCACCGGACGATTAATCCACTTGTAACACTTTTCTAATGATAACAATAATAATACATCGATGTTTTGTTTCTTTTCATTCGTATTAGATGTAATAAAGAAGACATTGGCATCAAAACTTAACTTTAGACTCGAGCGTTTTCCTCCTTGTAAAAGTGAAAAAAAATATGTACCCGATGCATCAATTCTTTTTCGTCTGGTTGGGTTGGAAAATTTATCTACGATGTAAATGTTTTTCCTGGCGTAATTTTCGATTTCATTTTTCTTTAGATAACAGATCAATCCACGTAGCCTTGGACACGATAACAAACGATACTTTGGACTGTTGATTTTGGCATATTTTCTCTGATCAGTTGGACTTCAGGTGAACAAACAAGACTGTCCATTGGACGCTCTTCTATGCACAGGAAAACACGAGGTCGACCGTTTTCACTTGCGGAATTTTTGCTTTCTCAGGACTCGAGGAATTCTCGTATTAAATAAGAGATGCGGATGTATTGAAATTCAATCTGATTTAATAAAATCGCAATAAAAATGCTTAGTTATCACTAATTTAACATTTGTGTGCAATTCATAACATTCTTCGGTACGAGTAATATTGAAAAATTAATAAATTGATCTAATTTATAAAGTATTATGTATGGTGGTAATCGAGGCTATGATTATAGCCGATGGACCTGAGGAGGTATTTTATAAAAACAACTTATCGCCATTTAGTGCTTCATATCGGTCTAAAATATCGATGAAGTCATCTTAAAGTATTTTACCCGAAAATAGTTTTCCATTTTATATTTCACGTCTTCTTGAACATTGATGAGTCTACCTCTTGCAGCATTTAAATCACTCCAATTGAAATGAGAGGTCGGTCTTTTTTATCAATTCTGATAGCAGTAGGTTTTGAGTCCAAAACTAGGGAGAACATAATTAATGCTAGA
This sequence comes from Sympetrum striolatum, assembly GCA_947579665.1. NCBI lineage: Eukaryota > Metazoa > Arthropoda > Insecta > Odonata > Libellulidae > Sympetrum > Sympetrum striolatum. Next base: position 88,154,301 of record OX388349.1, read on the forward strand.
GAGCATAGATTACGCTTACATTTATTACAGCCGACATTTATGCATCGAATAAAGAGAAATTTAAATAAATGATAACAATATTTACAAATAAATACAAAAATTAGTTCATAAATTATTAAATTACTTTAAATCATTATTAAAGTTTTGGATCAGGATCAGAAGTGTTAAATTCTTATAATGAACAGTATTATAATAATTAGCGGGAATAGGAAGACCTTGCGGTGGTGTAAAGATATGTTTATGTGTAATGAGGTAGATTCTTTTATATGAGTCGTATATAACGGCTAAAAGGGGTAATTCATGGAATATATATATTTAGGTGTAATCGTTAGCCGAAATGAAATTTCCCACTTGCTCCCAAATTCTAAAGTAAACTTTAAAGTATTGCCAAAAATCTGTCATGCCTGTCTATATTTAAGCAAGATTGGAAAATATTTTTATATTATATTTTGGTCACTTATGCCATTCCTCATACTTGTGTACGAGTGCGAGAAACCACCGAAATATTCGTTTTTCGAATCCTCGTTCGTTAGCCAAATCATAACGAGGAGGTTTATGCAAGGTGACACATTCTGAAGTGTGGAAACTCGTTCACTTATTTATCAGTTTACTCTTCGTTACTTATGAATCATTTGAAATAGAGTTCACTTACCGCATCATGAACAATTCAAGTCATTACTCTGCTTTTGTATCATCGAAAGCCTTTCTTATAAAATCCCCGTTTTTGTTAACGCAACCGGGAAACAAATTTCTCAAATGCTAATCACAGTTTTTAAATTAAATTACAGTGAAAAAGACGGAATTCCTCGCCTTATTTTCTTTGTGGAGTTATTTTATCGAAAACGTGGAATTTTCATCGAGTTTGCGTGACATCGCCATCCTTCAGTGAGTCGCTCACTGCCAGTCATTATTCGTCCGCTGTTTATTTAATCAGTGGCTTTTTGTTTTTACGCCTTTCTTTTCGTGTCTACGTTGTTTATATTTGAAGGTGATATAAATTATCTAGACTGGTAATGATTAGCTAACAATACTCTGACATTTATCGTACGCTTTTAATAATTAATATCCAGTACATGCACCCCTCTTCTGCTCTTTTTTCTTAGACAGTTAATGAAGAGATGAATGTACTCAAAGAACTTCGATGTTGATAAATGAAAGCTCAAAATCTCATTAAAACAATTTTCTTCGATGCCCTCTTCCCAAATTCTAAACGCAGCCTCTTGTAACTGTATTCGCTCATCACATTAATCACCATCTCATTCAAGACAGAGGAAATGGAATTCTTCTTCTTCAGTAACTTTTCCTAATTGAATATACTTTATCTCGAAAATTGCCTTTACTTCAAAATGTCTTAATTATGAAATAACGACAATCACAATTTGATTAAGGGAATGTTTGTCTTGAAACACCGCTCTTACACAACCTTTTTCAGTCATAAACACTAAAAAGAATTCTCTAACCAGTAATCAAACCTGGGACCATGGATAGGATAGCGCGCTAATTCCTATACTCCCGAAACCAGAAAAATCATCATCAGTTAAACACTCAGAGTAAAGCATTCGATGATTTTAAATAAAATAAACCCAGTGTTTGGATTTATAGTTTTCCTAGCCTTATGAAATCACATCTAACTAGCAAAAGGCCTCTGTTAAATCTCAACTAACGAAGATGATTCGTTCAGAAATGGGAGTATAGTGACTATATTTTGGAATATGAAATTACTGAGATAATCCAAACCTAATCCGATTCAATTCTGTTACTATCTACCGATTGATAAAATCTGTTATCTTCTGTGATAATCAGAAAATATGTGTGCTGTAGTAATGCAATTTTTGCCTCTAACAGAAAGACTGTTTCGGTCCCAGTTTATTCGGGATCAATCCAGGCGCTGCCTTTCAAAACTACACATGCTTTAAGTAAAGCAGACCAATCGCGTCCTCTCCGGAACGTTCAGATGGTAATAACTAGTAATTCCATCTTTTAATTAATACCAACAAATGAACCCGACTGCGGCGATAGTCTCATCCAATCACGAATGGCCTCCGCAATAACCCGCCGTCCAATCAGGTACCGCCGATCACAGCACGTGACATATCACCTGCCTTATATAATAAGCCGGTTCAGTGGGTCAGAAATATAATAGGGAGATTTGCAGCATGAGTTGTCGGCTAAGTGAATGACACCACCTCCCCTGTCATTCCGAGAGCCGGATTACGACATGCCTTCGTGTCATCTCGATAATTTCCTTCTTAATGAGGTAAATTATGATTCGATATCATCCGCCTCAAAAATAATTGAGTTTGATAGATAATTTGAATCCCACGTTCAATATAACTCATAATTAAATTTTATTTGTGCGCTGTCCTGGGCATCTTTTTATCTTACGAAAAAATTATCTCCAAACCATAAACACAATCGAAATTTACACAATGCCAATCCAGATTCCGTTGAGATTATTGATACTGAAAATTTCTAATTCTTAGTAATCACTATGGCTGTTGGTTGAATTCAGTAATTTAATAGCATAGGGGTGAAGTTAGCACGCACTATATTTGGCAGATGTATTTAAAAGTATGAAATATTTTATTCCAGTGCCCATACTCAGGCTTTACTAAGCTCGTCACCTTTCTGTATTAATTTATGATTTAGCACTATTTCATTTCGTCGATACAGCTTTGCGAAAAGGGTCATTCACATGAAATAGAGAATAATATGTCCTTTAACAAAAGTGAAAAGAGTTTAGTCAAAAAGTAAAAAAAAAATGAAAAGGAAAAATTTCAAGCTCTAGCAAATAAAGTAATTAATTACCTAATAGCTAAAAAGACTTATTATTTTATTTTTCTTCAAATTATCAATCTTATATATTATCAAATATTTTCGAAATTTTCATAGAGTGGGCAACCCTCATTAATTTTTAGGACGGATTTAATCAGACGACTACGGGTGAAAAATAGGTGCCAAGATAAATGCGTTCGTTAATCAAGCTGGTGGTTTATTTAATCCTCTAGCTCAGTCCTCTGTCACGTTATACGAAGCGTAGATGCGGTAGTGCTATGTTTAATTTGTTAATGCACACTTTCTATTGTGGATGAAAATGTTTTATTTTCTGGAAATCTCTAAATATTCTAATATTGGGATATTATTCAAAATACTGAAGTAAAACACCCAGAAACTCCCTATCTGTGTTTTTAATATATAAAATTGACGTGAAATTCACTGGTGGATTCGCTTGAAAATTACAAAATTAATTTTATTACTCAACAGCGTGGAAAACATCTACCTCAAATCATTTAAAATTATTTTCAATATTAATTTTATTATATTCTCATAGCATTATCATTTCTTTCCTTGGGAATAAACGCTTTCATATAACATTTTGTACGAATAAACAACTCCCTCAAGGTGTAAAAGTTACTGTACTTGACGAAAATATCGATCATTTATCAAAAATTATCAGTATCTTATAACTATGCAGTGATCATGATGGTGCAACAGTTGCAATTAATTCCATCTATCTCTTACACGAAAATATAACTATAATACTTTGCAGCCTCACGATTACTGAATCGAGAAATCTTTTATTTATAACTTTTTATAGCCGTTTTATATAATCTAGGAAAAAAGCTGTGATGTTTCATGGTACATATTTAAGACAACAGATGCGAAAATTCTAATATCATGCAATTCACTATGGAATTGACATCACCAGTAACGGTGCACTTTGTGCCCGAGCACACCTCATTACGATAGAATACCGTCGAATGGTGTGTTTTAATAATTTTATAATAATTTATTCTATCTGAGAACTTTGATATTTGTCATTTGTTCTAGATAACGAGGTTATCTAACATATATTTTCGCATTTTTTCTGTTTTATTAATAATACACACAGACAACCATTCCCTAACCGTGAAAATCCTGCGAACCTGGGACCGTGAGGTAGAAAGCACGCTATCCACTCCGCCACCACGGCCGGTGTGTATAGACCTAATGAATTAGATATAAGAATGAGCACACAATTTTATTACGATAGAATAAATAAATATTTGATCTCAGTTTTGTTCAAAATCATACCGTTGGTCGTTCAGCTTTATAGTCACCTAATCTCTACTTATCGCAAATCAAAAACACTGAAAATTTCAAATCATTCCGCAGCTTGGTATTTGAATTTCAAATCCAGAGCATTATCAGCAGATCGTCGTAAATGTGTTTCATTAAAATCTCTCGCGGCGTGTCACGTTGATAACTCTCCCAGATTTTCAGCCCGATTTATTTCGTGACCGTGACAAAGCCTCGGGTGTGTGACTCGGGCGCCGCTTTTGTGGTCAGGCGACAATCACGAACTTGCCATGGGCTGGTCACGATTCCATGCATCGGGAAGAGCACGTACGTTGGCTCGATGCTCCCGATATTTTGTATGCGGAGGTACAATAGCACGTACTCATGGAAAAGCCGTTGATTTATACTGGGCCGTGGTGTGATTAAGCTCGGGGCGATACGGCGTCGCCCGCATAATCTCTGGATCAAATTTGATTCAGTATCTGTTATCGCACTATAGCGAGTAGTCTTGACGGGGAGTTGTAGATACAGTGCTACCGAGAGATACAACGCCAGAAGCAACTTTTGATGGCGGTTACAATGAGAGTGATACTGTCCTGATCTTTGGCAATTTCTGATAATGAATGCAGGCAGCGGTAAACGTTGAATGTTTTTGTGACCCTCAGATAATTTGATTCTCGTAACAGCTCGATTTTCTAAATTAACCATTTCTCTTGCGTTTTATTTCTAAAAATGTTTTATAGATTCATTTATGGAATGCGCTTTTGAGGTAGTAATATCGTGGTTTTTATAATATTATGGCAGTAAGGAATTTCAAAACTTATTGTAATTCTATTAATAAAATTGAAATTTAGTTATAAATACAAGAAAAGGTGTTTTAAAACCTATGTCAGTTTCCTGGTATTATTTCTAAGTATTATTTTTCCGACTTTCGGCTAGGAATTGTCATCATTGATTCCTTTCTTGTTATATTTTTAATACATCATCATATTTATAGCCTTCAAGTTTTAATAACATACTCCCTATGATTTGACCTGACAAAGTCATAGTAAATAGGATTCTGCAACACTTTATTATGATTACGACAGGGTTTATCTAGCGACTACAATGATATTTATAGTATAATTCGATATGATGAATTATTTGATTCGGTATTGTTCAATTATACAGAAAAGGCTTTAAAAAGAATATTGAATTTAAAAAGAATATTGCATTTAAAATGCTCACCATTTATTCCAAAGAAACTTCCACTGTTTCTGTCACCTTTTCTTCTAAACTGCAAGCAAAGTTTTACTTCGTTAACGAAGAAAACATTTTTCGTTTTTTCGACCTCAATATTCAGTAAAGGATCACTTTAACTGAGATATAACACTGTCCTTTTTATTTTGATTGTGTTGCCCAAACCAGACCTTATTGCGTATAAGCGTGGTTTTAATAAAGATAGAGATTGCCAAGCATCCAACGCAACCATAATGGATCGTCATCAACAGAGTAAATAGCCATTAGAAAACCTCTCTGCTTTACTTTTTTCGTCCCTCGCTTCCATGTTTGCTCTAAAAACGGAGTTTTTGGTATTGGAATCAATGTGAAAGCCATTGTTTTGAGGACTGCGTCATCATTTTCAAACAAGTTCCTCCGCACGTGCTAGGAAATCGGAAAAACTGTCAGAGGTATTAACTACTCCTAATCGATGAGATATGAAGAGATCTCTCCCTAAATACGATGCGGTCGCTATTATTTGTGCTAAGTTTGCTGAACAGGAAAAGGAAATATATGTTTAAGTGAAATTCTTTAAAACCGAAAGTAAACAATTCTTTCGTCGTCAGTGATAGCCGGAAAGCGAATAAAATTACACAAATAATTATTTTTATCATTTAATGCAATTCTACTATTGTGCTACTATTGTACCGTACTGCTACATGTAAGTACTGTATACTGCTGAATGTGCGCTCTTTATTTGCACAGCGAAGAAGAGAATGTTATGGACAGCAGTGAATTGTGAAAAAAGTGAAAAAGTGAAAAAAAAACCAAAGAGCCTCTTAGTTAAATCAACTTCGTAGAGATTTGCATTTTTGCTGTTTCGTGCAGATTCCTGTGTTAATGAATGAATGCTAAATTTCAGGAATGACGCCATTTTGGTATATCCTTATCGTAAGAATAAAATAATTACAATAACAATTAATTTATGCATTTTACAATATGATTTGATACGCCATAATACAATACGATAATGCTGAAATGGAAACCATTCTATTTGATATTTTCCGAGAATTTATTTTTTGCCGCGAGTAAAATTCGCAAGAGAGAAATTAATATGCTCAATCTTCACTTCGTGGGAAGGTGATACAACCATCTTGAAATAAATAAACTTTGTAGCTTCCACAATATATTGTGGAAGCTACAAAGTTTAATTATTTTAAGATGGTTTGTGAGAGAGTATTACTTCATGTGAATTACGCAGCAGACTCCGCGAGGACCCAGCAGCAGCCAATCGAAAGAGTACCACCGAGGCTAAATGAGAAGTTACTCCAAACACTATTTCGTATTTTCGATAAGGGAGTAACCACAGAGGGACTTAGTATGCCGGACGGCGACCTGAAAAAAAGAATAGAATTTTCATTGTCATGGGACGCTCTCAGAATCCTTGACTTCGTGAGATGAGACTCCTTTTCTTTTTTCGCTCCATTTTTATATCTAATCGTCTCTGCTCATTAAAAGCGGCCCTTTCAGCCTTTGAATTTGAGCATATCTTATGAATAGCCGAAATAAGTGCATTACCGCAAAAGAAAACGATTCTGTTTAATATTTCGGAGCCACGCTAACGTACAACATAATGTGGTATTCGCATTTCTCACATTGTACTGTCGACGGGTGCGATCGGGAAGTGAGAGAGCGAGGCTACTTCACTTAAGTCAAGCTCCGTCTAGAAAATGCGGCAACTGAATGGGATCCAGCGCATAAAACTTGCATATGATTCCTCAAGAGGGTGTAACATCATTTGGTTCATCATTAACTTCCCCCTGTAAGTTATTGCTATCATAGAAGAAGGATACAAACGTGTTCCAACACAGTATAATAATCCATGATATAAATCACATCCAAAGCTTGGTTTAGAATCTTAAGTGGTTCATAACCAGAGGTGCATTTAGGGGTTCTTGATTCTAGATCAGTGGGTGCGAGACGTGATACTTTTAAAGAAATTGCTTCCTGCATCATTTTTGTAGTGGCGATCAATAAAGGAATAGTTGGTATGATTTTTTTTCAGAATTTAGTTCACTAGAATAAATTTTCCTTATAACTTTATAGCGCAGAAAGCTTAATATTCGTTCATTTCTATTTCGCAAGGAGGCGAGATAGTATTTTGAAAATTCGGGAGACACAGGTTAAGAACCCCTAAATAAATTCTTGAAAGTACGATTCGGCTGTATTGCCACTAAGCGACCCCTCTATTACTTTATTAATGATTGATCAGAGATCTCGCCTGCTACGAGGAAGCTATACGATTACAATGAAAACCGCTAACTCACCAGTAAGAATTTAATCGAAAATTATGATCCCGTTTGCTCTCATCTGCGCTCGTACGAACTTTAACATAGTTTACATATATATTGTGGGAAAGGGCTTTTCTTTTCATGACAGCTCTATATTTATAATTAGAGGTGTATGAAAATGTTTTTATTTTTTCTGAAATATGTTGATTTGAAAACCAAATTGTGGTGTTTTGTGTTTTTATTATGTTTCCTAAATTTGGTGTTACTAATTTTCACAGTCTAATTTAAGCAAAGGAATAATATTAGGCATACTTTAGCATAAACATTAAAAGCATTGAAAATATTATTAACTGTAAATTATACAAAATATTAAATCAAATTTATTTAAAACTGTGCTGTTTACACCTAAGGAAAATGCTTTCACAGCTGCAGGTCAACAAAACATGATATTTTCATTAAAAACATATTGACACGATGGATGTCAGGAAAAACAAAACATTTCTTCGTGGAATTTGGCGAGATTATGTGATAATCCATAATGGAAAGAAAGTTTAGTGAATTTATTGCAAAATATCAAAGCTGAATTCGCGTAAGCGAAGATGTCATGAGTGATCAAAAACATGACTAAAAATACGTAAATAATACAATTATATATTGTAAGTTTATTTAAATCATACCAAAATTACATTTCCCTCTCTTACAAATGATGAATGAAGCGAAAATCACAAAAATCCGTGCTGCTAATTAAAACAAATTAGCGTTATTTCGCTAAATCGGCCAAAATTCGCGATATTTGTTGGTTTTATCGCTTATTGCGAAAAACAAACACCTCTATTTATAATTCTTAAAATACACTCATAATTACAGCTTTTTCCTTCGTTTGGAAATATCTCTCACAAAAGAGTGTAAGCGAATGTATTTAGCATCGGAATGCCTTCGACCCGAAGTTGCTTCTTCTTTTGCGACCTTGGAAGAGATTTGCGATAAACCCAGAGGAAACAGAAGTGACTTATATGAGGAACAAATCCCTTTTATCCCATCTCGGTTTTAATCCTCGGCGCGAATATTCTTATTATTTGTTATTTCTTATCGGCGCCTAATTTTGGCTTCACTCCAAATGTGGACATAGATAATGGACGGAAGTTGACCACAGCTCTACTCCTGAAAAAAAATTAAAATGGCGGCGAACTTGTCTCGAATCCTCGCATACTCTCGTGTTGTACTGTTTTAGTGCGAGCGAAATGCGCTTGGACGACTGTCAGTTGTTAAGATTGCAAGAATTTGCATCACTTTCTTCCGTGCAGATCGAACGCGTACGAAGTCATAATAAAAAATCAATAAATCCTTGAAATATAATTTTTTTACTGGAAAGCAAGAATACACAGTAGACATTTAGATTCGATGATTTCCGAATTTTCTGTGTACGCGTTCATGAGTGAATATGCTTCCAAAATCTCGTTAGTCAAATTCGTAGTCTAAACTTACACTTTACAAAAAATTTGGCTAGAAATACTTTCGTAGGTTCACTGGTTAACCAAGTCATCTCTATAAAAATCATCTCGATGTGAGAGATAAAAATCTTAAACCTTAAACCACGCATACTATATAAAGAGGACAACTGATATTCTCTTCCCTTCATTTGCCAGAGAATGGATTTAAAACTTGTAGAGAACCCCCTTAAGGCTGGAAGAAGATACGGGTTTTTACAGCCCTCATGAAATTGAGGTCATGCGAGTGTAATACTAAGGTGTGATTCCCTGCTGAATGTCGTACTCGCCTATTCAGAAATTGATTAACGTTTCGGGCTTTTTTGTTTCATTAAAAGAATAAAAGCGCTCCCTTTTGATGGATTTATCTCGGTGCTCCATTCCTTTTTTTGTTTTCGAAAATCATCCGCTCCGAGTAGTTTTTCTTCTACACTCCGTCGTAAGGTGACGTCCATTGACGGGCTTGAAATACGATTGAGAATGAGAGAATGACTACTAAGATCAGCCGCTTCCTTCTTTTGTTTCTCGGATCAAATCTCTCTCGGCTCTGTCTTTCTTGAGTTCTTTCCCGCACTCGAGAAGATTGACATTTTCTAAAACTGAGGGAAATACTTCGCTCGTCGCTTTTTTGAATTTAAGGAAAGATGGCGTTCTCCTTTCCATACGCTGCCTTTGTTTACTCTCGTACGAAAAGAAAACGTAGTTCTGGAAGTTTATAATGGATGAAACTTAAGCCGAGTTATACTCGGTTTTCAAGATTAAATCGATGCTACTGTTTGCATTCAGCTCAAACTATGGAGATAATATGACAAAGGAGGCATCGGACTCTTAATTTTCTTTTACTTGGGTCTGCACTTAACATGTGAGATGAAAAGCTACTTTACATCTAATCTAACAACTGAAAAGTTTTAGTTAAAGGCTTGTAAAAGAGGATTCGGAAATTATGTGTTTAATGTAATTTTGCAAAAGTTTTCTCTTTTCCTTTATAATAATTAGAGACTTTACATTAATCTCATTCTTCCAAAACTGAAAATTAAATGAAAATTAAAACTCCTTTCTATTATTTATTTCTGTATTCAGTTCATCGCTGACTTCCTAAATATGTCCAACAAATCCTTAATTTTCTTCAATTAATAATTTGAGCGATGGAAAAAAGTTATTGTTAATCCGGTTTGCATGGTTGAAGAGTTGGTAGCTTTCCTACCTATATTTCTATATATTATGGAATAGTAAGGGAAACCTATTTTCTATACATTTCGTTTCACCTCGCTCCGCTCAAATATTATTTGAATTCTGCATCATATCTATAAATATATATTTAAAAAATGTAAGAGTAATTTTTCGGAAATCGGAAGGATCGCTTTTCTAGCCCAAGAGTTTCCTAACTGTTAGTAACATTAAAATAGTAAATTAATTAACTGCTAATATTGAATAATTAATAAATTCCTAAATCTGTAACAACTCATCATCAGCGAAGTGACCCTATGAAATGCTTTGAGATACTTAAGCAACATATTGATTATATTCCTGTTGACCCATTTTAGGTACTATCAAGTAAAACTAATTTTTCCATTTATATATCTCAGCCCCTCGTGGGTAGGCAACAACAATTCACTCAAGTCACGGCGGCTGCGGCATTCCAGTGATAGTGTATCGCATGCTGCAGTGGTATCAGGGGCACAGAAATTTTAATGCTTCACTTTATTTCAAATTAGGATTCCTCCGTCCCTCTTGAAAAGAATGGAATGGAACAACAGTAGAAATTTTAAATCGTGTGAAAGGGCACCTATTTTCTAATTAATAAAGGATTGCTCTCAAAGTTAGATTTTATTAATCCCTCAACACCCTCTGATGGACTACTACGTCCCACGTTTTTCTTCACTTCTTCATCTTATGAGAGCATTATTTTTGTATAATATATATATATATATATATATATATATATATATAAATACATATTTCTCATTAATGAAGAGTTTTTCTATACTAAAATGCGTGTTTTGTACTTTTTGTTATGCATATTACATCAACTCAAAGGTTAAGAACATTTATCCCGAATTTTTCACTCGTGATTATTTTTAAAACTGCTAATACTCTCTACCAATTCAATATAATACTCTATTTTTTCTCTCAGTTGCTCTTGTCATCATTAGCACGAATACAAACCACATACTATTTACTTTAGAAAAACCAAAACATTGTTTCGTATATAATACTAACTTTGCAAAAAAATCGTTCAATTGGAGCGTAACCTCAGTTCGTGCAGCCCAAAACTTTTTTATTTCTCACGTGACAAAGAACTTGTCGCGAGTGAAATTGAGATAAAAGTTGAAATTCTCCTTTATAGCTCGTTTCGGCCAATATTTTGAATGGAAATTTAGTAATTGTTGTTTTATCTCCGAGAACGGAATTCGCGGTGACGAAACGGTGGCTAAGAATAAACTACATCGGGGTTAAGGAAGGTTACTTAGAATTAAGACAGCTGTGAATGAGGATATAAATAAGTCAAAATATTCCCTTATTTCGATCTAAATATCTCAGAATCGAACTTCTTATATTGCAGAACTGATATGTTTGTATTTCGCTTTGTTTTAATCAGAGTAAATGGAGTAGAGCGTGTATCAACCAGTTTGTATATTATGAAAAACAACAGAAAAAGGTTACAAAGCTCATCATTCTTTATCAATGTGCGATTGTTTTGATCTGTCCTTGTGATCCCTCAGTCGTCCACCCTTTACTTGATTGATGACCCCTCGTGAAGGACGTCCTTTAAGAGGGTCAGAAAGGGGGAGGAGGGACCACCAACCAATTACCCTAATGGAGCGAACCCAACTTCTTTTTTATTTGCGTTTTTCACGCGGCAACTCCACTTCTCGCGCCGAAGCTATTCATCCCGGAAATGGCGATGGGAAAATGCACACTCGGTTGTATTCCTGCTCACTCGTTATTCCTGCTATTAGCGATGTTTTGATTAATATAGGCCTTGCATACCTTAGAAGAGGGATGTTAATACGTCGGAAAATGAGTGTGGCAGTTGGTTTGAGTGTGATAATTGTTCTGGAAGACCTAGAATACCCATTAATATATTATTTAATTTATTTGTGTTACTATTAGCTTGTCAAACATTTCTATTAGCATGTAAGTTGTTCTTTTAAAAAATCTGTAATATGTAGAATACAACAAATTATAAGGATATTGTATGTACTTCTTCTATAAGAAATGTTTTTGTATTTATGTATTTCTGATATTTCTTTCATTTCATGTCGAAGAATTACGGTATTATTACCATTGGTTGTGATGATGGACATCTACGCTATCAAGGCCGTATCTGTTGAATTTAACCAGAATACACCTGAATACTATTACTACGCTTATATTTTTATTTTTACGTCATCTTTTACCATTTAGCCATGATAAGTCAGGAAAAAAAGAAAGCGAAAGAAAAATATTTGATAAATATATAAGGTACCGAATACCGAATAGAAATTTCTTTAAGTATTTGAGAAGAAATCGAGACAACAAAGAGAAGATTATTGCAATAAAAGATCTGAATGAGAGAATAATCACAAATAACGAAGAAACGGCTAATTATTTGAATAACTGGTACGCTAGTGTGTACAAAAAGCCTATGGTCGATTTAAAAGGAAGTGGGATTGATTTTAGTAAAGATGGGGGAACGCAAGTAGAGAATTTTGTCATTAGTAACGCAGGGATAAGGAGACAATTGGAAAGATGGAAAAATAACAAATCTTGCTTCCCAGACAATATATCAGGAGATTTATTAAAACTAGGATAAACTGAAATTGTCCCCTATATTAAAGTTTTATTTCAAGCGATCTTAAATATTGGTTCTATTCCAGAAGATTGGAAAAAGGCACTGGTCATACCGATTCATAAAGGTGGGGTACAGACGGACGTAGAAAACTTAGACCAGTCAGCCTAACTTCGGTCGTATGTAAGATAATGGAAAAGTTAGTCGCAGATTATCTTAGAAAATTCTGGAAGGAAACTGGGTGGCTAAGTATTTATGAACATGGATTCAGGGAAGGATATTCTTTCGAATCGCAGCTATTATGATTATGTCAGTATATTTCTGACTCGTTAGACAGACAAAAGGACGTCGACGGAATTATCGAGGATTTTTGTTAAGCATTTGATAAAGTTCCGCATCATTTGTTGTTAGCAAAAGTAGAAAAAATATGCATAGGTACAAGGGTTAAAAGATGGTTACAATTTTTTTTAACTGGTAGATCTCGGAGAGTAAAAGTTGGCGAAAATATATCAGAAAAAATTGACATCACGTCAGGGGTACCTCAGGGAAGTGTGATCGGCCCATTACTGTTTTTCATTTATATAAACGACTTGCCAAAGCTTATAAAGTCCAAATTCCGTCTATATGATGATGACTGTATAATTTATAGGGAAATTAATGGTGAGGATGATATTAGAATATTGCAGAGGGACATTGAAGCAGTTGATATGTGGGCAACGGAAAATGGAATGGAAATAAATGCAAAAAAGAGCAAACACATTACATTCACGAATAGGAGGAGGGAAAGAGAAGTCACAAACGAGGTTAACTGAGTAAAGGTTCCCAGGGTGAAAGAATGTAAGTACTTACTTAGTGGTCACATTCACAAAAAATTTAGACTTGGGTATTCACATTGATAAGGTAGTCTCTAAAACGGTTAAAAATCTCCATTACGTGATGAGGAACTTAAATGGAGCAAGTAGGGAAGCGAAAGACTTGAGATAAAAAACAATACGGCCTATTTTGGAATATGCGACAAATGTATGGGATCCACACAGCAAAACTAATATAAAGAAAATTGAAAAGGTGCAACGGAAAGCAGCTAAGTCTGTATAAAATTTCTTGGGTGGGAAACTGTAGAAAAGAGGAGGAAGCTGGACAGATTAGTAGGGATTTTTCAAGTAAAAAACGGTGGCGAATAATGGGGAGAGTTAAATTATAGACTAGAAAAACCAATTTATTTTGCGTGCGGCGATCACAAGGAGAAGTTAAAATTAGGGAAACAAAGGACAGATGCAGCTCATTTCTTAATAGGGGAGTAATGGAATGGAACATGTTACCTAAAGAGGCCTTCAATCCCTTACCTAAACAATAAAAGATTTTAAACTTAGATGTTTTAAGCTATTATAAAAATGTATTGCATGAAAGGGGTTTTGGATGTGTTGTTTAAGATACTGTTAAATCTATAATATGTCCATTGAAAGCGTGACTTTATCCTGTTTGTCAATATAATGTTGTGTAATACACTGTAATATGTAGTAGAAATTTAGGGACAAGTAAGGGGTTGCTTGACAGGGTGATGTTCGGTTACATTATCATTGATATATTATAATGTAATGTATAAATTATATTTATAACTTGTACAAATGTATATAGATAGAAAAGAACTGCTAGCAGCCTATCTGCGGTTTTATGTAATAATAATAGTATAATGCAATTTATTTGAATTACTAATCATAAACATATATTTGACTGTGATGGAGAAGATTATATTGATACTTTATTTGTCCTAAGTTTAAAATCGATTTTCCTTTACGAGCTAATTTTGTATTCATCACTCACATTCATGGAAGCGGTCATGCCATTCCGTTCTCAGAGGCAATTGATTTTTTTATCCTCCCCTCTTTTAAAGTTTCTTTGGTTCTGAGAAAACCCTTTTCTTTCTGTTGGAGTTAATTTTTATTGTATAATAAGTTAAGTTACGTTAATTGTCTGTTTCTAACGATATTGCAGTTTCTAATCTGCAGTATTTGAGATTATTTTTTATATTTTTGATGCTATTGTTAGCAGTGGCGCAGCCAGGATTTGCCAATTGGGGGCCTGCCAAGAAAACGAAACAATGCCTACCTTACAGGGGCTGGTATTGAAATACCCGCTACTTACTACAATATATGTCAATTCTTTCAAAAACCAAATGCATTGAAAACTAGAGGAGTTTAAAGCTTATGTGGTAATGTTCTTAAACTTTCCAAGATAATAGTTTACATAGGCAAACTATTGGAAAAATATCATAAGTATTGTTTGGATTTCTAGTTTGGATAAGTCCAATATCTATTAAAAAGTAATTTTTTTCGATGCTAATTTCTTTTAGTGTTGTATATATAATCTTTCATTAACGCATTAACGGAGCATTAGAATAAAATATATAATATATTTTGAGGGCTACCAGTAAACGAACTTTCGTAATACACTATCGATAAAGTTATCAATGACTTTTTAAAATAAAGAAATTTGTTGATAATAAATAAAATAAACAATATTACTTCCCCACCTATTGCAATTTATAGGTTAATGCTAGGAGGACAACAATCACAATGATACAACGGCTAAATTGGGCGAAAATATAAGTACAATTGTGTTTTTTCCTCAATAAATCAAGACTGAACTCGTATGAAAATTAATCAACAATATGAATATAATCGGAAAAAGAAATGAAAACTTAACTTATTCATAAATTTTGTATCTCAGATACTGATCTTACAGTTAAATCTTGATGAAATTGTTTCTTTCTTTTGTCATTCCAAAATCCTTCGTTATTTTCGTCCTAGAAATTCTCCCAATTTCGAGGTTCAGGAGAAGGGATAGTAAGAACCTTATGAATAGACTGGGAAATCCAGGTGTAAGCAAGGGTTCAGTTTCTAGGAAAAAGAAACTTGTTTGAAGGGAAGCAATAGAGGAGCTCCACGACACTGCGTGCAAAGTGCTATTAGCAGAAGGTTTGCTATTGAATTGAGTGTTGGAATTTCTTCTTCTTAAAACGTTTTAGTTTCCTAAGCGTTCCCGCAAAAATTGCGTGATCTCCTTGGTTAGCCCTGGGGTTAAAGGAAACCCCATTGTCTCCAAGAGTTCCACCTTTCTTCATTTGGACCCCTTGCGGAGTCTTGCTGCGAAGGGCTAAAATCCTCCTCCTCCATGAGGTGATTAACGAAGGCCGAGGTGGAATTTCCCACCCCGAAGTATCTCTGATGTTCTGCTGCACTCTTTCCTATCATTGTTCTCCCTCTCACAACTCGGAGAAAATTGAGAAATCCCTAACCAAAGATTAAGATTGAGAAATTCCTACCATGTTAAAAATGGTCTCCGATGGACCAAATTACAAGAAATACTTGATTTTCATTTTGCTGAGTATACCTGCATTATATGTATTCTACAGAGTATCTGTTGGCGTATAGCAGGGGGTGCATTTCCAGCTAATCTAATTTCCTATTCGATTATTTCGATTATATTTCACTTGCGTAAATAAACATAATGCACGTGACGTTGCCTACTATTTTAAATTGCTATGAAATTATTGCGTTTAAACCTCTAATTTCACGTATGAAATCTAGATGATTAGGCGTTACTTTACAAAATAACACTGTTTTTATTCATTCTCTAGTTTCACCTTGTTGAGAATCATCGGCCGCTTGCTAGTTTGCTATACAATACTCGGATTTCCTATTATGGATACCCGAGTTTGGAGTTGAATAAAAACTAAAGTAGAGATCCCACAGGAAAACTAATTACACCAAAATTTTGTGTGTTTTATCTTGCGTTGTTCTACACGGTACAAAATTTTTTATTACTATTACTTTTGGTACTAATTGAAGGACGAACGAAAAATGTGCCAGTTTTTTCGCGCTCTTTCACGGATTGCTCACTTTGAGCTTTTGTTTCTCATAAAGTATTATTTCAATCAAAATAAAACCTTTAGATGACATTAAGAAACATATTATAAACTAAAATAAAAATTTTTAGTGCCTTCTTGTTGTTAAATAAAAAGTTGTTATCGATATTATAAAACGACCTTTTTCAGTTATGGGTGGTCGTAAAAGTGTAAAATTGGTCTTGTTATAAAGCTCTCGCAAAAGTTTTCATCAACGATGTCTGCAACTCAGCGTTTTTTTTATACGAATTAATATTTATCGTTGCGGAAATCGTCCCGAAATCAAGCACTGGAGCTAGAACTACCGTTACAGCGACCGAGGAGCGTGTAGTCGCTCGCAGTGGAAGACCCCTATCGCCTGTAGATCGCCCGAATACGCCGGTCGCTCGGTCGCTCGTAGTCGCTTCCAGTGGAAGACCAGCCTTATGGAGAAAACAGATAAAAGTTTTAGGTACTTCCCGATATGATATCGACTTCAAACTTAGTATGAAATAATATAAAGTTTTAAAAAGTCATACTGTGCATTCACAGCTACCAATATTTCCTGGGTTCGACACCAGGCGTCTCTACAATCAGTAAATTATCCGATTTTTAAGTATTAATTTAAACCCCTTCCCAATAATGTTAAAACATGAAATTAGGTATATAGATAGAGAACATAGATGGATTTCAAAACATGTTTTAGATTTCCTAGATCGTCCTTGGTTCGAATCCAGAGAGCCATTTACATTATTGAAAAGTAGAACGTCGTTTGAGGCAGTTGTAGCCAATATTTTTGGTTGAATTTTCACACATAGTTGGAGATTGTGATATTCTTTTGTGCTGCATAGTAAGTTCACCAGTAAGACACGGGTTCGATGCCAGACGATGAAATTGCAGCGAATTTTAAGAATATTTTCAATCCTTTTTTTTTCTTTTGAGGACCGTCCCGATATCATCATCATCAGCCATTTTCAATCCGACGTCGGATGTAGGCCTCCCCAAGTACTTTCCAATTTTCTCTGTCCTGAGCTTCTCGTTGCCACGTTACACCTAAGTACTTGCTGATATCTCTATTCCATCTGTCCATAGGTCGTCTTTTTGGTCTCTTCACATCTCTTGGTATCCAGTAGAGGACTGCAGATGTCCAACGGTTGTCGTCTCTTCTTGCAACATGGCCGGCCCACCTCCATTTTAGTGATCTTACCTTTTCTATGATGTCTGTAACTCTAGTTATCATTCTCACCCATGTGTTGCGTTTCCTGTCTCTTCTTGTGATTCCCAGCATACAGCGTTCCATGCTCCTTTGCGTTGTCAGAAGTCTCTGGGATATTACAGCATTTAACACCCAAGTTTCACTTCCATAGGTCAAGACAGGTAAAATGCATTGGTTGAAGACCTTCCTCTTCAAAACCATTGGCATTCTTGACTTCAGAATGTGTGAGTTCCTACCAAATGCGCTCCAGCAAGGTTTCATTCTTCTGTTTACTACATTAATCCTGTTTTTCTCTCCTGTTTATACAAGTTGTCCAAGGTATGTGTATTCCGAGCAAACATCCAGAGGTTTTCTTTGAAGTTTGACTGGTTCTTGCACTGCAAAAGATTTATACATTACCTTTGTTTTGTTAGATTTATTCTGAGTCCTATTTTCTGTCCCGCTGTGTTTAGCTCTTCAAGTCTTGAAGTTATATCTTCTGCGTTAGCTGCAAAGAGAACTACAGGCATCCCTCGTCAACCGCGGTTTCGCCAACCGCGGCCCTTGAGTATCCGCGGTTAATTTTTTGATACCCAGTCTTCTCAACGGCGGGTGTTTTCCTTGTCAACCGCGGTCTACGAGTCAACCAACTCGACAGTCCGCAATGTAAATTCAAGTATAGCTGGTGCCCAATATCTTACCAAGGTTCGCCGAGTGCGGAATAAAAATTAATTTTACTCAGTATGCTTAGGCGGCCATTGTTAGCATTTCTCTTCGAATAATAAAATCTATTAACAATTCCTACTACAACTCAAAATTTTACCGTACCGCGGAAACACCTCATTCCAAATTATATTGTTTCTTATTCGAATTAAGATTCATCGCGGATTTTTACCAGATATTACAGAATTACCTTTCATTAATAGTATTTTATGATAAAATACATTAGCTTAGGTGTTTTCCTTTCAATTAGGTTTCTACTGGGAACCAAAAGTTTCCATAAACGGAACGGATATCTTCCTATACTGCTGGAGCGAGTTGTCTGCATCTTGAGGGAGTTACTTCATACACTGAGGCACTTCTTTGAAATATCTTTGCTCTGTATATCCTCAGCTTTTTAGAAAGGTTTATGATGTTATTCCTGAAAAGGGCTTCATATGCGTCAATCTCATCGGTCATCATGGGAGGGTAATTAAAAGAAATATCATCGGGGTTTGAGGAGTCTAATAAGGGCTGACTGTTCTCTTCAACGGTGTGGACAGCTGAGTCTTTGGAAAATGATTAAATTGTCATTTTTCCTGTCTGTGGTATCCCTAGAGCAAACCCTAACTCGAACTTAGTCAGATTAGTTGAGTTGTCGGAGATGTTTAGTTGTATGTACTGAAGACGTCTCAATTTTTGGCGAATTTTCCTTTTTGCATGAGCTGTGATGTATCCGGAACGTAAATCGAGATTGGGGAAAAGTAGTGTCTCCAAACGTGCAAGACGAGTAATGACACTCCATAAGAATTTAGAAGTTCTCGATAAACTTGCTCGCGGAGAATCCTATGCATCAGTTGCCAGATCGATGGAAGTGTGTGAGTCCATTACTAGGAAAATTAAAAAGAGTGAGTCTTCAATCAGAACTAGTACTCAGATTGGAACAAGCGCAAGCGTTTAAGTGTCCTGCGTGCCACGAAATAGTAACGTCAAAAAACAGATAAGGCTCTGAATATATGGATTGAATCGCAGACACAAAACAGAGTGCCGTTAAGTACCTTAATTATCCGAGAATAAGCCTTGCGATTATAGGTATAGACATTTCGCTTCTTCACGTGAAAGCAGTGGCAAATAACAATTCATCGCAAGTAAGGGCCGGTTTGAGAATTTTAGGAAAAAGACATAAACTACATATTGTGAAGATTTCCGGGGAAATTGCATCTGCGGACCACAAAGCTGCGAAAGAATTTCCCAATTTGTTTATGCAGTTTATTAAAGAGAAGTGTTTAATGCCAATGAAACTGGACCCTTCTGGGAGAGAATGCCTTCCCGGACTTTTATCTCCAAGTCTGACAATGAGAGAAATACTGGGATTTAAGGTTAGCAAAGACCGCGTCACGCTTCTTTTATGCTCCAATGCAGCAGACGATTTCAAAGTGAAGCCTATGCTAATTCACCGATGGCAGAACCCGCGAGCTCTGTCAGGGACAATTAAAAATAATCTTCCTGTGTTTTGGCGGTCCAACCGAAAGGCAAGGTGGCAAGGCAACCCAAAAGAAAGGCTGAGTCGAAATATCTTCATGGACTGGTTTAACAATTGTTTTGGTAATTATTCTGTGAATAAATAGTTACATTCGTTGATTCGATATTTAAAATCTTTTAGTTTTTTTAATTTTTACTGCAAGTATTCATCGCTTCGATGTTTGGGCTTTGATAGTGTTTTTACTTTTAATTTTTTTATATCAAACATTCGATTGCATTATTTAATTGGTTCTAAGAGTATCTATTAGTTTCTCCTTTGAATACCACATCATTTGTGCACATTAAGTTATTGGAATATTCAATAGTTTCGTGGGAGTTCGTTGCGAAAATTGTGCATTGCTATTACAACCATTGAGTCTCTTTTTGGTTGTGAACTATTTCAGGGGACTGACGAATTTATGTTTTAGTGCGTCGTGGGGAGTTAACGTGCTAATCTACCACGGAGGAAAAAGTTTGATAAGCACTTTCTTATTTGATCGGCGCCGAATAATTTGTTTCGGTTGGCGCACATTCTCGTTTTTCTGTATTCACGAATCGATGAGAAATGCATTTCCTCTAGAGCCGTTTTTATTCAATTGTTTTCCTCTGTTTCCCTTTAAAACTCCCCGAGGCTCTGGATTAGAATCTCGTGATTCGAAACTGCATCTCGATGGAAATTGTTTCTCATTACCTCGCGGACGGCGAATCGCCATTAATTGGCTCTTCCACCAATGTCGCTCTCGTGACCTCTCGCTCGTGGTCACTGTTCCGCCTCCTCCTTTGTGTTCGCTGTATCATCTCAATATGAAAGGAAAGCTGTTTTTATTGCCACTCCGAAGTTGTTCATGATAAATCTGAATAGAGTGAGATTCATCCTATATTAATTATTTCACAAATATTGCCGTAAATTAAGCTCGAATTCTGTTATTTTCCTATCTAAAAGGTTACATAGTTGTGAAATACGAACTTAAAGAAAAAAATCCACACCTATTATGAAAACGAACGAAATTCTAGCGTATAAGTGTAAAATAGCGATGCAGTGTTCAGCCCAGAGGCCGGGTTGAACCGCGTCCATCAACCAATTGATTTGGAAAGGGTTTACTCTTGATCTCCTCATTAACCCAGAATGTTATGGGCGGAAAATGTCTTGCAAGTGCAGCACAATGGCCCTTTAATAAGCACTCTCCATAGCATTCTACAAGTGACAATTCTCATCATCACTCATACCTCAGCAGAAACTACAATATCAACTCATGGATGCACAAGACAAACAAAAGTATATTAAAATTATTTATCTTTCTCCAGTTCCGAAAGAAAAGTGTAAGATATTTCAGATATCTGTCTTTTTTCTAGATTATTATTATTTATTATTATTCATACTGTCTTTTTACTCTTTCCATTTACTTATTTTTGCTATCTTAATCTTTTTTTATATTTCATTCCTTTTCGGTCACATGCCCT
This sequence comes from Sympetrum striolatum, assembly GCA_947579665.1. Taxonomy (NCBI): domain Eukaryota; kingdom Metazoa; phylum Arthropoda; class Insecta; order Odonata; family Libellulidae; genus Sympetrum; species Sympetrum striolatum. The sequence goes on from OX388349.1 coordinate 88,175,869, forward strand.
TTTTATTGAAGATTTGTCGAAGGATGGCTATGAGGTAGAAAATAAGAAAGCAGAGAGATAAAGTAATGGGTAAGTTATTAGACTTTAAAAAAATCGACCTCAAGTAATGAATGCTACACATGAAATTACCGAGTATTTATTACACAATTAAATTTATCGGACGCATTAGTTTTCTCTATGTATGAAAATAATTAGTCATTACGGATAGGAATCAAGCGAATGAGAAATGTTTTTTCCTCTTTTTCGTAGCGGAAGAAACTCATATCTTTCCTAACCCTGCCTATCGAGCTGAAAAAGTTAGTCAAAAATTGTACACAATGTTTTGGCTTTGGTCATCTTGCCGTCGACGGAGATTTTATCAAAAGTGCCCATTTTACAAAAGGTGAAACAGAATTCTTCTTAAGTACCGTATTTACAGCTTCGGGTTAAAGTAAGATAAAACTAGCTAATGGTCATATTAAATTAAATCCTTCAGCCAAATAGTGAAAGAATTTCTTCTTCGCTCACGTTATTCCTCACGAAAACGTATTCTGCATATCAGTTCATCCGAAGTAGAATACTTTGATTTTAAACATCAGTTTATGTCCTTTATTAATAGCATTTCGACAAAATTCCTGAAGAATTGTATTTCGGTTTAATTAAAAGGTTTTAAATCTCAAAATCTGACGGATACTTGATTCTCAAGCAGAGGAGAGCTCCTGGACTGACCTCCCTCAACATTTAATCGATGCTGGTCTGATGTTTTGAGAAATTTGAGTGTATCATTGACCTAGCAATATCTTCTTCCGATCGTTATAGGGCAACGTCGTCATACTACGCGACCCCATGACTTTAATACTTTCGCGAACGCACGGCAATGAAAATCCCTTCCCCGCCGCGAAGGTGGAAGCAGATATTTCAAGAGAGAGTATGGGAACCTCGGCTAAATGTGAGTCCCTGAATCATCTTCCTCAGTCGAAATGCGACTTCTCGTATGGTTCATAATCGCAGTACTCGTAAGCATTGATAAAAAGTACCAAACCCTTTATTAGTAATCAGAAATAAAGAGTGTCTAACATATTTCGGTAATTAAATGTCATTATTTTTCATATTTTAAACCGCATCCATGCGCGCTATCCATCAAAACATTCGTCAGCTAAATCCATCTTTGTAAGTTGGTCCCGAAGCAAAGCGAAATCTTCCTCAGTCGAAACCTTTTTGAGAGGAGTTTTACATTAGCCAAGGTATACATCCTTTAAGGCAAGATCTATGCTGTTGGGTAGATACTGAACTAACTCTCTGGAATAGGTTGATAAATGGTTGCTTGTATCCGCTCTCTACGCTTGAGCCCCTTTAATTCGCAGCAGTCCTTCAGGTGTCCTCTTGTTATTCTTTCGTTGGTATGCGAATATGTAACGAAAAGACACCACGATAATTCATTGAATCGTTTCATCGCGACAATTTAACTAAGAATGTTCGTATGTAGTGAGCATTATTTATGGAGTAAATTAAATCCTTAGAGGTTCCTTTTATGTCTAGAGGACATAGGAATGAAATTTTCCTAAAAAGCGCGTAGTGACTTACTTCTTTCGGTTCATGACTCATCAAACTTTTTACGTTTGTCCTTACTCTCTTCCGTCAATAGATTAACCTCTTCATCCACCCTTGACTTAACAGTAATATTAGACAAAGTTAGACTTTATTAGAATAAAGTTTATAAGTTCTCCTTGATTGATAACATCTGGCATCTTTTGCCCCTCAGTTGTTTTTCTTTTCTTGTACTTGCCCCACGTACTATTTTGAAATTCTCCTTTGTCACCTTGAAGATGCTGTTGGCTAGGAAAGCGAAATGTACATCGGTGGATGTCAATTTTGATGGTATTTGGAATATTGGTGATTACTTATTCATTTATAACCATCAGCGGAAATTCTCTTGTTAAATTATTCTTAATGTCAAGGATCGAGGCGAGATTGAAACTGAAAAGTTTCTTCTCTAAACTGTCTTCATCGATATTAAAAACATAATTAATGTGTAGGTAGATAGGGATCGAGAGGAAAACTTAAGAAGGAGTGGATGTAATACCTAAGGTAATATTTTAGGGAAAAATATCCACGGCAGGAAAACGCCCACGAAGAAGAGGGCGACCTGATCGAATTTACCGACATTCCAGGGTGAATGATAGTGTTTATGGTAGAAAGTGATCTTCTATCATTTTGATAGTTCTTTTTCAATTAAATTCAAATGAAATATTAGATTTGAATAGTAAAGTATTTTAAACATATTTGGCAGTTTTCATATAAAATACATGTGTCGACTGGTCTATTACTGCTAGTATCTCATCCTTTAAACATTGTTCTAGCTCTAATAGATCCGAGCCATATTTCCTTCACTCCTTGAGTACGTGCGCATTAGAGTCAGTGGGGCACGAAAACAGCCTTCAGCCCGCGCATCACAGTGGTTGTCAGGATTTGAATGCGTCAGATGTAGAGAGAGAGGTTCTGCTCATACGCGCCTCTGCATACCTTCTTCTCATTCCCAATATCCTCCATTCTCTTGGCCGCCCTACTTATTTCCTTACGACGTACTGGACGAAGACAGGATAGTGTAAATGTGATACGTATTTTATTTCCTCACTATTTGAAGCGATCATAAATCTTATTTCCTGCTTAAATGTCAAGAGTCGAGGAAGCAGAATTTCATAGAACATTATTCAAAATGAACCAAACAAGTTATATTATTAAACGATTGATAAACTATTATGACTACTGTGAAACAATTAACCAATTCATCACTAGTATTCTAAAACTATGAATGCTGAAATTTTATTCTATCAACCCTTTAGTTGATACGTCAATGACCAAATGGACTATTGTGAATAAAAAATTGGTGCTCTTAATCAGTCCCAAACTCCAGTTATTTTAACAATTGGCATTCATCACAGTTGTTTTGATATCTACAGAAACGTTTATTAATTCACTTTTAGAGCATAATAGAATCGCATTGCAATAGAGTTCACATTTTTGTCTGTATCGCAACAAATTCTAGCTTAAACTACCTGCTGTTAACCATGAGTTTCGTACCAAAACTCATCATTTTTTATATTTCATGAATCAGTTAAGTTGATCATAACATTAATACATTGCTCATTACGATGATCACATCTAAATTTGGGTTTTAAGTATCTGTTAAATATGACTGGCAACATAACCACAGGCCATACTTGTTAAATATACTCCCTAACGAGGGGGGACCCACTTTTGTCCAGGGATTTTGATGAAATGTTTGGTGGTGATGCAGGAAGAGGAGTAATGAAAAACATATCAATATCATTTATACATATCATAAAATAACCAGAACGATAAACAACAGAAGACAAGTGGCGCCACCATAGCAACGTTCTCAACTTTATTAATTTTTTTAGGGCTGTACGAGCTCGCGATGAAAAACCAAGTGTACTTTTTTAAGAGGTTTGAAACATGCTCTTTCAAATGAAAATAATTTACACGAGTATCGAAAATGTCTTTCTTTTCTAAGAGCGGACAGAAAATAACCTATTTTTCTCGTTTTTACAAATGTCATCCTCATAGTTGTCCCTATTTCTAGGGCCTTAGGTATATGCTCGGGATGAAAAACTAGATATACTTTTTTAGAGGGTTGAAATCATTTTCTATTTAATAAAAATTTTTCAAAAGGAATTCCAGAGGGTCTTTTTTTGTAAAAGCGGGGTAAAAATAGCCTATTTTTGGCTTTTTTACAAAAACTGTCAAATGTTGGCTCAATTTTAAAAATAATGGAAATTACTAGGATAATGAAATTTTATATTTATAAACTATGTATTAATATGTTATCATGCGCAAAGTTTCACGTTGATTATATAATTTCTTCTTGAAATATAAAAAGCCAAAGTTTTAATTTTTTTTCGACCCGCAATTTTTTGGGCCAGTTTTGCACAGATTTTTCTGCAAGGAGGTCGCTCTTACAGTTATTATTATTATTTTTTTTAATAGAACGCAAAAGGTTGTTCAAGATAGCCAAAGATTGTTTACTTCATAAAACAATTCTCTGAGATACTATGCCTCAAAGTTACTGAAAACGCACAGTCATATTGAAGAAGGCAGCGACACGGGGTCAAATAAACTGTTATATCTCAAGTATACCATCAGCGAAAGTAAAACTTTACAAATGTTCATAAGAGATGTGTAAATGTGTAAATGTTTATACAAAATTTCATCGAAATCCGTGATGGTCGAGCGGGGACCACTAGACCACTTGGCATGGAATGGCCCATTGGCGTAAATGGGCCTTAGTTCCGTTACAATAATTAATTGAAAATTGACAATTTGAGCAAAGGCAACTCCGCATTACGCACCCTCGCTAGCCAACTCTATAGGGAATAAATAGCCCGCTGTTTGCGAGTAGTTCTTTGATATTCTTGTCATTTTCGATTTTTATATTTTTTCTTGTTTCTCACAGATAGCAATAGCATAGCAATATTTCCATTCTCGAACCCGATATCTGATCGAACTATTTCAACCAAATGAACTTCGATGACGCAAAGCCTCATTAAAAGTAAGATGAAGGATGGTTCGTAACATAGCTTTCTCGAATCATTCGGTATTCGTTGCTACTAATTACATTAGTTGCCTTCTTAAACTTGATAGCAGTCCCATGAAATAGCTTTCGCTAGCGCTAAGTTTCAATTAAGGTTCGTAACGACCATCCTAAGGATGTAAATGGCACTTGCATTCGACTAATTCAGGACTTCATTATTAAAGAAGCGGATTCCTTCCGGAATTTAATTAGCATACCAATCACTAGGTGCTTTATGGTTGTTGTTTGGGTAATAAAAAATCACCTTCAACTACATATACGTTGATAACTCCTTGATTAATGGGAAAGTTTCCAGAGCTACCATCTTGGTTTCTTAGTTTAACCTACCATTTTTTGGCTAATCTGTGGTTCAAAAATGCTTCCAGGTTCCTGCATGCAGAGGAAAACTTTAGGCATTCATTTACCAGAGGCTGTGATTGCATACAGTGTATGAATGCGTTTTTTCCCCTGCTTCCAATACATATTTGTTTGCCTCCTCCATACTCTCTTTCCTCCATATTGGTTTTCCTGTAGCGTATGGGGCCCTGCCGATAAGTGTCGTATTTGGGAATTAGAAAAGGTACAACGAAAGTCGACACACTTTGTAAAGAATTGCTACGCACTGGTCGTTACTGAAATCATATAGGGCGCGGGCTGGGAATCTTTAGAAGATAGATCGTAAAAAGGATGAACTTAGAAAAGAGGGTTCAGAAAAATATGAGAGAAGATGTAACTGATTTAATGTGACCTCTCTGATATATAGGCTGTTCTGATGCTCTGAGGAAGATCAGGTAAATAGATGCTTGAATTAATCGTTTCAAAACTTTGTTTATTCCGCGAATAATACTCGAAAGCAATCGAATAGGAAAATAAAGTCATGGTGCTATTACCACCTGCTACAAGCCTAGAAGTGGCTTTCAGACTTTACAAAGGCATATATGAAATTGGATTCTGGGATACCATGTCGATGTGCCAGACCGTCCGGCGCTTAAGAAAACTACTACACCACGCTACTTTGTAGAAGGAGAATTCAAACAGTTTTATCCAGACTCAATAGAAGCCTTGGATAAGAGAGTTGATAGTCTGTTAAAGTTTCCTTAAGGGTCGTGCACAAATTTCGTAACACAAAATTCTCCAAATCTCGACCTCCCCCCACGTAACGCCTGGCCGAACCCACCCCTTCCCCAAATTGCGTTACGTAATTTGTGTATGGACCCTTATTTGTTTTCCATACCTAACCTTCAAAATTGGCCGAAAAAGTGGTCCGCCATTTGATTGCTTTGAATATGTAAGGACTCATCATTGAGCTCAAAAGCTTCTCGAATCGATGGACTTGTATTTGTGCAATGGGTCAATAGATCACTGTATCGTCGTTTTTTCCAACTGTTTCTTTCAAAATCCCTTATAAATCAACGAAATTAAATTTTTTCCGAAAAATCATAATCTGTCATTTTCTGTAAATACAATAATAATAATAATAACGTCTTTATTGGGCGAAATTGGGACTAAAAAGTCACATCTTCCATATATCTAAGTTTAACGACCAGCTTCTTTATGATATTAAATAATATTTATAAAAAAACGCAAAATTCAATGATGTATCAATAGCTATGCGAGGTTATAACTCCCGCACTCAAAGTAATAATTTGTTTCCTCAATTCCAGTATATTCTAACGCTAGCCCACTGAGACTCGTGGCGCGAATTGCCTCTACACGCTGGGGGTTTTCTAGTGCCAGTATCATTAAGCATCTTGAGTTTACCAACATGTGGCAAGTGGCCTACTACATCATTGCGGAATCCGTTTTTAAATCCAATAAATAATTCATGTATTCGCAGCAGTTTATCATTTTCCTTCGTGGCTCCCGGATAGTCATGTGGACATCGCGTTTGCCTTTGATGAAAGTGGTCCCGGGTTCGATTCCCGGTGGGAGCCAATGTGCGAAATGACCTAAGCTTTCGAAGCACTTTTAACAATACTGCTACTACCATTTTCCTTCGTTCGCGGCGACCTCCCGTCGGCAGTTGACTCCACACGTCAGAATTTTATTGCGGCGTCTATACACTACCTAGTGATAAATCCTTCCATGCAATTGTGTGAGGAATGGTCAGCTACATATTAGTGAAAACCTGGTTGTTCTACGACGGACTTTTGCGAAGTTATATAGCTTTTAGTTTTTCAGGGGTAGGGGGCCTCCCTGTCTTGGGACCGCTGTTGCCCGTCGCCGCATCAAATCCAGTCTTTTTATATCAGTTTGGAGTCATTTGCTTTCTTTTTTTAGTTTACAGTTCTGTAATTGTTGTATAACGTCTCTAAAAATGTATAATATTTAATATAATTAAAATTTTTAAAAATATATAAGGAATTGCTAAAAATTTTCATAAGATAAGCAACGATAGTCTTAACCTTCGACTAAGTATCCTTCGTAAGATAAATTTCTAAGCATCTCGTATTGTTTAAAGGATCTATGAAAGTGTGTTACATATCTTTCGTTAAAAATATTTGCTTTAAAAAGTCAGAGTAAGAGTGGCCTTTTGAAACAGTATTAAAAGTCTAGAAATTAACTACAATTAGTAGAGAACCTAATCATTTATGGGAGTAACTTAAGATTAATTATCCTACAAAGGTTAACCTATCTGTTGCACCAATCCATTCCTCGAGGTAATGGAACCAAAATCGGCTAGTTGCGACTAGTACACCTTAATCTATTTGGCGCACTACTCGAGGAAATGGAACCAGAATCAGTTAGTTGCGACTAATGCAAGTCGCTCAACATTTCGATTAACCCGCTTTTCTACGACACAATAAGAGGCAGAAAAAAGTTCGCGATGAATAGCAGAAGACTCCCGCCGAAACTCGAAATGGGGACGATATGCAACAATAACAAAACTGTTAATTAAAAACAGAAAACAAACGACTCCAAACTGATATCACAAAAACTTGATTTGATGCGCTGACGGGCAACAGCGAGGGCCCCTAAAAACTAAAAACAGTATAACTTCGCATAAAGTTGTGGATGACTTTCATTGACGCAATTAGAAATATGATAGATTTCATTTTGTTTTGAATTAATATTTTATCGCAATGGAGTTTTATATCATTGCAAATATTTTTAAGTGTGTTGCAAATATTAGATATTTTATGTCAATATTCATATCCGTTAACAAAGATATTTTATTATAGTATGGTTTTGCTGGGCTTGTTTGCTTTCATTTCATTAAAATAAGTGTCTTTCATTTTTTTAATTTCAGCTGAAGAGTGTGGGGCCTAAATTGGTCCCTTTCTTCAAGACTGTAGCTATTTATTTTGTGGTGTTCATCCCAGTGGACAGACCAACCATCGTCGCTGCAGCACTCAAATGTCTCCCAGTAATCAGCCTTGTGGTGTTTGTCCTTCTTCATGGAATGAGTCTCCATGATGAGTAAGTAGAGCCATATTAAAATGGCTGAAGTCATCTGACTTACAGACTGACTGACCTAACAAGCCTTACATTAAGTGTATTGTTAATTTTTAAGCAGTATAATATTAGTTGATAAAATCAATTAAATCATGCCTTTAATTCAAGGCATCAGCATGCATAGTGACTCTGCCATCAAACCATCCAGGTTAGGTAATACAGTGTTAAAAGGAAAAAGAATCTGAATGGGTCAAACCAAAGTTTCGATATTCATCCAAGTTTTGTCAGACCATAGCTTAGATGAAACCTCTAATATTCCTTATATGTGGACTATTTCTATTTATAATATCAACAGTCTCAGGAGGCGTCTTGTGGAAATACGTCGTGATGAAAATAACAAAATTTGTTATTTTCATTATTTCTATTTAGGCTATCTTTGTTTGCTGTTAGAAAATGATTACAAACTTTCTGTATCATCATTGATTTAGTATATTGATATCAATATTTTCCAGATATGCATATTCGCGGCGTATTTTGATTGGACTTGGATTATCATGTATTGGAGATATTCTTCTAATATGGCCATCATACTTTACACATGGCATGATGGCATTTGGAGCAGCTCAAGTTATGTACACAGCTGCATTTGGTTTTAGGCCATTCAATGCACCTCTGGGAGCAGTACTCTATCTTCTGGCTGCAACTGGTAAGTAATTACCATTTATTCCTCATCAAATATTCATCTGAAAGCTTTGGTATTACATTTTTATTTAGATGCTATTATAAAAATTATTTTAATTTTTCCAAAATGCTGTATAATTTTATATGATTTAAATATTACATTAAATTATTTTTTAAAAGAGAATCATTTTTATATCTCTCTTAGGAAAATGGTTAACTCATAAACATCAGATAAACTGTCCACTTCAGAGCAATAGATAGGGAATATTCATTCTTGCACTAAAAGAATATTGATGTCTCTCCCATTGGATGCTATATATTATTATTAAGGTGCCTAGATATAACCCTGTACTATATATATATATATGTATATAATATCTGTCAATTATATATAATTCCTTCTCCGGATTCATTCATATATATAGATAGCCAGATAAGATACAAATTCACAGGCTAAACCACAAGCATCATTGACTTGAAATGTTTTCAGCATATATACCCTGATGTAAACCCAAAGGAAAAAGGTGACTTTGAACAACAGTGTCATGGGTTCGATTCCAGAGGGCCCCTAAGTCCCGATATTTCCTGTTTAAATGCATTGCTTTGATTTTTGGGAATTTTTAAAAATACATTCCGGATAGGTAGAGATTCAAAACTCAAGGAGCCTGTATACATGGTCATAATCTATAAAAAAACATAAATGAATTTTACGGAAAATATCCTTGGTTTGATGCTAGGACGATGCAAAATTCTGCCATTTAAAATACATTAAGGTAGATTTCCATTATTTATTTTGATGCACTTATCGAATTGATAGGAAATTCTTGCTTATATGGAAGATGTATATTAAGCCTAGGGTTTTGAAAAAATTTAGATAAGAGCGTACTGTTCCTGGGTTTGATGCTGGGGCACATTAAAATTTCTCTCATAAGGAATATATGGGAAAAGTAGGACATCGTTTGAGGCAGTTTTCAACCAATATTTCTGCCTGAATTTTCATATGTAGTTACAGATGGTGATCTTCTTTTGTGCTGCACAGAAAGAATTGCCAGCAAATCCCGGGTTCTATGCAGGGCGGTAAATATATCCCCCATACAAAATACATAGGGGTTGCTTTTCATTATTCCTTTCATGCACTTATCAAAATAATAGGGAGTTCTTGCTCTGCTTGAAAAATAAATTAAGACTCCGTTTAAGAAAAGAAATTAGATAAGACCATGCTTTTCCTGGGTTTGATGCCAAAGCACATTAAAATTTATCACATAAGGAATATAAGGGAAAATTAAGAGGTCGTTTGAGGCAGTTGCAGCAAATATTTCTGCTTTAGTTTTCATACATAGCTAGAGATGGTGATCTTCTCTTATGCTGCATAGTAAGTATCACCAGGAAGACCCGGGTTTGATGCCAGATGGATAAATTTCAGTGAATAATAAGAATATTTTCAATCCTTTTTTTTCTTTTGAGGACCCTGTCAATACAATGTTGGCTTGAAATTCGTGATAGGTATATCTCCATAAGAAATGTATTGAGGAATGTAAATAACTCACTGGGTTCGAACCTAGGACCATCAGTGAATCTTTAAAATTCGATCATAAAATATTTTCATGATCTCTATCCACATGTCGAGTTTCAAGTTTTCATCTTATCTGAAAGTGATTTTAAAAATTGCTGCAATGCTTTTTAAATGGGGAATATTTTGCCCTGACCTAGCGTTGAACCAAGGATAATCCTCAAAGAAGTCTTTATGATTTTCGTTGGATATGCACGGCTTCTAGCGATACCTTGAATTTTAACTCTCTTCTTTGCTAGGAAGTGCTTCAAAAAATTTTTCAAAATCCCCGCAATGTATCTTTATGGAGAAAATCGTGACTTTCGGGCCATCTGGAATAAAGTAAGTAAGTAAGTAAGTTTATTTAGAATGAAATTCTAATATTTACAGTTGTTCATAATATTCAAACAATATAATATACATACAATAATATAATAGGTAATACATACATGCAATAATATATAGAATACATAATGTACATAAATGATAATAAACATTCATTAGCAAATATTTGAAGAAAGTAAAAGTATTTTGAACCTATATTTAAAAAATTTACATATTTTTTACCGTGTTTGCACATACCCTTCTTAATGCTTTTTCATTTTCTAATCCATTCAGGAAGACTATTTAAAAGATTAAATTCATCAATTATTAATGATTTCCTTGTGAATTTTTAAGCTTATGAATTTTTAAATGTGATTGCTTACTAGTTACATATTTATGATATTCACTATTACATGTTATATCTTTACATAAGTAGTTTGGTACTCTTTTATTTAACATTTTATGCACTAACTGCAGTACATGTAAAGAAATTCTTTTTTCAATTTTCCTCCACTGAAGGGCGTTAAGCATTGTTTGAATTGGAGTGTATTTTCCACATTCTAGAATGACTCTCATTGCCCTATTTTGTAGCTTCTGTAATTTTTTCATATTATTTTTACAGATTCCATACAGAACTGAAGAACAATAATCAAATTGGGTAGAATTGATTGTTTTGTATACGAGACTCTTCGTCCATGGGCTTAAGTATCTACTTATTCTTGATAAATACCCAATTTTTTGCCTATTATTTTACAGTATAGTCTACATAACTCTTGTAATTCAAATGGGAGTCTATAAATATTCCTAGATATTTTATTTCACAAAATGTAGCGCAATACTATCAAAAAGGATCAAGGGTCTATTTTGGTCATCTAGAATTGCTTTTTTTTTTAAGAATGATGGTGTAATTAATATGCATTTGGTCTTGCTCACATTCGGCTTGAGTTAGTTTAGCTTAAGCCAGGTGCTCTAGTTGGCAAGGGCAGAATTGATTTTATTACATACTTCTTCATGGGTGCCCTTAGATGCAGATATTAATGTGTCATTGGCAAAAAGATTTACAAGTACATTATTTAATTGCAATGAAAGATCATTAATGTAAAGGATAAATAGTACTGACCCATAATTGCCCCTTGAGGAATATCCAAATTGTTGAAAATTTCACCTGAGGTTAAGTTGATATGCCTTGTTTTTTGTTTTCTATTGCTCAGATAGCTTTTTATTAGTTCCACAGCTGCATTTCCAAAACCATATTTTGTTAATTTTTCTACCAGTAGGTCCCTGTCAATAGTTTCAAAAGCCCTTTTAAAATCTAACATAATTAAAACTGTAGTCTTTCCATCATCTGCCATTTTTCGCCATTCAGATAAAAGAAGTTGGTTGGCAGTTTCACATGAAAATGTCTTCCTGAAGACAGATTGATTTGTGCATAATATGTTATTTTTCTCCACATATTCGATCATTTGTTCATGGAGTATTATTTCTAAAATTTTTTCATATACCAGTAAACAATTCACTGCTCTTAGGTCTTGGGCATCAAGAGGATTTTTTTTCTTTGGATTAGGTGTAGCTAGAGATGTTTTCCAGGACTCAGAAAAAGAACCTTGTCTGATTGACATATTTACAATCTTCAGCAATGAAGCCCCTCATTCATCAAATGTGTCTGATATTAAATTTGCTGTTATGTGATCCGGTGTAATTTCCTTGTTTTTTAGGGAACATACAACTTTATGTAATTTAAATAAATGTATGTCTTTGAACTCAAAAAAACTATCACTGTGATTTTGAAATGTGATATCCTTTACAGTAAGCTTTTCAGCTTGAGATACCTTGGGTATAGAGTTTACAATATCTACAACACTATTTACAAAGAAATTATTCAGGCGATCATTTTCAGCTAAAGATTCATCACCGTCTATATTTACTCTCAGAAATTCCCCTTTTGTGGTTTTACAACCATTTAAGAATTTAATAGTTTTCCACATTTGTTTTGGTTTGTATTTTGAATTTTCAATTTCAGTTTCAAAATATCTTTTCTTTTCATTGTCTATTATAACCCCGCACTTATTTCTTAATGATTTAAAACTGTTCAAATCTTCTGTATTGTTAGTGATTTTTGCCTTTGGTATACAAGATTTCTAAGTTTATAAACTTTTTTCACATCATTAGTAAACCAAGGCAGATCTTTACCATTTTTCTGATGAATTATTTTTACTGGAACAAATTTATTAACTGGATTCATTAGGTTTCCCACAAATTGATTTGATATTTCATTCAGATTAACCTTTTCCCAATTACATGTTTTTAGGTAGCCTTTCAGTTCCTCTAATTTACGATTATCCCATAACTTAATTTCTCTTGGTTCCACTGAATGTTGTCTGTATTCATTAATATAAAAAAATTCACATTCAATAGCTCATGGTCACTAATTTTTGTTATGGCAGGTTTATTTACCGATAACTATTTTTTTTAAATTACTAAGTTAATCATTGTTTTACTCGTGCTTGTAACTCTAGTGAAGTCTTTGACAAATTTCTTTAAACCAAAGCTTTGAATCACATTCATCAATTTAGTAGAATAGGTAGAAATTTTCTTCAAGTCAATGTTAAAGTCACCAATCAGGATAAATTTACTACTCTTGTTTACACCATTATCTATCCATTCTTCTAATTAATTAATAAAATCATTAAATGATGATCCTGGTGATGGATATAAATTACAAACATAATAAATGCCTTTCATTGTTTTTAGCTTAATACCACAAATCCATGTACTTAAATTTATAATTCTATTTTCTATGATTTCATAATTAATATCATTTCTAATATAGATAATGCACCCACCTGTGTGTTTACTATGAGATAAGCACACTTAACAGTTAAGTCCATCCAATTCTATTTCCCTGTATGTAATTTCATCAGTCACATGTAACCTCCCTAAAACACATAAGGACTGGTCGTCTTTTTTTATGATGCCCTGTATATTAGCATATAGTATAATATTCAAGGATGCACCATATACAATTAAACGCTATGCATCCTGAAATTTTCTTTTAGCACTCGTAAGTATTTTCTGATATATAGGGCAGCTTCTGTCATAAGATGTGCGGTCTGTACTCAGCTGCAAACTAAGTTATATATATATATATATATAGCAAACTGCTGCAGCTGAGTAGGTATTAGAAAATATATATACGAGTAAAATGTATATATATATATATATATATATATATATATATATATATATATATATATATATATATATAAATTGACAGAAGCTGCCCTATGTATTAGAAAATATATATACGAGTAAAATGTAGCTTGCATACTGCAAGCATATCGACAATACTATGTTCCACTAGTGCCACTGACTTGAAATTGTTTCGACGTGGTGGCCATAACGTGTAACCTCCAGAAAAAAGCCGACTTTGAACCTCAGTGTCATGGGTTCGATTCCAGAAGGCCCCAAACTCGCGATTTTCTCCTTAAAGATACATGGTGGGGATTTTCGAAAAATGTTTTGAGGCACTTCCCAGAAAAGTAGAGAGTTGAAATTTGAGGGATCGCTAAAAGGAGTGCATATCCAACGAAAACCAAAAAGACATCTTCGAATATTATCCATGGTTCGATGCTAGGTCGGGGCAAAAATCGGCCGTTTAAAATGCATTGTGGCGATTTTTTTTGGACCCCTTCCCAATGGCATGGAAACATGACATTCAGCATGGGGTTAGATGTCATAAATATATTTCATAATCAAATTTTACATATTCGTTGATGGTCCTTGGTTTGATCTCAGAGGGCCATTTGCACTCTTTAATGCATTTCTTATGTAGATAATGGAAAAAGGTTTAGGTACTTCCCGGCATGATATCGACTTCAAACTTTGTTTGTAATAAAATCAAGTCCCAACAAGTCATACTGTGCATTCACAGCTGCCAATATGTCCTTGGTTTGACAACAGCCGTCTCTGAAATCAGTAACTGATCCGATTTTTAAGAATTATTTTGAACCTATTCCCAATATTAAACCTTGAAATTTGGCATATAGGTAGATATCATAGATACATTTCAAAAAATATGTTTTAGATTTCCCAGATTGTCCTTGGTTTGAATCCAGAGAGCCATTTACATTCATGAAAAGTAGGACGTCGTTTCTCGCAGTTGTAAACAATATTTCTGTTTGAATTTTCACACATAGTTAAAAATGGCAATCTTCTGTTGCGCTGAGTAGAAATTATTACCAGAAAGACCCAGGTTTGAAGCCTGGTGGTAAATATATCCCCCATTTAAAATACATTGAGGTAGTTTTTATTATTTATTTTGATGCACTTATCAAAATATGTAATAGGAAGTTCTTGCTTAGATAGAAGATGTATATTAAGACTTTGTTTAAGAAAAAAAATTAGATAAGACCATGCTGTTCCTGGATTCGATGCCAGAGCACAATAAAATTTCTCACTTAAGGAATACATGTGAAAAGTAGGACGTTGTTTGAGGCAGTTGCAGCATATATTTCGGCTTGAATTTTCACACATAGTTTGATATTGTGATCTTCTGTTGTGCTGCATAGTAAATTTATCAGGAAGAAGCGGGTTGGATGCCAGACGATTACATTGCAGTGAATTTCAAGAATATTTTCAATCCTTTTTTTTCTTTTGAGGACCGTCTCAATATGATGCCGATATGAAATTAGTGTTGTCGATCTGCTTGTAGTATGCAAGCTACATTTTACTCGTATGTATATACACACTCACTCATTCATTCATAGGGGATCAAAATTCTACTCATGTTCCACAAGTGCCATTGACTTGAAATTTTTAGGACGTGGTGACCATAACATGTAGACTCCAGAAAAATTTAGATTTTGAACCTCAGTGTCATGGGTTCGATTCCATAGTGCCCCAAAGTCCCGATTTTTCCCCATTAAATCTATTGCCTTGATTTTTGGGAATTTTTTAAAAATACTTCCCGGGTAGGTAGAGAATCAAAACTCTAGGTACCTATATATATGGTCATGATCTATCGAAAACGTAAATGACATTCAGGGAAAAAATTCTTGGTTCAATGCTAGGGGGATGCTAATATCTGCCATTTAGAACACATTGAGGTAGTTCTTTATTACTTTTTTTGATAAATTTATCGAAATGTTAGTGAGTTCTTGCTTTCCTAGAAGATGTATATTAAGACTAGGGCCCGAGTGCAAAAATCTCGATTAAATCCGCCGTTAGCTGACCGCGGTTAAATATTAACGGCGGTCAACTTAAGTTTGGAGTGCACCAACAGTAACCAAGGTTTTGCTAACCGCGGTTAGCTGGCGGCCGATTAACGTCCCTGTGAATACGTTGAGTACCGCGGTACCGCTTAGTGCTTGCCTAAACGTATATCGCAACTCATTTGTCTTTGTTGTTTGTATATTGGAGGGATTGGACGACTTGACAGACCGACTAGAAAATAGTGATATCTGTGGACTCACAAGTGAGTATACCAGTGTATATTTTGTCAGTGGAACAATAAGTAAAGAATCGATTAAAGAGATGGAAGTAAAAGATAGAAAAAGGCAGAGAACCCCCAATTTTAGCAAATACGAAGCTGATCTACTGATCGATTTGTTTTTAAGTCGAAAAGATATAATTGAGAATAAGAAGACAGATGGGAAGTTATTGAAGGAGAAAGAGTTGGCATGGCAAAAGATTGCCACAGAATTCAATTCCCTTCTTGTTGATTTAGGGGGACAAGTTTAATTTAATAAAAATTAAATTTGTTTAAGCGATACTTCTTATAATTTCATCGTATACAATGAAATACTTATTACCTGTTGCTCTTCATTTCGCATGCTATTGAATTTTATCAATGTGTATTTATAGTATTAGTTATTAGTACAATGTTATTTTAGTAATCTTCGATATTTGCAAGTATTTTAAAGAGAATTACCTAATTCGTAACAGCAATAAGAGTGTGCTGTTGAAATACTCGCATAACTTTATTTTCTCACTAACTTTTTATCTTATCAGAATAACTTCTTTAGCTTGCTTAAATTATAAAATAACAGAAGTGTATATATATGGTTCTTAAGGTATTGTTAAAAGATCATATGGCCAATTGAAAACATGCTACGAGAACATGAATAGAAAGACAAGGAAAGACATAGCAGATGAAAAGATGGACA
Source organism: Sympetrum striolatum (assembly GCA_947579665.1). Lineage (NCBI taxonomy): Eukaryota > Metazoa > Arthropoda > Insecta > Odonata > Libellulidae > Sympetrum > Sympetrum striolatum. Next base: position 88,192,553 of record OX388349.1, read on the forward strand.
TGTATAGGACTGGAGGAGGGCCATCAAATGAAAAAAGAATTAGAATTAACGAAAAGGTAGCATTTATTTTGGGTCCCAACGTAAGACCAATGGAAAACCCTTTTGATTCAGATTCTTTTTATCATAGTAATGGTAAGCATAATAATATTCATACCAGTAACCTAAATAAAATGAAAAAATTAATCAAATCTGGTTACTTTTTTAGATCAGCAGCATACAATCATTCCACAAAATATATCAAATTCATCAGAGGTAGGTTTACAGGTAACATAAGGTTACACCTTGTATAAGTCATGAGTATAGTAAACTGCTAATATTCAATGTTTATAGGATGTGTTGGAGAATCCAGAGACAGCACAAAATGAATCAGTATCATTAACTGAGACTCCTATTGTTGAAATTCACGAAGTAGAAGTAGTAGGCATGGCAGGAGCTGCCACATCAATAGGAAGTAGTAAATTGATGAATAAAAGAATTAAAGATTCGACTTCGCTTGGTCCAAATTCGCAAAATAAAAGCAGGCATCCCATGGATGAAATGAAAGACTCCTGCAGAAGCAGAACTGAAGTGTCGCAAGAGCAGCTTAAGATAATGAAGGAAGAGCACCTAAAAGAAATGGAAATAAAAAATATGAAACTTTTAATACTGAAGGAGAAGTTGAAGTACTGGCGAAAAATGAACAAGGAGATAGACAGTGAATAGCAGCCTATGTTACCATTTTAAATACAATTTTCACAATGTTCCTATTTTTAAGTTTAATAAATTATAAAGATTTAATTTGAAAACCTTTACTTTCATTAATTTATTCAGTTTTCACAGCAAAATTAATATTCTTGAGGATTTAAAATCCTGTGTATAAAGTTTTATAATTCCTAAACTTTTTTGTGGGTTATACGAGTAGTTTTTGCAGCTTTATTTTAACAACTTATGAAATGATTCTCACATGAAACAAAATGTACTTGCCCTAATTGAAATGACCATTTATTAATGCCTGACGAATAGCTTGTCCAGTAACTTGATCATTGCGGTACATAAGATGATTTGGATGAATAGGTTCATCATCAGCAATCTCGGGTCTCCTCCTTTGCTGCAGCTCTCCGAGTAACCTAGTCACTTCAACATCATTCGGAGGATCGTCTTCCCTAGCGGCAATTGCTATGTTATGAAGAACTGCAGTAACTGAGATTACTGCAAAGGATTTATGTAGTCTACTCCTTAATCCAAATGCCAAAATTGGAAATCTCCGTTTCCAAACACCGAAGAGTCTTTCAATCGTGTTTCTTGTTTTTATATGGGCCCTATTGTAAAACCGTTCAGCAGGTGTACGTGGATTTGTCAGTGGTGTAAGGAGATAGGTCTTGGATGCATACCCTCCATCTCCCAACAAAAATCCATTGGTCATGTCACCCGCTTCAAACTTTGTCCTTAAGGAGGAATTTCTAAATATCGTGCTGTCGTGCACGGATCCTGGCCACCGTACGACTAAATCCCTTATCAATAAATTATGATCGCATACGGTTTGTACATTTATTGAAAAATAACCCTTCCTATTTCGAAAGGTTTCTGCATTATCACCGCCTGGTGATTTTATTCGTATATGCGTACAGTCTATGGCACCCAAAACACCAGGGAAATTAGCGATGTCGTAAAAGCCATCCATCACAGCTCTTCGTTCTCGCGGAGAATTTGGGAAGTGAACGAACTGAGGCAATAGTCTTGCAAGTGCCACCGATACTTCGTCGATTGCATGTAATGCAGTAGTTCGGTGTATTCCGAAAGAATCTCCTATCAGCATGTGAAACGCACCTGTGGCGTAAAATCTCAACGTAGTCAAAAGTTTATCCATCGGCGAAAGAGGATTGTTTCTCTGGCTTGGATATTCAAGATGATGGCGAATATTTTCTAAGAGGGAAAGCACTGTTTCTTTCCTCAACCTATATCTTTCGTGGAATTTAGTTTCAATTAAATCATCAAAAGGATTCACCCTAGCGTCATGGTTTCGACGCTGAAAGTTATTATGGTTTTCTAAATAATCTAAATACAGGAGTTCATCCTCGAAATCATCAAACCGAAACGCCATAATTGTTTACCTCTCTTGTTGCTACACCGATTAAGTAACTTAACCGGTCGATTTCGCTCGGTTAATTCTTAACCGCGGTCAGCTGCCCGGTTAACGCTAACCGAGGTTGGTGCACTTGAAAATGGCCTTAACCGCGGTTAGTTAACAATTTCACCGCGGTTAAGCCTTAACCGAGATTGGTGCACTCGGGCCTAGGATTAAGAAAACAATTAAGATAAGACCGTACTGTTCCTAGGTTCGATGCCAGAGTATATTAATATTTCTCACTTAAGGAACAAAAGGGAAAAGTAGGACGTCGTTTAAGATAATTGCAGAAAAATTTCTGCTTGAATTTTCCCACATAGTTTGAGATGGTGATCTTCTATAGTTCTGCATTGGATGTATTGCCAGAAATTTCTGGGTTCGATGCCGGGCAGTAAATATATCTCCTATAGAAAATACACTGGGATGGATTTCATTATTTTTTTCATGAACTTATCGAAATGATAGGAAGTTTTTGCTTGCAAGAAGATGTATATTAAGACTCCGTTTAAGAAAAAATTAGATAAGACCATGCTTTTCCTGGGTTCGATGCCGGATGGATAAAATATAGAGAACTTAAAAGAATATTTTCAACCTTTTTATTTCTTTTGAATACCCTCTTGATATAATGCTCACTTGAAATTTGTATTATCAATATGCCTGCAGTATGCAAGCATCATTTTACTCGTTCTTCTTGCTACATCACCTCCATTTTAGTGATTTTTAGTGATCTTACCTTATACAGTAGCTCCACTCTACAAGGGACAGTCTTGGGGCCTTGGTATTTGCTGAGAGGTGTCCGCTAAAGAGGGGTATTTTCTCAACTTTATACTTCTTGTCCGGACATCATGAAACTGTCTGTTAGGAGGGGTGTCTGTTGTAATGGGGTGTCCGTTAGGAGGGGTTTTACTGTATATGATGTCCGTAACTTCAGTCATCATTCTTACCCAAGTGTTGCGTTTCCTGTCTCTTCTTGTGATTCCCAGCATGCAGCGCTCCATGCTCCTTTGTGTTGTCTGAAGTCTCTGGGTTATTGCAGCATTTAACACCCAAGTTTCACTACCATAGGTCAGGACAGGTAAAATGCATTGGTTGAAGACCTTCCTCTTCAAAACCATTGGCATTCTTGACTTCAGAATGTGTGAGTTCCTACCAAATGCGCTCCAGCAAGGTTTCATTCTTCTGTTTACTACATTGATCCTGTTTTTCCCTCCTTTTGTTACAAGTTGTCCCAGGTATGTGTATTCCAAGCAAACGTCCAGAGGTTTTCCTTGAAGTTTGACTGGCTCTTGCACTGCAAAAGAATTATACATTACCTTTGTTTTTGTGAAATTTATCCTGAGTCCTATTTTCTGTCCCGCTGTGTTTAGCTCTTCATGTCTTGAAGTTAGATCTTCTGCATTAGCTGCAAAGAGAACTATATCATCCGCAAAACGGAGGTGACTGATATACTCCCCATTTACTCTTAAGCCTTTCTCTTCCCAATCAAGGGTTTTAAAAACTTCTTCTAAAATGGTTGTGAACAAGATGGGAGATAGACCGTCACCTTGTCGAACTCCCTTCTCAATCTTGAATTCATCGGTCTCTTCATGGAGCATTACAGAAGCTGTGGCATTCTCGTAGACACTGCACAAGAGACGGATGTACTCAGAATCTATCCCTTGATTCTTCAGAGCTTTCAGAGTGGAGGAAGTACTTACTGAGTCGAAGGCCTGTTTGTAATCTACAAAGCAAAGGACGAGTGGCATTTCGTACTCATTCGTTCTGTTAATAATTTCCTGTAGTTTTTGAATATGGTCCATAGTGCTGAAGCCTTTCCGGAATCCAGCTTGTTCTCTAGGCTGGGCAGAAGACAGTGTCATCTTAAGAGGTTCAGCTATTATCCTTATGAATGTATTATAGATAATTGGAAGGAGGCTAATGGGGCGATAGTTCCGTTTCCGCTGTTGGTGCGTAGACTTGGATGACCTGTACTGAGTAACGCTCATTGATCTTAAGTGTGAGTTTACAAATTCTGTCTGATACACCTTCGATTCTCACCACATTATCCTTCCATCTCTTTTTGATCATGAAACCAACTCCTCCATTTCATCCATCCTTGGTACCCCTGTAATAGAATAGATGTCCTTCCTTCAGAGTAAGTAGCTCTTCTGATTTTCTTCTGACTTCGCTGAGACCGATGACATCCCATTTTATCTTCTCTGCTTCATTGAGTAGTTCCAGCAATCTTTCTTCACTCTTCAAGCTGTGGCAGTTGTAGGTTGTGAATTGCATGATAGTAATTCTTTTCTTCTTGATGGACCTCTTCAATGCCACCACCTCCCGGACATCCGAATGGGTGGTGCTTTTACCTCCAGATATATTTCCATTAAAGAAGCATCATGAAAATTGTATTTGGGGGGTTAGGACAATAATTCACCAGGCTGTCCTACTGCCGGTTGATGAATACAGCTTTCATTATTTGGCCGGAGATATTGTTGAAGCCTTCTTAGCATGGTTGAACCTGGGCTATGCATCACCTCCAACCTTGGTTAACACCCCTCTGCCCCGATGAGGCAATGAACTGTGGCGGTGATATATATATATATACGAGTAAAATGTAGCTTGCATACGGCAAGCAGATCGACAACACTAATTTCATGTCGGCATCATATCGGGAAGGCCGTCAAAAGAAAAAATAATGGATTGAAAATATTCTGATTATTCGCTGCAATTTATTCATCCGGCATCAAACCCGGGTCTTCCTGGTGATATTTACTATGCAGCACAATAGAAGATCACCATCTCTAACTATCTGTGAAAATCAAGCGGAAATATTACCTGCAACTGCCTCAAACAACGTCCTACTTTTCCCTTATATTTCTTATGAGAGAAATGTTAATGTGCTCCGGCATCGAACCCAGGAATAGTTCGGTCTTCTGAAAACTGTTTTCTTAAACCAGTTTTAACCATGCATCTTCCAGCCAAGCACGAACTTCCTCTCATTTCGATAAGTGCAGTAAAAAAATAATGAAATACTAACCCTATGATTTTAAACGGGAGACATATTTACCGCCCGGCATCGAACCCAGGTCTTTGTGGTAAAACTTCCTATGCAACATAATAGAAGATATTATTCTTTAACTATGTGCGAAAATTCAAGCAGAAATATTGGCTGCAACTGCCTCAATCGAAGTCTTACTTTTCCCTTATATTCCTTATGAGAGAAATGTTAATGTGCTCTGGCATCGAACCCAGGAATAGTACGGGCTTATGAAAATTTTTTTCTTAAACCAATTCTTACCTTACACTTTCCGGCTAAGCACGAACTTCCTATTATTTCGAGAAGTGCATCAAAAAAAATAATGAAAAACAGCTCCCATGTATTTTAAAGGGCAGATCTTTGCATCGTCCTAGCATCGAACCCTGGATAGTTATTGTGAAAGTCATTGATGTTTTCGAAAGTCCAAGGCCATAAATATAGGCACCATGAGTTTTATTTCTCTACCTATCCGGAAAGTATTTTTTTTAAATTACCGAAAATCACGGCAATGCATTTAAACGGGAAAAATCGGGACTTTGGGGCCCTCTGGAATCGAACCTATGACACTGAGGATCAAAGTCTCTTTTTTCCTGGGGGTTTCACGTTATGGCCAATATGTCATAAAAATTTCAAGGCAATGACGCTTGTAGTTTAGGCTGTGAATTTGTATCCTATCTATCTATCTATCTATCTATATAGCTATATATATGAATGAATCCGGAGAAGCATCTATATATAATAGATATCTATTATATGAGATATAGGTATATCCGGAGAGACTTCTGTATATAATAGATATATATCTTTGTAAACTTATGTTTATTTATTTTCAAGGACATTTCAAGAAGTTTTTTCTCTGCTAGCATAGTAAATAATTAATAATAGTCATGATAATAATTAGTCTTTTACTCTTCACCAACTCATTAACTCTCTTTGATACAGTGTTTGGGTTCTACAGATTTAGCAATATAAAATTTAGTTTAAAAATAATCAAAACATCAAATAGCTTCATTTTTGTTTATTATCCTTGAAAAACCCAGTCAATGCTATTTAGTAAAGAAAAAGTATCCAAATTTTTTTCTTTATTTCAATTAATAACAGCTTACTTTTAGGCTATCTAGTTGAAATAATGTTATGAGAATGCCAAGTAAACAATATAAATGAAATAGTATGAGAAATTTATTCTCCTCAGATTTAGAAGTAATTTTTATTCATTTTTTAAGAATGCTTTGTTTCAGAATTGTTTATAAATTTCTTGTTCCCCAACCCTTAATCTCTATTTAAAGTGCAGCCACTGTATTATTTACTTTTATTATTATTTGTTTTTAATGCTACAATAGCTAATATGAAGAGTGTTCTTTACGTGTTCTAACTAGTATGGAATAGTCAAAGGTTACTTTTTGAAGATGTTTTCCTGATTCTCATGAATAATTCCAGGTCTTTATGTTTTGATGCCTGGACTTCATGGGGTCCTGGTGCCTGGAGTTCCTATCTATACAATTTTGCTTATAACCATGGCTTGGAGGGCCATGGCTCGTGTCCAACTATTCGAAGTGAGTAATTTTTAAGGTTTAGGTAATTGACTGTTATTCTAAAGATAATTGAAAATGTTATTACTTAATTTTTTTTCTATAAAATAAGGAATTAAATTTTCTGATGAAATTATTGTAACAATTGACTAGTTTAATTTATTTGATTACATTATTTCATTAGAAATTGCTGCATTAACAATATTATGGCTAGTGGATATTCTTTAGGATGTTTTATGAAAGTATTTTTAGTGTTAGAAGTTTTCCATCTAATGTCGTATATAGTTTACATGTCATCCAAACATATAATAACTAATTAGATTTGATTTGATTTAGTTATTTTGAAGGTACAGTGTAAAAGTTGATTTCACAAATACAACGGTGTACCTAGAAAAAACCTTAGGGAAGGATGGACATTAAAAAATTCTAACAGGAGTAGGGGTCAAACCTAGACCTCCAAATTGCTAATCAGTTGCTATATATATTGAATTATCCAACCGCAATGGAATAAGTAACCAACCAGTATTTTGAGATCTGATCTCAACTCTTAGTCCTTTTTTCATAGTTGTTCTTCCCTGGGATGCAATATGAAGTACATAAATTGAGAGTTTGAATATTTAAAACATTGCTATGAAAAAATAGAATATTTGTAGGGAAAAATTAGGATGATTTGGGTTATAGACAAGAAGAAATTTTAGGGTAGGAATATAATTTTATAATTTCATAATCATGTGGTAAGATCCTGTGATATCCTATGATATGGAATTTAGAAATACCCATGGAATTTCTGATCCTTCCTTTTCATTGTAGTCTAGATTTTGTATTAAATTGGCATTGAATGGTGCCGTAAAATATTGGTTTAGAATATAAACTGCAATTGGTTTCTATTGTCAGAAAAAATATAATTTGTGAGTTTTTCTATGCTGACAAAATTCTTTTAACCTCATGAATGAAACCTACAATTATTTTGAATTATTTTTACTAAAGTTCGTAGGTTTAATATAAAATCAACATTTCATTATTTTGTCAGTTTCACTTTTCTAATGAATCTTTACTTCATCTGCTAGATGTTATTACAAATTTATATAAAAAATCTTTTAATTTTAATGAAGGAACTATGGACATGGACTAAACTCTGCTCTTGTGTTGGAGCATTCTTCTTTGTGATATCTGACAGTCTCATTGGCTTCCATCAGTTTTACCATCCCATACCCCATTCTCAGGTAAGGATTCACTAAAACATTAGTCCTTTGATGCAGAATTGTTGTGAATGGATCATGAGCCCTGTCCAATTCACTACTGGACAAGTTTTGACTATTGTCTAGACTAGTGAGTGCTGAATTTCAATCACCATTAGAACTATAACATCTGCAGACTTTGCATCTATGTCATAGATGCAAAGTCAAAGTTACGATGTTCATATCATCCAAAAGAATTTTTAATTTTAATTGTTCTTTTTTATGGATATTTTATCTATCATTTGCAGATAAGACACTTTGCATTCAATGCGTTAATGTGTATAATTTTCATTATTTCGTAATACTATTAAGGTTAGTGCATACAAATTAGTGGTGAGATCCAGTTTTTTGCACTTCAAAAAAATTTGTTCATTGACCTTCCAAAGTTGGCATTGGTTCTGAAATCTATTTTATATAATTATGGCAGAGCAACATATGTAGAGGTATTACAATCAGCTTGTTATTTACAAATCTTACTTTATGACCCACCCTTAATAAAAATTTAATAATTTAAATAATCATAAAGCAAAGTATCCTTATTCTTTGTTATGTTATCCTGTTCATGCTTATGCAATACTAGACCAAATTTTGAATGTGTCTATAAGCATCTGCTTGAATGGAAAACATGTATATCTAAGATAATCAACTAAGTTGTGATTTTATGATTTTTGTTTAGCGCACTAAATATGAATATTCTCCCGGGGCTCCCGGATAGTCATGTGGACAGCGCGTTTGCCTTTGGTGAAAGCGGTCCCGGGTTCGATTCCCGGTGGGAGCCAATGTGCGAAATGACCTAAGCTGTCGAAGCACTTTTAACAATACTACTACTACTTCTATGAATATTCTATTTAGTGCGCTATATAATGGATCAATAATATTCCTTAAAAATCTATAACTCCTCTTCTTGAATTATTCTTGGATTTGTGTTCATATGATTATTTGATTGAAGCAAGTAAGTTGAAATCTGCATGAATTGTGTTCATCACAGAAGTTGCAGAGTCCTCAGATGAAAATTATCCTACACAGAGCAATTGTAGGCAATTGTATATCTTTAGATTGTGAATGTGCTGTCATAAATGAAAATATGACAATCTGTGTAGGATATTCTGCTACTGTGTGAGTACCTACAGGTCCTTGTTTATGATTTTGAATTGTAGGCTGAAGTTGTAGATATGAATGTGATGCATAAATCTTTATTAGATTTTCCATTCATTTCCTTATAAAATGAGTATACGGTCACTAGTTTCTCTCATAGAGTAGACAGTTGTGATGAAAAAATTGAAAAATTGACCTATTTGGAAAAAATTGATTTCTGTGGAAAAAAATTATTTTGTTTACCTAATTAGCTTCAAATGGTACTGAAAATTTGTCGAAATGATTTCTAAAACACACAAGCAATAAATTAGAAAGCTATGCATACTTTGGTATGAATTTACAAAATATGCTTATCTCATTTAAAATTTTAATTGCAAGAATTGAAAATACCTTGAAGTGACAGAATAGATTGATTTTGAAAGTTGACAATAAACGTAAGAATACAAAGGGGAGTATCCTTTTGCATTCAATCATTCATTAAAATTGCATCATTATCTTTCAGGCCCTTATAATGCTGACATACTACGCTGCACAACTTGGGATCTCTCTGAGCGTTGTAGACTGCAAAGCATCCTACCAACGCACTGAAAGAGAGAGAGCAGAAGAGGCAGCTCGCCTTGCAGAGGAGAAGAACGCCATCCAAGATGCCAAGGACCTGAAACACAACAAAGTTCCATCCTCACCAATGAGCATCAGTGGACGTGGTTAGAAGTTAGCTAGGAAAATTCATTATTACAAAGTTACTCTTAGCAGTTGATTCTTTCACCTGGATTTACAAAGATGTGTAAAACACATTTAAATGAGCGAGAGAAACAATTGTTGCTCTCTCTTTCTTCCTACATTATTGACATTAGCCACAGAAGGTACTGAAGCTACTTCTAGTCTGTATTTTTAGCCACACAATTTAATTGAAGGTTAACTGGTGTTAGGGCATTGGGCCCTGTTCAAAGTATTTTACTATTTAAAATGGTCACCATAACTATTACAAACCCTTAAATACAGCTTAGCCGGTTAATTAGCGTAAGATTGACTGAAAGATTTCTAAAAGAAGAAAAATTACAACTTGTCATGTAAATTTTTAAACATCAAATTCATATGCAAGAGGTTTTACATTCATTGACAAAACTATAGACAAACCTTATTATATCCTTTAAAAATAAATATCCACTTGGACAGTATGACTTCATTTATGGAAGTCACTCTTAAGGAATGATTATTAATTGATATGAAAGCATTATCTAAATATCAGTCAGTATTGCTAAGATAATCATCATGATGTTTAACCAAAAGATGGTGGTTATTCTGTCCCATAAATCCATCTCTGAAGTTAAAAAGTTATCAATATCCCTTCTTTAATCTTTAACTTCAGGGATTATTTCTTGTAGGAGTCAATATTTACTCCTCAAACTATAAAACACTGCCCTGGAATATTCATTCCAGATGTTTCTGCCATTTGGGACATAAACTGCCCAACCAGAGATTGGGTTACCTCTTTAAATCTTCAGAATTCTTTCCCTATTGATCTGTGTCTCCCCAGTCTTCTATCTTTTGGGACAAATCTTAATAGTGTCAAGATGTATTACAGTCAAGCCTTTGTAAAACATCATTCTGCAACATTCTATACCTGGACCAAAACTATTTTTGATGTTAGTCTTGTTTTTCATTATCTATTGTGGCACTAAAGCTGTGATGTTGATATAGAGTTTGAAATAGAATTACATTGTATAATTTACAAATTTTAAGCTCAGGTATTGTTGAAAATTGAGCAATTTTTGATTTGAGGGTTAGAGAGTAGATATTTTTATTTATGAATTGATGGTTTTTCCATACATCATGTTAGACCCTTGTTAGTGTGGACAAGGAAGGGCTTAGATTACTTATGGGGTGTAGTTTATCAAATAAAATGTTTTATAAGAATTGAAGGTGAGTTGCTCATTATAATCCTCAGTATCATTATTCTTGGATGTTATTAAGTCTTTAAATTAGATCAAATGCTGCAAAGACTGAGTGTACATAAAACTCTCGATGAACTGAGGATAGTTGTCAATAGATATATATAAATTTATATCTAAGAGGCTAATGTTTAAGCCACACAAATATTTGAAAAGGCTTAGTTAAGTCCATTACAAGCATTGTATAAGCCTGAGTGCTTTTTAAGTTATTTCTGTATTTTATATTAATGTTATGATTTTTTTAAAGATAAATGGAACATATTGTTGTATATATTCACATTATACTGTTTAAGTGTACATGAGTCAGCTAATTATAAGTTTTTATGGAATAAATTTGCTGTATGTCACTCAGAGGTTTCCATGTATAAATGACTTGCAAACAAATTTTCAAAGCTATTTTCTTTCATTTGAAACACTTATTATCGAAGTGAATCTTTCTTTAAAAATTTTATCCTAAATTATTATCAAAACTTCTTTAAAAACTAGTGAAGTAATAGCATTCATTGTTATAAACATGTTTCTGTCTTTTGCTTTTAGCATTATTAGGAATTTTGAGAAATCAGTCATATTCTTGAATGCTTCTTAGATGCACTCTACAAAGGAATACAGTAGAAGTCCATTATAACGAGTACAGCATATAACGAGAGTTGCATTATAGCGAGTGATTTTTTGGCTGTTGTCGATATTACTGCAGAAAGAAAACATGGAGTATTAGTATAGTATATTTATTATATTTCGTATATTTAGTGTAGCTTGAGTGATACCAGCGAAAGAAACTTGTGTAATAGTTAAGCAGAGGCGAGAAGTTGACATGGTAGCTGAAGGAAAAATTCTAGCATCTTAATCTTATGCAGTAAATACTCCTAAAACTATCCCATATTATTGGATGCCGTAGTTTTTCTTCCGTAAAATAGAGCTGGGAAGATGGTATTGCCTCATTTTTTGGGTCGACTTATATGCTGAACATAGCCTAAAACCTGAAATTCATCTGAATATTTTATGGGTCGACTTATATGCCAGCATATACGGTAATCGTTATTATCATGAGCTAAAAATGCTGAAAATAGATGCACGACTATAATATAAAGACGTTGAAATAAAATACCAAATTTCAGAATTTGATTTTTTTCATGTATATTTAACATATCAAGCGAAATCAAAAAAATTTCCCTTGACTTACTGAAAGGGGTAAGACATGAGTTAGATCCTCCCCAACTTAATTAAATCCAAACTAAAAATCTCCAAAATTCGATAGATTGTAAATGGATATGAACCCAGGGATGGATCCAGGGGGGTGGTCCTGGGGGTCCGGACCCCCCCCGAAATATCACTTGTGCCTATTTTTCGAAAATGAAACTCAAATAACGCAAATAAACACACAATTTAATAAGCTATCACTAGCGAAAAAATTTGAGTTTGTCTTACGCAATTCTAACATTTTTGTTCATTCAATTTTGTGAAATTCGAAATATCTTTTATTTTTAAATTTTTCGATCGTACCCCCACCAAAACTTTTTTCTAGATCCGTCCCTGTCTAAACCAATAATTATTTTGAAGACAGTGTCCTTAGAAGAAATCAATATTTGAGTCTGCAAATTAGAAAGAATGAATCTAAATCCATGGTTCACAAGCAAGTTGCATGTAAGAGTATATGCAAGGAACAGGAATGGAATCCCGGTCGGATCCAGGTTGGGAAATGACCTAAGCTGTCGAAGCGCTTTTAACAATACTACTACTAACAGGAATGGATGAAATCGTCAATGACATGCAACCATTTATCACAGAGATAATAAACTCTTAAGAAATTGCCCAACCAATAAAGCTCTCATACCGAGCTGTGGCCCAATGGTTTAGATCAGGCATGCACAAACACTGCCACGGTGGCTGTGGCGCCACGGGACTCGGCCTGTGGCAACCTACCTCCCCTACCACTACCCCTACGAGTTGATTCCCTCACCACGACCTTGGTTCGACGCGACGCTTATGCGGGAAAACCTTCTCTTTCGCGCTGGACTAGGCCTTTGCAGTCATTGTCTTTTCTAGTTGAATGGCACCATGGCAAAAACGTTTTCGGCCTCGGTACCTTTGTAACTAGGCTATTAAAGCTTTGTAAATATTGTCATACTACTCTTATAAAAAGCATAGGTATGATAACAAATATTAAGTAAATTTTGTAGTTGCCCGAGTTATTGGTTTCAATAATAATAGCAAAGCCCTATTTGACCGTGCTACGTTTGACCTTTTCTGTCTCCGAACCGTCCGCTGCTCCTACCGCTACCACAACACCGTCTTCCGCAGCCGCGCGCGACTTAGATTCCCCCTCCACTCTACCGCACAACCGAGTTTGACACGGCGATGAGAGCCGTGGCATGCGGATGCCACCGTCGTATTTTTTTGGACATGCCTGCTCTAAGGTAAAGTCTACAAGGAAAAACACACCTCATTATATAATAGAATTTGGGATACTTAAATTTTTATATGAAAGCAGTTCTTGAAACCATTCCAATAAAAGGAAACATTCCAAGGGCAAGGTATTGGATTATGTCGATGCGTTATTCATTCCTATGATCACATGCACCTCGAGGAAGTAAACAAGCAAGCGTCGTGGAAAATAACTCGGACTTCCACATTATTCAATCTAATATGACTCACAACGATTACCTCAAGGCTTTTGCGGTGCGTTTGGAAGAATTTACGACCAAAATCAGCCCGGAATTCAGCAAATTGAAACTTTTTCGAAAAAAATTCACTTGGGAATAAGAATATCAGGCCGATTAGCACACCGATGTAAGATTAAGCTGGTTTTGGAAGATTTCCTCGTGAATTAATTCTGCTCAAACATCGACCTTCCTTGCATCTCTTTTTCAAGTTACTCGCAACTTGTATCTGAGATTACTTTTTTACACGCAAATTTTCTTTGAGATGGCTTAAGGTTTGAATTGCTGTACCTTTTCGTTTATTTATTATTATTTATTTATTATTATTTATTTATTATTATTTATTTATTATTATTTATTTATTATTATTTATTTATTATTATTTATTTATTATTATTTATTTATTATTATTTATTTTTTATTATTATTTATTTATCAGAACTTCCACATGATTCTGATTTCTCTATGAGGATTACGCGTTAGACTCGTTTTTCCAATTTACGTATGTCCTTCTTTGTCGCTGTTTGTCTATTTGTAGCCAAGAAGTAAGCCATTCATTTCACTGGCGACTGTGTTCGGTCGCCGCAATTTGTTCACGGCGACCTTCTCGAACGTTCTCCACCTTTTCAGGACGCACGCGGTTTTGCATTCCTGATAGAGTTAGGAAAAATGCTATTTTCGGTCCCGAACTCGCGTCCTCCGCCGTCACGGAAAGCCGCTCGTTATTTTTTCCACCCCTCCCCCTACGTCGCTCCCTTTAAAAGACCGTATCGGCACAGTGGGACAAAATCCGAAAAAGCTGGCCAAAAATAGTAAATGTTATTAGCATTTGCTAAAACTTCCATCTTAGAGTAATGTTCACCTCCTTAGCTCAATTTTGTGATCAAATTTACTACAAGTATGTTAGATATGGAAGAAATCTCAACGAAAATACAGAAAAAACGTGAAAATCTGCAGTAATAGTTAATGCTATATTTCTTAATCTAAATAGAAAGGAACTTACCTAAATTCAATAATCAATCGAAAGTCTATAAAATAATTGAAAATCATAGACCCATGCCTATATTTTGACTTCGGTGGAAGTAGAAAATGGAGAGTCCTCATTCTCCGACTCGTCACTTTCCTCAGTCTGAGACTCCTCAATTTCCTCTTCCTCAAGAAGCAAAGGTGCATCCATTGGCAATTCCTTCATTCTCTTTGTTTGTAGCTCATGCGAACTTGATATCACGGGATCAGAAGTCAATAGTTATCTCCGGAAAAGGTCCTCATTGGCAGTCAACCTGGAATATTTTCTCGAGTGGTGTTCCCTGAATGTCCTTATTTCTCGCCTCCAACTTCCGAAAGTTGGCCAATCAAAAGAGCGGCAATACTCAATACTCGAATGAGTGGCAACCTGTAATAGCAGCTCTACACATCAAAATTGTATGCACGGTGGGTGAAATGTAGAGCCAATTATACAGTTTTACATACGGTTACGCGGTGCTATAGCAGAACTTTGTCTACGGAAGGTAGTATCAATTAACCAATAATTATTTTGTAGAACGACCCAAAACATAATAAGATTTATTGAATACTATATTCAAATATCGCATTGTTATATGTAAGGTTTGGCAATAATGCAGCGGGATAAAGCAAGTATGGAGACCCGAATAAAGTAAATATGAACAATATATTAACTCATTCAACACGGATGTCATTCTGGAATGACATCCCGTCCACCGCCGCCGTTCGGATGTCTTTCTGGAATGACATCGGCCCCTTCGCTTCCGAAGCGGAAAGGGACCAAGCCGCTTCTACGGCTAGCCTCATAGGGTGGCGTCCGTTTTTCAGTGTTGTTCCTGTAACTTGTGGGTGAAGACCGTTTTTAGAAATTTTTTTCCTGTTTGGAGTTATCGCTTTTTCAAGTAAGTGCACTTTGAATATCACCTTTTTACTTTTTTGGGATAATTTTATTAATTTCTTTCGTTTTTATTAATTTAAAAATTCATTTCTGTTGGCAGGAATGAATAATCCTATATATATTAAGATAGTAACGTGTCCGTCCGTCTGTCCTCAAAAAAGGGATGTAACACTTTTAGCAAAATTTGAGTCTAAATTCAATCTCCCGCAACGATTTTTAGTGCGCTGGAGGCGGACGGCCTGCACGTGCAAAAATTTAAATTTTTTGTTTGAGTTTAGAGGTGCAAAACGGGCGAAAAACTGAAAAAAAATCGGGAAAATGAGGGCAGTGGGAGACGTTTTCTTTTGGGATGACGAACGCCGCTTACCTATCGCTTGAGCGTCATTTAACATAGTTAAGTCTTTATCAGTTGATCTCACTGCTGAGGGTGAGGTCCCGACTTTGCGGTCTCTGACATTATCTACTTTTTCGGAATCTTTTCGGAGGAAATGCCATTCGAGAGAGAAACGACAAAACCGAATACCTTTCGATGCTGCCCAATCAAACGTAAGGGAACTAACCTGCCTGCGTAGCAGGCAGTAGGCAACTGCTAGTTATCCTCATAAAGAAATTTTTCCATCTCTTCTGTGATTTACCAATAATTTTTATGTAAGTTTCCCACATTTTGGTTACTATTTGCTAAGAATTATATTATTTTTTATGTTCTAAAATTTTTAATATTTTTCATGATTATTTTTAGGCGCATCTATATCCTTTGAATTTAATTTACATTCTGCCTCTTCCAGATTTATCTCCTTATATAGTAAGTCTATTTTTATGATTCTATTTACATATTTTAAATTTTTGTAACTTATCCATTCTTTAACTTGCACTTAATTTGACTTAATTTAATATTTAGTTTAACATAAATGGTTATTCCACGCTACACTTCCGAACGTTCAGCGCGTGAGCCGGACGGCGCGGTGCCGCGGCGAGCGTCACGCCTATGCTCATATAATGTTTTCTTTCTTAAATGAAATATTACCCTCGCCAAATTTTGTTACATAGTAGAGGAGGGTTGTATGTACAACACATAAAAAAATGAGAAAAATCGAAGGTCCAGCTACATTGTCAAAAATCGATTTGAAAATTTTAAATTATTATAAACTTTATTAAATTGTTTTAATTTTATAAAACCTTCCTATGATTAACTTTCCTAACACAAAAACTTTAAATTAAGCTATTTTGTGTATTTTTAGCTTCTATATAACCGGAGATATGGCCTCGAATGCGAAGGCACTTTTGTAAAATTTCAATTTTTAAACATTGCAATATTTCGTAAACAATTGCGTTAATTACAAAACGGCTTAGGGTTACGGTGGTTAGTAACTATTATTGGTTAAATATATGGGAGGGGGGAGAGCTGTCACCATAAAACAGAAGAGAGTGACGATGTGCGCAGTAGGGTCAATTTAGGGGTTAGCGGGATAAGGAGATGAAAGAAGAGGGTACAGGAAGTTTAGGGAGGGCTGGGGTAGAGTAGAGGCAAAAGGGAAACAGTTGTCAAAAAAAGGGGACTGGGCAGTGAACAAATGAATGTTAGTGAGTATGTAATTGCACTGTAAATGTTGGATGATTTCGATTTAGTTTTTGTCCTTTTTACTGGCATTGTAATAATGAAACTGAGAAATCTGAATTTTGTTGTTCTTCGAATAAATGTTTGGAAAAATGTGAGTTGTTGGATTTGTTGTGATAGTATTTTTTTATTCATTTATTCTCGTTTGGAGACCATTCATATATATGTTGCTTGAGTAAGTTCTGCATTTAGTGCTTGATGATGACTCTGTGAGTCAAAACATGTCTCTCTAAGAATAAGAATTTCACTGAAACTATTCACAGTTACTTATGCTCCTTGTTCGGATTATGGAGTTTTACAAAGTTATGGCTACAACCATTGATTACGCATTATATATCTATATAATCTCTGCTTATTGATATTACAGATAAAAAGAAAAGGGGTGTTGCAACAGATAATGAATCTGGTAAGTTGGTATCTCCATATTTTCAAAAAGATAAATAAAAAGCAATTTTACAAAATACTATTTTTCTTATTGGTAGTATTTACTATTACTATAACTACATTGCTTATTAATTTCTTTTCGTTTCCAGAACACGTGAAGCGACTAAAAATGGGAGGTGCAATTAACATTGCTGATACTGAAGATGAGGAAACGCAGGAGTTGATCAGTGCATTCTCTTCTGATGAGGATTTCGATTCATCGGATGAAGAAATTTGCGAAAGAGAGTGCCAGAAGATGCCGAAGAGGTTTCCCACACTGAGGAAAGCCTACACAGCCCCGGTTCAGGTGACGTTGGGTATTCTGCTCCACTTTATGACACTACCATAAATCCACCAATGACTGACACCCCAACCCCTGCCCACGTGCCATCGACCCCTCCTCTTCCGCCCCTGCCGTCTGCTCGTTCCCCTTCTGCAGCCCCCTTGGGCCCATTTTCATGGTCCGAACAAGGCTCCCCTAAAAAAGTAACCTTTCAAGGAGAACCAGGCCTAAAAATCCCCACCCAAGACACCCAGCCACACTCTTATTTTGATCTTCTTTTTAATGATTCTTTTTTCGAACTCGTAATTTCCGAAACTGAAATTTTTGTCGAACAGTTAGCATACCAAAACATAGTATCCCATAGCCTCATAACTTCTTGGAAGCCACTAACTAGAGAAGAATTTAAAATTTGGTTAGGATTACTATTTCACATGGGCCATATACAGATCAGCAGGTATGCAAATTACTGGAGGACCGACCGGTTTTATAATATTCCCATCTTCCAAAATTCATTGTCAAGGGATCGTTTTGCCGGGATAATGCAATTTGCACGCAATTCTGGCGAAGATGATCCTCAGCCCACAGATACTTATTATATAAAATTCGTCCCCTACTAACCTATTTTCACGATATTATGAGAAAAATTTATTATCCTTCCAAAAACCTTTCCCTGGACGAATCGATGGTACTGTGGCGTTGCCGACTCATCTTTCGCCAGTACATTCAGGAGAAGGCATACATACGATATAAAAATTTATATGCTCACGGAACCTGATGGACTGTTGCTCCGGATGCTTGTTTACGCTGGATCCGGAGATAAGGATGTAGGTGGTTCAGGACATGCATCCAAAGTTGTGCATAGACTTTTGACGGACTTCAAAAACAAAGGACACAGTATTTTCCTGGACAATTTCTATAATAATGTAAACCTTTCCAGAGAACTTCTCGTTGATGGAACATATTCAACGGGAACTCTGAGGGCGAACAGAAAAAAAAATCCTCCTGATGTAGTAGAAAGTAAATTACATAGAGGGGAAGTTGTGTCCCGTTGGTCCGATGATGGTGTCTGTGTCCTAAAGTGGAAGGATAGGAGGGATGTGCTAATTATTAGCACAGAATTTGGACCCCAGATGGTTGCAGTCACAGGGAGGCGTTGTACGAAACGTAAGCCAAAGGCTGTTGTGGAGTACAACAAATTCATGGCAGACCATCTGGACCAAATGTTATCCTATTACACTTCGGAGCACAAGACAATTAAATGGTATAAAAAACTTGGGATTCACATGTTACAGGTGATGCTCCTAAATAGCTTTCTTTATACAGAAGGAACCGTGATAACAGACACCTATCATATCTTGATTTCCGTCATGCAATTGTGGAATATTTATTGCCCCAAAAACATACCAAAACCCCCCTGTCCCTCTAGACCTACCAAATCGACTCAACAGACAGAAATACATATGTTGACATATACAGACGCGAAAGATGAGACACATAAGAAAAAAGTGCAAAATCGGTGCAGAGTACCTATGCCAAAAAAACAAGTCCGTACGATGGTGACCACCCATTGCTCCGATTGTCATGACAAACCGGGCCTCTGCTTCATGCAGTTCCATAACCATCGTAAATAAGCCAGAAATCATCCCACTCGTATTTATAATATATTTCTATTTCATAAGAATTGTAATTTATTTTTGGATATTATAATTATAAAAAATGTTACTAATATTTATATTGTGTAATATATATTTTATTTACTAGGTATAACATTTTACATTATATATCATTTTAGGGGCTATTATTTTTATTATAAACAATTATTATGGCAATTTGCATTTTGTAGAGTTTAGTAGCAATAATATTTAGTATGACAAAAAAATTGTATAGTTTTATGTCTTTGTTCTTATAAATTACAATCTGTATTTGTAGTATGTAGTAAATATATGTTTTATGATACACATCTTTTTATAATATACTTATTGTAAAATCTGATTTATTATTTTAAACACGTAAAAATTCGTCGAATTAGAGAGTAATATTTATTTTAGACCAATGATAACTCGCATTTTATTTACTTTTGAAGCGTAGAATTTATTTCAAGGTTAATATTACATGAGTACACATTAATGTCAAGTTGTGGAGCTAGCAAAAATGTTTTCTCGTACAAGGGAAATCATTCAAAACAGTCATTGATTCTATCTTCTTTTGGAATACAGTATAATATCATCCTTAAATGTACTCACGTTTCGTATAATTACGCTCTGATAAATTACTTATCTCGTGGTCAACAATAAGCTTAGAAGTATAGATTACCTGTCAGTAAGATTACATAGGGGCATCATTTTCTGCATTATTGGAGGTATTATTCCTAGAGGAATTCTGAAATTCTCCTCTTTACAAGAGAGGATTCTTTCAACTCTGAATTCTTTCGTTACCTCAATTTCGGTCTTGTCATTCCAGTTCAAGGAACCGCCCAGTAATTCTTTGCGAAACGATTTACAAAATTAAATCGGGTCATTATCATCTAAAATATAATGAAACTACAAATGTAACTAAAGCAAAATCGTAAAAATTTTATCGACTTTGGGAATAATTCTTAATTTAGACCAATAATAACTCACATTGCATTTAATTTTGTCACATCAGAAAACCACTCTAATGGCATGAGGACCGATTAATGTAATATAATTAACATTGCAGTAATGATATCCGTTCCGATCAATTAATTTTGCATCACTTTTCTATGAAGTACCATGAATTTGATCAAATTAGGTACTGTAAGCTTCTGAAATATATTACTTATAATATGGTATTCTTTAATGAAGGAAATATGGTTTACTAGTCAGCAAGATAACAAATTATAATTACATATAATATTGGAGCTTGCTGTCAAGAGTGAGTCTATCGGTACGTTCATCTTATATTGCAATAAAATCATAGGTTTCAACAACCTACCTTATTCCTTACGTAATTAGAATCTGGAATGTCACGTTCAGATTCTCTAAATATTATAACTTTCCATCGTATTCTTAATAAGGTTTCAACGTCTTTTAAAATGACTTTCATCACAAATCATACTTTTTGGATCCATGAAGCACAGACATTTTGCACTGTTATCAATTACACACTTTTCACTAGAAACATATCGCCGTTAGTAGTACGTACTTCTAATGAACATATATTTCGCCACGTTCCACTGGCAGTACAATTTTACATCGGAGAGAAAATGTGGACGTCACCTTCACGACTCTAGAACACGTTTTTCGGAGTGACTCGGGATGGCGGAAGTCACGTCATCAGATGACGAAGAGTACATTTTCTTTGTTCAGAAATTTCTATACCATAATACTTTCAAGTAGCTCCAAAAATCCATCAAAATGGAAGACAAATATTTCAATACGAGTAAAATGTAGCCTGCATACTGCAAGCTGATCGACCACAGTAATTTCATATCGGCATCATATCGGGACGGTCCTTAAAGGAAAAAAAAGATTTGAAAATATATTTAAAATCCGCTGCAATTTATTCGTCCGGCATCAAACCCGGGTCTTTTTGGTGATACAAAATATATAGCACAACAGATTATTACCATCTCTAACTGTGTGTGAAAATTCAAGCAGAAATATTGGGTGCAACTGCCCCAATCTACGATCTATTTTTCACAAATATTCCTTACGTGAGAAATGTTAATGTGCTCTGGCATCGAACCCAGGGATAGTACGGGCTTATGAAATTTTTTTTCTTAAACAAATTCTTAATATATATCTTCTAGCTGAGCGAGAAAATCCTCACATTCCATTAAGTGCATCAAAAAAATTAATGAAAAACTATCACCATGCATTTTAAATGCGGGATTTTTGCATCGTCCTAGCATCGAACCCAGGACGTTCTCATTAGTAGTCATTAACGTTTTCATTAGTTCTCGACCATATCTGTAAGCTACATGAATTTTGATTCTCTACCTAACAGGGAAGAATTATTTAAAAATTTTTGAATATCGCCACCATGTATCCTTATGGAGAAAATCGCAACTTTGGGGCCTTCTGGAATCGAGCCCATGACACCGAGGTTCAATGTCGGCTTTTTCCTGGAGGTTACACGTCTTGGCCATAAGGTCGTAAAAATTTCAAGTCGGTGGCACTAGTGGAACATTTTTCCCGATCCCGATTTTTTCCGTTTAAATGCATTGCTTTGATTTTCCGGAATTAAAAAAAAATACTTCCCGGAGAGATAGAGAATCAAAACTCTAGTAGCCTTTATATATGGTTGTGATCTATCGAAACCATAAATTACTTTTACGGAAAATATCCTGGGTTCGATGTTAGGACGATGCAAATATCCGCCCTTTAAAAT
Organism: Sympetrum striolatum; assembly: GCA_947579665.1. Taxonomy (NCBI): domain Eukaryota; kingdom Metazoa; phylum Arthropoda; class Insecta; order Odonata; family Libellulidae; genus Sympetrum; species Sympetrum striolatum. Next base: position 88,214,721 of record OX388349.1, read on the forward strand.
ACATGGGAGTAGTTTTTCATTATTTTTTTTGATACAGTTATCGAAATTACAGGAAGTTCGTGCTTGGCTAAAAGATGTATCGTAAGAATTAGTTTAAAAAACAATTTTTAACCCAATTCTAACCCAGGTACAGCATGGCCTTATCTAATTTTTTTTCATAAACCGAGTTTTAATATACATCTTCTAACAAAGCAAGAACTTCCTATCATTTCGAGAAATGCATTAAATAATAATGAATATCAACCCTTATGTATTTCATATTGGGGATATATTTACCACCCGGCATCGAACTCGGGACTTTCTGGCAATTCTTTCTATGCACCACAATGGAATATCACTATCTCTAACTATATGTGAAAATTCAAGCAGAAATATTGGCTGCAAATGCCTCAAACGACGTCCTACTTCTCACATATATTCCTATTGAGAGAAATTTTAATGTGCTCTGGCGTCGAACCCAAGACAATTTTTTAAGGAGGGCATTTATGTTATCGATAGATCATGACCACATATAAAGGCTCCTTGAGTTTAGATTATTTATGTATTTTTTTTGAATTCCCGAAAATCAAAGCAATGCATTTAAATGGAAAAAATCAGGACTTTGGGACCCTCTGGAATCGAACCCATGACACTGATTGTTCTAATTGGCAATTTTCCTGGCGGTTACACTCTATGGCCAATATATCGTAAAAATTTCAAGTCAATGACGCTTGCGGTTTGGCCTGTGAGTTTGTATCCTCTCTCTCTCTCTATATATATCTATTATACGAGTAAAATGTAGCTTGCATACTGCAAGCAGAACGGCAATACAAATTTCATATCGGCATCATATTGGGATGGTCCTCAAAAGAAATAAAAAGGATTGAAATTTTTCTTAAAATTCGCTGAAATTTCATCTTCTGGCATAAAACCTGGGTATTACATGTAAACTTACTATGCAGCACAATAGAAGATCACCATCTCTAACTATGTGTGAAAATTCAAGCAGGAATATTGGCTACAACTGCCTCAAATGACGTTCTAATTTTCACGAATGTAAATGGCTCTCTGGATTCGAACCAAGGACGATCTAGGATATCTAAAACATGTTTTTGAAATGTATCTATGATTTCTATTTACATGCAGACTTTCAAGTTACTATATTGTTGGGAAAAGGTTCAAAATAATTCTTGAAAATTGGATCAGTTACTGATTGTAGAGACGCCTGGTGATGAACCCAGGACACATTGATAAATGTGAATGCACAGTTTGATTTGTATGGACTTGATCTTTCTTTATGCAAAGTTTGAAGTCGATATTATGCCGGGAAGTACCTAAAATTTGTTTCCGTTATCTCCGTAAGAATTGAATTGAGGAATTTAAATGGCCCTCTGGGATCGAACCAAGGACCATCAGCGAATATGTAAAATTTGATTATGAAATATATTTATAATATCTAACCTCTTGCCGAAATTCAAGTTTCCATATCATCGGGAAAGGGTCAAAAAAAATCTAAAAAATTGCCACAATGCATTTTAAACAGCCTATTTTTGCCCCGACCTAGCATCGAACCAAGGATAATCTTCGATGATGTCTTAATAGTTTTCGTTGGATATGCATGGTTTCTAGCGATCCCTTGAATTTCAAATCTCTCCTTTTACGGGAAGTGCCTCAAAAAAAATTTCGAAAATCCCCGCCATGTAATCTTATGGGGAAAGTCGCGACTTTGGGGCCTTCTGGAATCGAACCAATTACAATAAGGATCAAAGTTGCTGGGTTTTCCTGGGGGTTTCACGTTATGGCCAATACGTCGTAAAAATTTCAACTCAATCACGCTTGTGGTTTAGGCTGTGAATTTGTTTCCTCCCCATCTATCTATCTATCTAGTTACATGAATGAATCCGGAGAAGCATCTATATATCTATTACGAGAAAAATGTAGCTTCCATACTGCAAGCAGATCGACAACACTAATTTCATTTCAACACCTATTTCATATCGGAACGGTCTTCAAAAGAAAAAAAACATCTGGCATCGAACCATGGTCTTTTTGGTGATACACACTATGCAGCACATCATAATTTCCCCATTTCTAACTGTGTGTGAAAATTAATGCAAAAATATTGGGCGCAACTGCCTCAAACGACGCTCTACTTTTCACATATATTCCTTATGTGAGAAATTGTAATGTGCTCTGGCATCGAACCCACTAACAGCATGGCCTTATCAAATATTTTTTCTTAAACTAAATCTTTATATACATCTTCCATCTAAGCAAGAGCTCCCTATCATTTTGATAAGTGCATGAAAAATATAATGAAATACAATCCCAATGTGTTTTTAATATGGCAGATATATTTACCTCCCGGGATCAAAATTCTAACCATGTTCCACAAGTGCCACTGCCTTGAAATTTTTACGACATAATGGCCATAACGTACAACCTCCAGAAAAAATCTGACTTTGAACCTCGGTGTCATGGGTTCGATTCCAGAAGGCCCCAAAGTCGCGATTTTCCCCATAAGATTACATGGCGGGGATTTTCGAAATTTTTTTTGAGGCACTTCCCGGAAAAGGAGAGAGTTGAAATTCCTGGGATTGCTAGAAGCCGTGCATATCCAAGGAAAATCAAAAAGACATCGTCGAATATGGTCCATGGTTCGATTCTAGGTCGGGGCAAAAATCGGCCGTTTAAAATGCATTGCGGCGATTTTGAAGATTCTTTTTGGATACTTTCCCGATAACATGGATTCTTGAAACTCGGCACGTGGATAGATATCATGATTATATTTCATAATCAAATTTTAGATGTTCGCTGATGGTTCTTGGTTCGATCCCAGAGGGCCATTTGCGCTTCTCAATGCATTTCTTACGGAGATAACAGAAACAAAATTTAGGTACTTCCCGGGATACAATCGACTTCAAACTTTCCATGATAGAAGAGCAAGTCTTTACAAAATTAACTTTGCATCCACAGCTTACAATATTTCCTGGGTTCGACACCAGGTGTCTCTGAAATCAGAAGTTGATCCGATTTTTGGAATTATTTTGAAACCTTTCCCAATAATATAGAAAATTGAAAATCGGCATAAAGATAGTGATTATAAATTACTTTCAGCAACATATTTTACATTTCCAAGATCGTCCTTTGTTAGATTCCAGAGAGCCATTAACATTCGCGAAAATTAGAACGTCTTTTGAGGCAGTTGTAGACAATGTAACTGCTTGAATTTCCACACATAGTTAGAGATGGTGATCTTCTATTGTGCTGCATAGTAAGTCCACCAGGAAGACCCGGGTTCGATGCCGGACGATTAAATAGAAGCAAATTTTAAAAATATTTTCAATCCTTTTTTCTTCCTTATAAGGTCCGTCCCGATATGATCCCGATATGAAATTAGTGTTTACGATCTGCTTGCAGTATGCAAGCAACATTTTACTCGTATATATATATAACTTATAGGTATATCTGGAGAAGCGTCTATATATAATAGATATACTACATAGTATATGGAACTGGCATGATGAATTTAATTTGAAATGCAGACCAGGATTCATCACAAGGAACATTTTTTGAAATTGCACTTTTTAATTTGGCATATGGAAAATGCTCTGGAAAGAATGCCATAACATTGTTGTTTATAACAACCAGCCACTGCCCAGGTAAGGCTGAGACTGTGGGTATTACATTGCTGTCCTCGGCACAGAACTCCACAAGAACCCATTTACTTTGCACCTTCTGCACAAAATGAAGATTGGACATGTTTTCCCCTTTCGTTGTCACAGTACAGAGTCTGAAAAAGGATGTTCTTACAATCAGAGAGGTACAAATATCAACTATGAACAAATTACACTCAAATTTAATAGCAATCACATATTTATGCATCAGAATATAGAATTAGTATGTAGAAGCTGCACTTTGCAAAACTCCATAACAGCTGTAAAGCTAAGTAATACTTTCAGTTTTATTTTACTTTACAGCTATTTACTAAACTACAGCTGTAACCTAAACAAAAATAATTAAGAACAAAACATAACAATACCAATGTAAAATTCATGTTAATAAGGAAATTAATACAGATAATGCATAATTTAACTTACCAATGTTAGTAACTACATATTACATATAATTAAATCCTTATATGATATGTGACAGGACAATTACAGGAACTGTAATTAATCCCTACAATGGAGCATCTCTGCTACATAATATTTTTCCACTGCATCCAGTGGAATCATCATCGCCTTATTTCTTATCTGACTCACAGGAAATAACTGCACTGTTGATAATTCATTTGCACAATATATTCCAATGTCCCTGGATGAACCAGGCTTTGCATAAATGGCAGACACATTTTTAAAATTCTGCCCAGAGAAATGTGGTACCCCAAACTTCTGTGCAATGAAGTGCACAACACAAATGTCTCCATTTTGTAGAATTACACAGTTATTTGGGCTCCTCCTGGTGATCGCCTTAAAGTCTACCGAATGGTAAGCCGGACTCTCCAACCCCATTTGGAAAGCAGAAAATGTAGAACTTGCTTCCTTGAAAATTGGGTAATTGCAGATCTCCCTGTGTTTTTTAGCCATATCGGTTTCAACCAGCCTTCTAGCTATTTGCTGCAAGGGCTTCTCAAGCTTTCTAAGCAATTTCTTTATTTGTTGCAATCTGCTCTCAAACTTGAAATTTGTCTAATGGCCCATGCAACTCTACATCATCCACTAAATGTAACAGGCAATGAACATTGTAGGACAAGGAAGTCATTGAATAATTACAGGGGAAATTTTTTACAAAGTACTTAAGAAGAGTCCTTGCATATTGCAACATTTGAGAAGAATAACACTTTGAGGAAAGAATGCGAACAGCATAATGAAGGGAAAGATAATGTTTGTAGGTACCATCCGATAGAACTCTTGGAAAAACCAAAGGACCTGTATAAAGTAGGAGTTGCCTAAATTCAGTGGCCTTCCAACGCAGTAACTCCTCCAGTGATCGTGGCTTTCGGCCAAACTCTGATGGAATGTAGGGTCTTAAATTTATCAATCTGCTACTAAGCTGACCTATAAGGGTGATTGAGAGGTGTACGTTGTAATTGGTACCTTTAATAAAGCTGTACAGCATTTTGCACATGACCCCTAAACAAACAAGATGCATGTGCTCAAATGGAAAATGATTTACCATGTTAATGCCAGGAATAGCAATTAATGGAGATGCTCCATGTTGTAGTTGATGATGCACATCAATTCTATTGATAAAATCCTCGGGAGTTCTTGGTGGAGACTCAAACTCATCGAAGACCATCCCATGGGATGAATGGATGCCTTTAACTTTACACTTGCTACAACAGAAGTAGCCCGTGTGCCCTTTAATCTGGGCCGAAAATGCATGAGCTGGAGCATCACAAATGTATGCAGTTACACGTATTTCATAATTCCTCCCCATGTACTCAACACCATCTTCTATTAATTTGGTTATTTCATTTACATAATCTGCCATGTACATCTTGACACATTCTGGTTTCCCATTACCATGAAAAATTCCTGCCACAAAAGGTGATATGAAATCATATTCTTCCAAAGCAACTAATATTGGCCAAAGGCTGCTGCGAGAGCTTTTTGATATCGGCAAACCATCTACATTTACTTGCAGTTTGACTGTCAGACTTCCACGTACTAAAGGATATAAATCCATTATTTGCAATATCTTTTCCTGAATTCCAAAATGGCAGTATTTCCTTCCCCCAACATCGTTAACCGTTGTTGATCTTGGGGTCATTAAAAGAGTCCTGGAGTCAGATGGAAGAGATGAAAAGCAAGAATGGCTTTTCAAAATTATCAAAAGTGAATTAACTTTGGTCATAGAGACTCCATCCACAGCCCAATCAATAAGTTCCTGTCTAAACTTGCCAAAACAGAAATCCTGCTCACCATCGTCCTACTCCTCACTTTCTGATTCAGGAATAGATTCCTCCAAAAGTGTGCTTACATTCATGAGCTGTGGATCACAATCATCAAAAATGTTGCCCTCAGCTATATTGGAAACATCTGGACAACTGTTATGATTATCCTCATTACAGTTTGCATTTTCCTGATAAATCTCATGCGCAGTGGTAGATGGTTGCTGGTTTACTACAGATACATCGGGATTGTGAATACTTGATTGGCCTGTTATGTCATTTATGAGCAAGGTGTCTCTGTTAAGGGAATTATCACAAGAAGATGAGGCTAACAATCTGTGACGATGAGGTGCTGATACAGCCTTAATAGACTTGTACCTATACTTTGGCATATTCTGAAGAGTATGTTCAACAGAGGTACTACCTGAAATAGTATTTTGATATGCATGAGTAACAACAGTGTTCCTTTATGATTAGGTGTTCCAGTAAACAAAGATTGAAAACAATGAAATTAGAATTGAACATTGAAGTAATAGAAAAATTTCTATGAATACATTAAACCTGCAACAATTTCCCTCAAAATCATAGCAATTACTTCTGGGAATTGATTTAGTGAAGCAATTGAAGGTTTGCCACAATTTATATAAAAGTTTCATACTAATTTGTAATCACTATCTCTTAACATCCCTTACTTGCACCCCAAAGACTATCCTTTCTACATTTTTTAGTGGAACTGCATTCAAAAGCAAGATCATACCCCTACAATCATTTTCTAAATCTAAACTAATTTATACAATTCCATCATTTTGTCAATAAAATAGAAACTTATTTCCCTTTCCTTGGTTAATCAGATATGATTAGCACCATGGAATATGAATACAATATATATATATAGTTTCTAACAGAGATTATTTCAATGCAATTAACAGCTGAAAGAAGGTATGTATAAATATCAGATTTTAGTTAGTCGTTTTTAACTCTAAAGTGAATCACTACGTAGCAACCCTCAGTTAAATGCAAAGTAATCTATGAATACGGCTGGTGGTTACTACAATTAAATCTATGTGATTGAGTTAAAACCTATTAGTGGATCATACTGCAAGGAATCGTACCTTCAAATAGAAGAGATATTCCAGATGATATAGGCAAAGAATGCGTTGCAAAAGGCTCCCAGAAGGTGAACTTCACACTGAAAGAGAAATGATTTTGTAACGAAAAATCTAATGAGTGAAAGACTAAGCTTACACACAAGCATTGGTAAAACGAATTTAACAAATGGGAGAAGTTGAAAGGTGTAAGTGAAGAATATTTAGGTCAGAAATTAGTCATATTTTATAATATCATATATCAGTCATAATGTTTACATATGAAAGTACAAAAGTTTATTTATTATAATAAAATGTATTGGATTACAAAGTCCTAAGTATTTACATATTCACCTACAGAATAAAAACATTTTTCCATCAAATAGTTTTGTAAAAGGTATTTAAATTTGTAGGTCTTGGGTATTTTTATGTGCTTGGGAAGTTTATTGTACAGGATACTTCCAGCATGTGATAGGACTTTAGATAGTGAGGGCACAAGTTTATATCTCATTTGTTTCTGGTGTTGTGGTCATGTACATAGTTTTATGTTAAACAATTTGCCATTTTATTTAAACACTAGCATTGTGTGAAATATATACATACAAGGGATAGGGAGAATATTTAGATTTTTGAATAGTTCTCTACAGCTGTCTGGCTCCAGAGATGATTCGGATTGCCAATGAGTGGGGCAGAGGTAAAAATGAAGAAATCATTTATGTAAAATCGAAAGGACCAAAAAAGAGTGGATTAAATGAAAAATTATTGGAATGAAAGAATATGATATCATTATATTTGTATAAAGCATGAGCAACTCAGACAAAAAAACTAAGAACGAATATTTAGGAGGAGCACAATCTGGCCCGATAGAGGATAAGAAAAATGCTAAATGCTAAAATATATGTACAAATTGAGGGTAAACAAGTTATATTTCTGAAATAAGGTAAACCATTCATAATAGCAGTCAGGAGTTGAACTTAGGGTTTTTTTTTTAATCATTGTTGAATTTATACATGAACAATACAAAACTGTCATACCAGATGCAAAAGTTCAGCATATGAAACAGCTTTTAAAAGGTTAGGTACTTTAGAAAGGTAAAGGTATTATGAGCAAATTTTGTATGGACAAGGTATCAAACCCGGGACCTTATTGGAAGAAATATTTGCCATTAATGTCACAAAAGTTCATCTACTAACAACATCTGGATGTTAACCTCTTCCACTCTAGTAAGCACTCAAAAAATTATTCTGAAAATATATGCAGTGCATTCCTATGAACTGAATTGTCATTGGAGGCCTTCTAGAATCAAACCTATTATAGATGACATCAATGTTTCCCTGGATTTACCATTGGGGCCTGTATGACATGCAAGTTCCTGCTACCATATTCTGAGGAGTAGAATACTTTTCAGACAGATGTGCCATGATAAGGCTAAGTCAATTACTCACGTGGCTTAGGCTGAGCAGATGTCATGATACACTAGGGTAATGCAGGTGTAGGGTATGGCAAGGTCTTCTAGCTCTGATTTGCAAAGTTTAATAAACAGTTGTATAGTGGCATCAAGTGGCATCCTATCTATTATTTTTGGGCAGGGAATATACTCTGAAAGTCTTAAGCGAGTACTTGCTGCGCAAACCTGGTGTTCCCCATGTTGGAATTGATATTGTAAGATTTATTCATGCAATACAGCATTAATCAAATCTATTATATATAGATACTTCTCCGGATTCATTCATATATATAGCCATATAGCTATATAGCTATATAGATAGGGTACTAATTCACAGGCTAAACTACAAGCGTCATTGCCTTACTCGTTATGGCCAATTTGTCGTAAAAATTTCAAGTCAATGACACTTGTGGTTTAGGCTGTGAATTTGTATCCTCTCTATATATCTATTATCTATTATATATAGATGCTTCTCCGGATTCATTCATATCTATTAAATATAGATGCTTCTCCGGATTCATTCAAGGATATAGATAGATAGATAGATAGATAGATAGATAGGATACTAATTCACAGCCTAAACTAGAAGCGTCATCGACTTGAAATTTTTACGACGTATTGGCCATAACGTGTAACAACCAGAAAAAATGCGATTTTGAACCTCAGTGTCTTTGGTTCGATTCCAGAGGGCCCCAAAGTCCCGATTTTTCCCGTTTAAATGCATTGCTTTGATATTCGGGAATTTTAAAAAAATACTTTCCGGATAGGTAGAGAATCATAACTCAAGGAGCCTATATATATGGTCATGATCTATCGAAAACATAAATGAGTTTTACGGAAAGTATCCTGGGTTCGATGCTAGGTCGCGGCAAATATCGGCCATTTAAAATGCATTGTGGCGATTTTAAAGATTTTTTTTGGACCCTTTCCCGATGGCATGAATACTTGAAATTCGGTATGGAGTTAGAAATCATAAATATATTTCATAATCGATTTTTATGTTTTCCCTGATGTTCCTTGGTTCGATCCCAGAGGGCCATTTACATTCCTCAATGCATTTCTTATGGAGATAACGGAAACAATTTTAAGGTACTTCCCGGCATGCTATCGACTTAAAACTATGCAAGATACAAGAAAAAGTCTTTACAAATCAAACTTTGCATTCACAGCTTACAATATGTCCTGGGTTCGACACCAGGTGTCTCTGCAATCAGAAGTTGATCCGATTTTCAGGAATTATTTTGAAACCTTTCTCAATAATATAGAAACTTGAAATTAGGCATATAGATTGAGATGATTAAGAACTTTCTGAAACGTTTTTTAAATTTCCAAAATCGTCCTTGGTTCGAATCCCGAGAGCCATTTACATTCGTGAAAATTAGAGCGTCCATTGAGGCAGTTGTAGCCATTATTCCTGCTTGAATTTTCACACATAGTTAGAGATGGTGATCTTCTATTGTGCTGCAAAGTAAGTTCACAGTAAAGACCCGGCTTCGATGCCAGACGATGGAATTTCAGCGAAATTTAAGAAAAAATTTCAATCCTTTTTTTTTTCTTTTGAGGACCGTCCCGATATGATGCCGATATGAAATTAGTGTTGTCGATCTGCTTGCAGTATGCAAGCTACATTTTACTCGTATATAGATGCTTCTCCGGATTCACTCATGATATACCCAGATACCCAGATAGGATACTAATTCACAGGCTAAACTACTGGCGTCATTGACTCGAAATTTTTACCACGTATTGGCCATAACGTGAAACCCCCAGGAAAAAAGCGACTTTGATCCTCAGTGTCATAGGTTCGATTCAAGAGGGGCCCAAAGTCCCGATTTTTCCCGTTTAAATGCATTACCGTGATTTTCGGGAATAAAAAAAAATACTTTCCGGATAGGTAGAGAAATAAAAGTCAAGGAGCCTATATATATGGTAATGATCTATCGAAATCATAAATGAGTTTTACGGAAAATATCCTAAGTTCGATGCTAGGTCAAGGCAAAAATCGGCCCTTTAAAAAGCATTGTGGCGATTTTTATGATTTTTTTTGGACCCTTTCCCGATGGCATGGATACTTGAAATTCGGCATGAGGTTGGAGATCATAAATTTATTTCATAATAAAATTTTTTGTATTCGCTGATGGTCCTTGGTTCGATCCCAGAGGGCCATTTACATTCCTCAATGCATTTCTTATGGAGATAACGGAGACAAATTTTAGGTACTTCCCGGCATGATATCGATTTCAAACTTTGCACAAAATAAGATCAAGTCCTTTAAAATCATACTGTGCATTCACAGCGTAAATATATTTCCTAGGTTCGACACCAGGCGTCTCTTATATCAGTAGTTGATCCGATTTTTAATAATTATTTTGAGCCCTATCCCAATAATATAGAAACTTGAAATTCGGCAAATAGATAGACATCATAATTAACTTTCATGAACATGTTTTAGATTTCCAAGATCGTCCTTGGTTCGAATCCAGAGCGCCATTTACATTCCTGAAAAGTAGAACGTCGTTTGAGGCAGTTGTAGCCAATATTTTTGCTTGAATTTTCACACATAGTAAGAGATGGTGATTTTCTGTTGTGCTACATAGTAAGCTTACCAGGAAGACCCGGGTTCGATGCCAGACAATTAAATTGCAGCGAATTTTAAGAATATTTTCAATACCTTTTTTTTTTTTTTTGAGGGCCGGTCCGATATGATGCCGACATGAAATTATTGTTGTCGATCTGCTTGCAGTATGCAAGCTACATTTTACTCGTATATATATATATATGATATATGAATGAATCCGGAGAAGCATCTATATATAATAGATATTCATATATATATACAAGAGATGAGGGGATAGAATGTATAGAGGGCCTAAGGGGAGAGTGTAACTCATGAGAAGTCTCTAATCAAAGCTTCCTGAAGCAGTTTTGCCTAGGAAGGAGTGGCGAGTTGCAGGAAACAAAAGCATAAATTAGGAGACGATGATTTTTGCATTTAATTTTTTCTGATCTTTGAAGAGATAATTCTCCTCAGATTACTGCTTGGATTTTTTCTCTCACGTTTATTGATGATTTTGAGATATGCCTCCTGCAAGACAAATATAGAAATGTGACACTTATTATACTGATACTTCAGATATAACCATACAATATGATGGATGTAACTCCCTTCCCTTTTTGCTCTGAGATGTACAATGGTAAAAAAGTCACTCACTACAATGCAACTCTCATTATATGTTATAATGGACTTCTTCTGTATTTGTGATATCTGCCAATAAAATATATTTTATATATCGACCGTGATATCGATAAATGCACTATACAATAACAAAAACAACAAATTACTGTAATCCTTATCTTATTCTAAAATAGGAAATTTAGGTAATTGAAAATTGACTGGGCTAGTTCTTTTAGGTTAGGTCCAGAGTTTAAGACTGTTAACTAATAATAAGTGTAAATCATTAACAAATACATTCTACAAGGTTAGGTTGGATACTGAATCTTGAGACTAAAGTTTCACCGTGTAAGGTCACTTCTACTTTCAGCAACATCAGATTCAACAAAATAAATCTAGATTAGAAACAACTTTATTTTTAAATAAAAGCATACACATAATTATGATGATAATTAATTCAAGTTTTCTAAAATTCATGGGATATATATTTTCTTTGGAGACAGAGAAAGTCTCTGAAATATTTCCAGCAGTAGAAACAATCATCCATGATCAATTAACTTAGTACTTACAAACTAGAAGTCATAAGCAAATGTGCATCCTCACCATTAAGCTTGACAAAACTTCCAGATTCTAGAAGGACTAGAACAAAGTTCTTAGTATTTGAAGCCCATATCATCTTACCTCTAGATTGGTGCCTGAAAAAGAAGAATGATGAACTTCCTTCCAATTAATAATGAATTTACCTGAAACAAATAAGTTTCATTTCACATTGAAATATGTTACAACAAAAAGGGGAACAATGGGAACACAGGGTGAGCATAACAAAGATTTGCATGAAACGCTTATGGCATATTCCCAGGTCAAAAATAATTGAATTGAGTCCAGAATTTAAGAGCCACCAAGACAATATTCATGCAAAATTTGAACTATGAAAATGGAGTTAAGCATTCCTGCCATACATATGCACCACCATGTGTCAATGTTTCAGCCTAAACCATGAATATAATTGACTCAGCCATTTTAATTCTTAGAGCTCTAATAGGTAATCTTTTGAAGAGTGACTTTGTCCCTATCTTTTGATGTTGTTAAATGTTCGATCCTAGAGGGACACGAATATCAGATTTTTCCATAGGAATGCATCTTGGGTTCAATAGTAGGTTGAGTCAAGGTTCTCTAGCAGAAAATGAATTGCAGATAATTTAAGGAAGTTTTTATAAGCAATTTCCAATATGAAAGATGTTTGTCACTTGGTATGACAAATAGCCAATGTTTTGTTATACAGACACTCCCCGACATACGAACATGCTACGGTCGGCACTTCAGGTCGTAAATCGGGTCTATGATACACCATAACTCACCCAATGTGGAGGTAGATTACCCCAAAGAAGAACTAACCTTTGTTGTCATTATAATTAAAGTTTGTAGTGTAACACCTCATATTGGTATTTTTTAATGATTTTATCAATAAATCGTGATGTCTTTCCTTACAAATTTACAGCTGAGCACAAGTCCTTAAAAATAATACAAATAGGAGTGATTTAGTGCCGAAAATAATTTTTGAAAAGTTAGGATGTGAAAGGGTTGATTAGGAACGCTGAAACAAACACTGAATTATTCATATCGTTACCTTCTATCAATGAAAACTCGCTCCTAAATCCCACTCAGTTTGAAATTGTTGAATGTTGTTGAAGCCTAAGTTAGCATATGAATATATCATCATCATCAGCTATTTTTAATCCGTCGGATGTAGGCTTCCCCAAGTACTTTCCATTTTCTCTGTCCTGAGCTTCTCGTTGCCACATTGCACCTAAGTACTTGATGATGTCCCTATTCCACCTGTCCATAGGTCTTCTTCTTGGTCTCTTCACATCACTTGGTATCCAGTTGAGAAGTGCAGATGTCCAACGGTTGTCGTTTATTCTCGCAACATGGGCGGCCCACCTCCATTTTGTGATCTTACCTTATCTATTATGTCTGTAACTCCAGTCACATTCTCACCCCAGAGGTTGCGTTTCCTGTCTCTTCTTGTGATTCCAAGCATACAGCGCTCCATGCTCCTTTGCATTGTCTGAAGTCTCTGGGTTATTGCAGCATTTAACACCCAAGCTCATTCTTCTGTTTACTTCATTAATCCTGTTTTTACAAGTTGTCTCAGGTACGTGTATTCCAAGCAAACACCCAGAGGTTTTTCTTGAAGTTTGACTGGTTCTTGCACTGCAAAAAAATTATACATTACCTTTGTTTTTGGGTCAATCCAAACCAAGTGGTCGAGAAAAAAAATAATTGGTTGCTTGACCATCTCAGAAAAAATTGATACTTGGTGAGTAGATACCTTTATATAAAGAGAGCTCAAAAATAATTTTTAAATATTTTTAATGTTTACTGTTTGGAAAAAGCGGCCACTTTAGTACTTGGCCGCACATGGTTTTTCCCGTTTGCAGGTATCTATGATTTCTTTAATTATTCAGCAATAGGTGCTCTAAGACTTTCAAATAAGCTGCATTAAGTTCAGTACACTCTGTCCTATGAAATAAAACCATAATTACATTGCAAGATGCATTTCTTAAACATTTTTTAACAGCTTAAAATTATTGGTCAAAAATGAACAAATTCAACTTTTGACAGGAGATTTTTCAAAGAAGGAACAATATCTCAACTATAATATTTTTTGGACTGTTACACTATATTGTGTAGTTAATTTTCATAAAGTATCAATGTTGGCAAGATTACCATTTAAAAAATATTCTCTTTTAAAAAATGCATTATTGAATTTTTTTCAAATTTTCACTTGCAATATCTTGGTTGGGGGACCAGATAAAAATATGAAAGTTGTACACATTAAAGGTCTTAATCATATAAAACTTCAGTATTAATTTAAACTTTGAGATTCAATTGCAGCATAGTTAAAAAAAATTGTCAATTTGTGCGTAAAATGCGATATTTTTGCCTTTGCAACTACTGGCTTTTAAATGTAGGCATGGTAATTTTATGACTTAAATACATCTAATCAAATATAAACCCTATGGTAACACAGGAGTTCAAATAAACTAAAGGTTGCATTGTTGAAATAGTATATATAATGATTATAAAATGCAACATTTCAATTTACCAAATCAACAGGATTTAAATTGTTTTGGATTGTCTCATTGAATTCTAAGACTACTTATCACTGAATAAAAAAAACAAAAAATAAATAAACTGGCAACAGTTCCTTCTCACCTTCAATCAGCCTAGTTTTTACTTAAATGTGCATTCAAAAGTTGTGAAATTTCTTCACAAAGTTTAGGCGTTATGTTAAAAGTTAGACCAATCACAGTGGTGGGGGAGTCAGCTTCTACAAGATATTTCTAATTGGCAACCAAACTTGGTCTTTTCCTTGTTTTTTCCTAGGTGGGGCCAATCTTAGAGTCAATTACAAACACCTTTTGGATATTATAACCACAATTTACAGCTGTCGCACTGCATAGATAAATTGGTACATGCTATTCACATTTTTATTATCCATAATAATCAGTCTAAGATTTTAGAAGGGTTGTCCAACCTTCTCTGGCCAATTGGCAACTCAATCACACTAGCTGGCAGCCTATGACACCTTTAATTAGTCCATCATTAACTCAAAAAATGATTTCATATTTTGAATAGTTGAAATTGCACAGATTTTTTCTATCAAAAGCACATGTGTAAGCAAATATGTTAGTATTCTATTAAAGCAATTCATGCTAAAACATAACAAGCTATTCAATACACAAATGAAGTTTAATTTATATCAAAATATAAATAAATAATATATATATATATATATATATATATATATATATCCTTATAAGGATGTATATATATATATATATATATATATATATATATATATTATATATATAGTCGCTTCTCCGGATATACTTATATATATACGAGTAAAATGTTGCTTGCATACTGCAAGCAGATTGACAACACTAATTTCATATCGGCATTATATCGGGACGGTCCACAAAAGAAAAAAAAAAAATTGAAAATATTCCTAAAATTCGATGAAATTTCATCGTCTGGCATCGAACCCGGGTCTTACTGGTGAACTTACTAAGCAGCACATTGGAAAATCACCATCTCTAACTATGTGTGAAAATTCAAGCAGAAATATTGGCTACAACTGCCAAGACGTTCTAATTTTCACGAATGTAAATGGCTCTCTGGATTCGAACCAAGGACGACCATGGAAATCTAAAACATGTTTCTAAAATGTATCTATCTTTTCTATCTATATGCCTAATTTCATGTTTTAATATTATTGGGAAGGGGTTTAAATTCATTCTTAAAAATCGGTTAATTTACTGATTGCAGAGACACCTGGTGTCGAACCCAGGAAATATTGGTAGCTGTGAATAGACAGTATGACTTATTAGGACTTCATCTTATTTCATACAAAGTTTAAAGTCGATATCATGCCGGGTAGCACCTAAAACCTAATTCTGTTATCTCCATAAGAAATGCATAGAGGAATGTAAATGGCTCTCTGGGATCGAACCAAGGACCATCAGTGAATATGTAAAATTTGATTAGAAAATATATTTATGATCTACAACTCCATGCCGAATTTCAAGTTTCCATGACATCGGGAAAGGGTCCAAAAAAAATCTTAAAAATCGCCACAATGCATTTTAAACGGCCGATTTTTGCACTGACCTAGCATCGAACCCAGGTTATTTTTCATAAAACTAATTAATGTTTTCGATAGATCATGACCATATATAAAGGCTCCTAGAGTTATGATTCTCTACCTATCCGGGAAGTATTTTTTAAAAATTCCCGAAAATCTAAGTAATGCATTTAAACGGGAAAAATCGGGACTTTGGGGCCGTATGGAATCGAACCCATGACACTAAGGATCAAAATCACAATTTTTCTGGCGGTTAATAGTTATGGCCAATACGCAGTAAAAATTTGAAATCAATCACGCTTGTGGTTTAGGCTGTGAATTTGTATCCTATCTATCTATATACCTATCTATCTATTATACGAGTAAAATGTAGCTTGCATACTACAAGCAGATCGGCAATACTAATTTCATATCGGCATCATAGCGGGACGGTTCTCAATTGAACAAAAAAAAATATTCAAAATATTCTTAAAATTCGCTGTTATTTTATCGTCTGGCATCGAACCCGGGTCTTACTGGTAAACTTACTATGCAGCACAATAGAAGATCAACATCTCAAACTATGTGTGAAAATTCAAGCAGAAATATTTGTTACAACTGCCTCAAAAGACGTTCTTATTTTCACGAATGTAAATGCCTCTCTGGATTCGAACCAAGGACGATCCTGGAAATCTAAAACATGATTTTGAAATTTATCTATGATATCTAACTACATGCCGAATTTCAAGTTTCTATATTGTTGGGAAAGGGTTCAAAATTATTATTGAAAATCGGATCAGTTACTGATTGTAGAGACGCCTGGTTTCGAACCCAGGACACACTGGTAGCTGTGACTGCACAGTTAGATTTTTATGAACTTGATCATATTTTATGCAAAGTTTGAAGTCAATATCATGCCGAGAAGTACCTAAAATCTGTTTCCGTTATCTCCATAAGAAATGCATTGTGGAGTGCAAATGGCCCTCTGGGATCGAACCAAGGACCCTCAGCGAATATGTAAAATTTGATTATGAAATATATTTATGATTTCTAACCCCATGCCAAATTTCAAGTTTCCATGCATTCGGAAAGGGGTCCAAAAAAAATCTAAAAAATCTCCACAATGCGTTTTAAACGGCCGATTTTCGCCCCGACCTAGCATCGAACCCAGGATAATTTTCGTAAAACTCATTTATGTTTTCGATAGATCATGTTCATATATATAGGCTCCTTGAGTTTTAATTCTCTACCTGTCCGGAAAGTATTTTTTTTTAATTCCCGAAAATCAAAGCAATGCATTCAAACGGGAAAAATCGGGACTTTGGGGCCCTCTGGAATCGAACCCATGACACTGAGGTTCAAAATCGTAATTTTTCTGGAGGTTATACGTTATGGCCAATATGTCGTAAAAATTTCAAGCCATTGACGCTAATGGTTTAGCCTGTGACTTTGTATCCTCTCTATATATATATATATACGAGTAAAATGTAGCTTGCATACTGCAAGCAGATCGACAACAATAATTTCATGTCGGCATCATATCGGGACGGCCCTCAAAAGAAAAAAAAAGGTATTGAAAATATTCTTAAAATTCGCTGCAATTTAATCGTCTGGCATCGAACCCGGGTCTTCCTGGTAAGCTTACTATGCAGCACAACAGAAAATCACCATCTCTTACTATGTGTGAAAATTCAAGCAGAAATATAGGCTACAACTGCCTCAAAAGACGTTCTAATTTTCATGAATGTAAATGGCTCTCTGGTTTCGAACCAAGGACGATCTAGGAAATCTAAAACATGTTTTTAAAAGGTATTTATGTTTTCTATCTATATGCCTAATTTCATGTTTTAATATTATTGGGAAGGGGTTTAAATTCATTCTTAAAAATCGGTTAATTTACTGATTGAAGAGACACCTGGTGTCGAACCCAGGAAATATTGGTAGCTGTGAATAGACAGTATGACTTTATTAGGACTTCATCTTATTTCATACAAAGTTTGAAGTCGATATCATACCGGGAAGTACCTAAAACGTTTTTCGTTTATCTCCATAAGAAATGTATGGAGGAATGTAAATGGCTCTCTGGGATCGAACCAAGGACCATCAGCGAATGTGTAAAATTTGATTATTAAATATATTTATAGTATCTAAACCCATACCGAATTTTGAGTTTCCATGAATTCGGGAAAGGGTCCAAAAAAAATATTAAAAATCGCCACAATGCATTTTAAACGGCCGATTTTTGCACTGACCTAGCATCGAACCCAGGTTATTTTTCATAAAACTAATTAATGTTTTCGATAGATCATGACCATATATAAAGGCTCCTGGAGTTTTAAGTTCCTACCTATCCGGCAAGTATTTTTTTTTAATTCCCGAAAATCAAAGCAATGCATTTAAACGGGAAAAATCGGGACTTTGGAGCCCCCTGGAATCGAACCCATGACACTGAGGATCGAAATCGCAATTTTTCTGGTGGTTACACGTTATGGCCAATACGCCGTAAAAATTTCAGCCCAATCACTCTTGTGGTTTAGGCTGTGAGTTTGTATCCTCTCTATATATCTATTATATATAGATGCTTCTCCGGATTCATTCATATATACGAGTAAAATGTAGCTTGCATACTGCAAGCAGATCGACAACACTAATTTCATATCGGCATCATATACCGGGACGGACATCAAAAGAAAAAAAAAATTCAAAATATTCGTAGAATTCGCTGCAATTTAATCACCTGGCAGCGAACCCCGGTCTTCCTGGTGTACTTACTATGCAGCAAAATAGAAAATTACTATATCAAACTATGTGTGAAAATTCAAGCAAAACTATTAGGTGCAACTACCTCAAACGACGTCCTACTATTCAGATACACTCCTTATTTGAGAAATTATAATGTGCTCTGGCATCGAACCCAGGAACAGCATGGTCTTATCTATTTTTTTTCTTAAACAAAGTGTTAATATACATCTTCCATCTAAGCAAGAGCTCCCTTACATATCGATAAATGCATAAAAAAATTATGAAAAGATACCCCATAGTATTATATATGGGTGATATTTTTACTGCCCGGCATCGAACCCGGGTCTTTCAGGCAATACTTTCTATGCAGCACAAAAGAAAAACACCATCTCTAACCGCGTATGCAAATTCAAGCAGAAATATTGGTTACAACTGCCTCAAATGACGTCCTACTTTTCCTTTATATTCCTTATGAGAGAAACGTTATTGTGCTCTGGCTTCGAACCCAGGAACAGTACGGTCTTATGAAAATTTTTTTCTAAAACTTATTCGTACCATACATCTTCCAGCCAAGCACGAACATCCTATCATTTCGATAAGTGCATCTAAAAAAATAATGAAAAACGGCTCCCATGTATTTTAAAGGGCAGATCTTTGCATCGTCCTAGCATCGAACCCAGGATAACTTTTGTAAAAGTCATTGATGTTTTCGAAAGTCCAAGACCATAAATATAGGCACCTTGAGTTTTACTTCTCTACCTTTCCAGAAAGTATTTTTTTTTAATTCCCGAAAATCACGGCAATGCATTCAAACGGGAAAAATCGGGACTTTGGGGCCCTCTGGAATCGAACCTATGACACTGAGGATCAAAGTCTCTTTTTTCCTGGGGGTTTCACGTTATGGCCAATATGTCATAAAAATTTCAGATCAATGACGCTTGTAGTTTAGGCTGTGAATTTGTATCCTATCTATCTATATAGGTATATATATGAATGAATCCGGAGAAGCATCTATATATAATAGATATATGATACGAGTAAAATGTAGCTTGCATACTGCAAGCAGATCGACAACAATAATTTCTTGTCGGCATCATATCGGGACGGCCCTCAATCGAAAATAAAAAGGGATTGAAAAAGTTCTTAAAATTCGCTGCAATTTAATCGTCTGGCATCGAACCTAGGCCTTCCTGGTTAACGTAATATGCAGCACAACAGAAAATCACCATCTCTTACTATGTGTGAAAATTCAAGCAGAAATATTGGCTCCAACTGCCTCAAACGACGTCCTACTTTTCAATAATGTAAATGGCTCTCTGGGTTCGAACCAAGTACGATCTAGGAGATCTAAAATATGTTTTTGAAATGCATCTATGTTCTCTATCTATATGCCTAATTTCATGTTTTAATATTATTGGGAAGGGGTTCAAAAAAATTCCTAAAAATCGGATAATTTACTGATTGTAGAGACGCCTGGTGTCGAACCCAGGAAATATTGTTAGCTGGGAACGCACATTATGACTTATAAGTACTTCATCTTATATTATGCAAAGTTTGAAGTCGATATCATGCCGGGAAGTACCTAAAACCTTTTTCCGTTATCTCCATAAGAAATGCATTGAGGAATGTAAATGGCTCTCTGGGATCGAACCAAGCACCATCAGCGAATATGTAAAATTGGATTATGAAATATATTTATGATCTCCAACTTCATGCAGAATTTCAATTTTCCATGTCATCGGGAAAGGGTCGAAAAAAAATCTTAAAAATCGCCACAATGCATTTTAAACGGCCGATTTTTGCCTTGACCTAGCATCGAACCCAGGATATTTTCCGTAAAAATCATTTATGTTTTCGATAGATCATGACGATATATATCGGCTCTTGAGTTTTAAGTCCCTACCTATCCGGCAAGTATTTTTTAAAAATTCCCGAAAATCACGGCAATGCATTTAAACGGGAAAAATCGGGACTTTGGAGCCCTCTGGAATCGAACCTATGACACTGAGGATCAAAGTCGCTTTTTTCCTGGGGGTTTCACGTTATGGCCAATGTGTCATAAAAATTTCAAGTCAATGACGCTTGTGGTTTAGCCTGTGAATTTGTATCCTATCTATATACCTATATAGCTATATAGCTATATATATGAATGAATCCGGAGAAGCATCTATATATAATAGATATGAATGAATCCGGAGAAGCATCTATATATAATAGATATAGATGCTTCTCCGGATTCATTCATATATCATATGAGTAAAATGTAGCTTGCATACTGCAAGCAGATCGGCAATACTAATTTCATATCGGCATCACATCGGGACGGTCCTCATAAGAAAAAAAAAGGATTTAATTTTTTCTTAAAATTCGCTGAAATTTCATCGTCTGGAATCGAAATCGGGTCTAACAGGAAAACCTACTATGAAACACAATAAAAGATCACCATCTCTAACTATGTGTGAAAATTCAAGCAGAAATATTGGCTACAACTGCCTCAAAAGACGCTCTAATGTTCACGAATGTTAATGGCTCTCGGGACTCGAACCAAGGACGATCCTGGAAATTTAAAAAATGTTTCTGAAAGTTATTATTGATCTCAATCTATATGCCAAATTTCAAGTTTCTATATTATTGGGAAAGGTTTCAAAATATTTCCTAAAAATCGGATCAACTTCTGAATGCAGAGACACCTGGTGTCGAACCCAGGACACATTGATAGCTATGAATGCATATTTTGATTTGTTAAGACTGGTTCTTCTATCATGCTAAGTTTAAAGTCGATAGCATGCCGGGAAGTACCTAAAATTTGTTTCCGTTATCCCCATAAGAAATGCATTGTGGAGTGCAAATGGCCCTCTGGGATCGAACCAAGGACCATAAGCGAATACAAAAAATTTTATTATGAAATATATTTATGATTTCTAACCCCATGCCAAATTTTAAGTTTCCATGCCATCGGGAAGGGGTCCAAAAAAAATCTTAAAAATCGCCAAAATGCATTTTAAACGGCCGATTTTTGCCCCAACCTAGCATCGAACCCAGGACATTTTCCGTAAAACTCATTTATGTTTTCGATAGATGATGACCATATATATAGGCTCCTTGAGTTTCGATTCTCTACCTATCCGGAAAGTATTTTTTTTTATTTCCCGAAAATCAAAGCAATGCATTTAAACGGGAAAAATCAGGACTTTGGGGCCCTCTGGAATCGAACCCATGACACTGAGGTTCAAAATCGCAATTTTTCTGGAGGTTATACGTTATGGCCAATATGTCGTAAAAATTTCAAGCCATTGACGCTTGTGGTTTAGCCTGTGACCGTGTATCCTATCTATATACCTATCTATCTATATATATACGAGTAAAATGTTGCTTGCATACTGCAAGCAGATCGGCAATACTAATTTCATATCGGCATCATATCGGGACGGCCATCAAATGAAAAAAATAGATTGAAATTTTTCTTAAAATTCGCTGAAATTCCATCGTCTGGCATCGAACCCGGCTCTATACTGTTGAACTTACTATGCAGCACAATAGAACATCGCCATCTCTAATTATGTGTGAAAATTCAAGCAGAAATATTGGCTACAACTGCCTCAAAAGACGTTCTCATTTTCACGAATTTAAATGGCTCTCTGGATTCGAACCAAGGACGATCTTGGAAATCTAAAAAATGTTTCTGAAAGTTATTTATGATCTCTATCTACATGCCGAATTTCAAGTTTCTATATTGTTGGGAAAGGGTTCAAAATAATTATTGAAAATCGAATCAGTTACTGATATTAGAGACGCCTGGTGTCGAACCCAGGACACATTGACAGCTGGGAATGCACAGTTTGATTTGTATACATTTGATTTTTCTTAGTGGAAAGTTTGAAGTCTTTATCGTGCCGGGAAGTACCTATAATTTGTTTCCGTTATCTCCGTAAGAAATGCATTGAGGAATTTTAATTACCCTCTGGGATCGAACCAAGGACCATCAGCGAATATGTAAAATTTGATCCTGAAATTTATTATTGATCTCCAGCTCCATGCCGAATTTCAAGTTTCCATGCCATCGGGAAAGGGTCCAAAAAAAATCTTAAAAATCGCTACAATGCAATTTAAACAGCGGATTTTTGCCCCGACCTAGCATCGAACCCAGGATATTTTCCGTAAAACTCATTTATGTTTTGGATAGATCATAACCATATATATAGGCTCCTTGAGTTTTGATTCGCTACCTATCCGGAAAGTATTTTTTTTTAATTCCCGAAAATATAAGCAATGCATTTAAACGGGAAAAATCGGGACTTTGAGGCCCTCTGGAATCGAACCCAAGACATCGAGGTTCAAAATCGCAATTTTTCTGGAGGTTATACGTTATGGCCAATATGTCGTAAAAATTTCAAACCATTAACGCAAGTGGTTTAGCCTGTGACTTTGTATCCTCTCTCTATATATATATATATATACGAGTAAAATGTAGCTTGCATACTGCAAGCAGATCGACAACACTAATTTCATACCGGCAATATATCGGGACGGTCCCGGAAAGGAAAAAAAGGATTAAAAATATTCTTAAAATTCGCTTCAATTTAATCGTCTGGCATCGAACCCGGGTCTTTTTGGTGAAATTTCTATGCAGCACATCAGAAGATCATCTTCTCTAAATACGTGTGAAAATTCAAGCAGAAATATTGGCTGCAACTGCCTCAAACGAAGAACTACTTTTCACGAATGTTATAAGGCTCTCTGGATTCGAACCAAGAACGATCTAGGAAATATAAAATGTGTTTTCGAAATGTATCTATAAGTTCTATATATATGCCGAATGTCAAGTTTTAATATTATTGGGAAGGGGTTCAAAATAATTCTTAAAAATCGGATCAGTGACTGATTGTAGAGACGCCTAGTGTCGAACCCTGGACTTATTGGAAGCTGTAAATGCACAAAATGACTTGCTAGGACTTGATCTATTTTCATACAAAGTTTGAAGTCGATATCATACCGGGAAGTACCTAAAATGTGTTTCCGTTATCCCCATAAGAAATGCATTGTGGAGTGCAAATGGCCCTCTGGGATCGAACCAAGGACCATCAGCGAATATGTAAAAATTGATTATGAAATATATTTATGAATTCTAACCCCATGCCAAATTTCAAGTTTCCATGCATTCGGAAAGGTGTCCAAAAAAAATCTTAAAAATCGCCACAATGCATTTTAAACGGCCGATATTTGCCCCGACCTAGCATCGAACCCAGGATATTTTCCGTAAAACTCATTTATGTTTTCGATAGATCATGTTCATATACATAGGCTCCTTGAGTTTCGATTCTCTACCTATCCGGGAAGTATTTTTTTTAATTCCCGAAAATCAAAGCAATACATTTAAACGGGAAAAATCGGGACTTTGGATCCCTCTGAAATCGAACCCATGACACTGAAGATCAAAATCGCAATTTTTCTGGAGGTTATACGTTATGGCCAATATGTCGTAAAAATTTCAAGCCATTGACGCTAGTGGTTTAGCCTGTGAATTTGTATCCTCTCTATATATATATATGATACGAGTAAAATGTAGCTTGCATACTGCAAGCAGATCGACAACACTAATTTCATATCGGCATTATATCGGGACGGTCCTCAAAAGAAAAAAAAAGGATTTAATTCTTTCTTAAAATTCGCTGAAATGTCATAGTCTGGCATCGAACCCGGGTCTTACTGATAACCTACTATGAAAAACAATAGAAGATCACCATCTCTAACTATGTGTGAAAATTCAAGCAGAAATATTGGCTACAACAGCCTCAAAAGACGCTCTAATGTTCACGATTGTAAATGGCTCCCGGGACTCGAACCAAGGATGATCTTGGAAATTTAAAAAATGTTTCTGAAAGTTATTATTGATCTCAATCTATATGCCAAATTTCAAGTTTCTATATTATTGGGAAAGGTTTCAAAATAATTCCTAAAATTCGGATCAACTTCTGATTGCAGAGACACCTGGTGTCGAACCCAGGACACATTGATAGCTATGAATGCATAGTTTGATTTGTTTAGACTGGTTCTTCCATCATGCTAAGTTTTAAGTCGATAGCATGCAGGGAAGTACCTAAAACTTGTTTCCGTTATCTCCATAAGAAATGCATTGAGGAATGTAAATGGCCCTCTGGGATCGAACCAAGGAACATCAGGGAAAATATAAAAATCGATTATGAAAAATTTTTATAATCTCCAACTCCATGCCGAATTTCAAGTTTCCATGCTATCGGGAAGGGATCCAAAAAAAATCTTAAAAATCGCTACAATACATTTTAATCGGCAGATTTTTGCATCGACCTAGCATCGAACCCAGGTTATTTTCCGTAAAACTCATTTATGTTTTCGATAGATCATGACCATATATAAAGGCTCCCTGAGTTTTGATTCTCTACCTATCCGGGAAGTATTTTTTTTTAATTCCCAAAAATCAAAGCAATGCATTTAAACGGGAAAAATCGGGACTTTGGAGCCCCCTGGAATCGAACCCATGACACTGAGGATCAAAATCGCAATTTTTCTGGAGGTTATACGTTATGGCCAATATGTCGTTAAAATTTCAGCTCAATCACTCTTGTGGTTTAGGCTGTGAGTTTGTATCCTCTCTATATATATATATATATGGATACATGAATGAATCCGGAGAAGCATCTATATATAATAGATATGAATGAATCCGGAGAAGCATCTATATATAATAGATATGAATATATGATACGAGTAAATTGTTGCTTGCATACTGCAAGCAGATCGACAACACTAATTTCATGTCGGCATCATATCGGGACGGCCCTCAAAGAAAAAAAAGGGATTGAATATATTCTTAAATTCGCTGCAAATTAATCGTCTGGCATCGAACCAAGGCCTTCCTGGTGAACCTACTATGCAGCACAACAGAAAATCACCATCTCTTACTATGTGTGAAAATTCAATCAGAAATATTGGCTCCAACTGCCTCAAACGACGTCCTTCTTTTCAATAATGTAAATGGATCTCTGGATTCGAACCAAGGACAATCTAGGAAATCTAAAACATGATTTTGAAATGTACCTATAATTTCTATCTACATGCCGAATTTCAAGTTTCTATATTGTTGGGAAAGTGTTCAAAATTATTATTGAATATCGGATCAGTTACTGATTTTAGAGACGCCTGGTGTCGAACCCAGGACACACTGGTAGCTGTGAATGCACAGTTAGATTTTTATGAACTTGATCTTATTTTATGCAAAGTTTGAAGTCAATATCATGCCGAGAAGTACCTAAATTTTGTTTCCGTTATCCCCATAAGAAATGCATTATGGAGTGCAAATGGCCCTCTGGGATCGAACCAAGGACCATAAGCGAATAAAAAAAATTTGATTATGATATATATTTATGATTTCTAACCCCATGCCAAATTTCAAGTTTCCATGCATTCGGAAAGGGGTCCAAAAGAAATCTTAAAAATCGCCACAATGCGTTTTAAACGGCCGATTTTTGCCCCGACCTAGCATCGAACCCAGGATATTTTCAGTAAAACTCATTTATGTTTTGGATAGATCATGTTCATATATATAGGCTCCTTGAGTTTTAATTCTCTACCTATCCGGAAAGTATTTCTTTTTAATTCCCGAAAATCAAAGCAATGCATTTAAACGGGAAAAATCGAGACTTTGGAGCCCTCTGGAATCGAACCCATGACACTGAGGTTCAAAATCGCAATTTTTCTGGAGGTTATACGTTATGGCCAATATGTCGTAAAAATTTCACGCCATTGACGCTAGTGGTTTAGCCTGTGACTTTGTATCCTCTCTATATATCTATTATATATAGATGCTTCTCCGGATTCATTCATATATCTATTATATACGAGTAAAATGTTGCTTGCATACTGCAAGCAGATCGACAACACTATTTTCATGTCGGCATCATATCCGGACGGCCATCAAAAGAAAAAAAAAGATTGAAATTTTTCTTAAAATTTGCCTAAATTCCATCGTCCGGCATCGAACCCGGGTATTTACTGTGAACTTACTATGCAGCACAATAGACCATCACCATCTCTAACGATGTGTGAAAATTCAAGCAGAAATATGGGCTACAACTGCCTCAAAAGACGTTCTAATTTTTACGAATTTAAATGGCTCTCTGGATTCGAACCAAGGACGATCTTGGAAATCTAAAAAATGTTCCTGAAAGTTATTTATGATCTCTATCTATATGCCGAATTTAAAGTTTCTATATTATTGGCAAAGGTTTCAAAATAATTCCTAAAATTCGGATTAACTTCTGATTGCAGAGACACCTGGTGTCGAACCCAGGACTCTTTGATAGCTGTGAATGCACTGTTTGATTTGTATGGACTTGATCTTTGTACATGCAAAGTTTGAAGTTGATATCGTGCCGGGAAGTACCTAAAATTTGTTTCCGTTATCTCCGTAAGAAAAGCATTGGGAAGTGCAAATGGTGATCTGGGATCGAACCAAGGACCATAAGCTAATATGTAAAGTTCGATTATGAAATAAATTCATGATATCTATCGACGTGCCGAGTTTCAATAATCCATGTTATCGGGAAAGGATCCAAAAAAAATCTTAAAAATCGCCGCAATGCATTTTAAACGGCCGATTTTTGCCCCGGCCTAGCATCGAACCAAGGACAATATTCGAAGATGTCTTTCCGATTTTCGTTGGCTATGCACGGCATTTAGCGGTACCTAGAGTTTCAACTCTCTGCTTTTCCGGGAAGTGCCTCAAAAAAATTTTCGAAAATCTCCGCCATGTAATCTTATGGGGAAAATCGCGACTTTGGGGCCCTCTGGAATCGAACCCATGACACTGAGGTTCAAAATCGCAATTTTTCTGGAGGTTATACGTTATGGCCAATATGTCGTAAAAATTTCAAGCCATTGACGCTAGTGGTTTAGCCTGTGACTTTGTATCCTCTCTCTATATATATATATATATATGAATATATGATATACGAGTAAAATGTTGCTTGCATACTGCAAGCAGATCGACAACACTAATTTCATATCGGCATTATATCGGGACGGTCCTCAAAAGAAAAAAAAAAAAGATTTAATTTTTTCTGAAAATTCGCTGAAATTTATCGTCTGGCATCAAACCCGGGTCTTACTGGTAAACCTACTATGAAACAAAATAGAAGATCACCATCTCTAACTATGTGTGAAAATTCAAGCTGAAATATTGGTTACAACTGCCTCAAAAGACGTTCTAATTTTTACGAATGTGAATGGCTCTCGGGACTCGAACCAAGGACGATCTTGGAAATCTAAAAAATGTTTTTGAAAGATATTTATGATCTCTATCTATATGCCGAATTTCAGGTTTCTATAATATAGAGAAAGGTTTCAAAATAATTCCTAAAAATCGGATCAACTTCTGATTGCAGAGACACCTGGTGTCGAACCCAGGACACATTGATAGCTGTGAATGCACTGTTTGATATGTATGGACTTGATCTTTCTATATGCAAAGTTTGAAATCGATATCGTGCCGGGAAGTACCTAAAATTTGTTTCCGTTATCTCCGTAAGAAATGCATTGAGGAATTCAGATGTCCCTCTGGGATCGAACCAAGGACCATCAGCGAATATGTAAAATTCGATTAAGATATGTTTTTATGGTGTCTAACCTCATACCGAATTTCAAGTTTCTATGCCATTGGAAAAGGATCCAAAAAAAATCTTAAAAATCGCCACAGTGCATTTTAAACAGCAGATTTTTGCCCCGACCTAGCATCGAACCAAGGATAATATTCGTAGATGTCAATATGGTTTCCTTTAGATATGCGCGGCATCTAGCGATCCCTTGAATTTCATCTCTCAATTCTTCCGGGAAGTGCCTCAAAAAAATTTTCGAAAATCCCCGCCATGTATCCTTATGGGGAAAATCGCGACTTTGGGGCCTTCTGGAATCGAACCCATGATACCGAGGATCAAAGTCGCTTTTTTCCTGGGGGTTTCACGTTATGGCCAATACGTGGTAAAAATTTCGAGTCAATGACGCCAGTAGTTTAGCCTGTGAATTAGTATCCTATCTGGGTATCTGGGTATCTGGGTATCTGGGTATATCATGAGTGAATCCGGAGAAGCATCTATATATAATAGATGAATGAATCCGGAGAAGCATCTATATCTATATAATAGATAGACGCTTCTCCGGATATACCTATATATATATACATTCATAGGGGATCAAAATTCTAACCATGTTCCACAAGTGCCACCGACTTGAAATTTTTACGACGTTATGGCCATGACGTGTAACCTCCAGGAAAAAGCTGACTTTGAACCTAGGTGTCATGGGTTCGATTCCAGAAGGCCCCAAAGTCGAGATTTTCCCCATAAGATTACATGGCGGGGATTTTCGAAAATTTTTTTGAGGCACTTCCCGGAAGAGTTGAGAGTTGAAATTCAAGAGATCGTTAGATGCCATGTATATCTCAAGGAAACCTTAAAGACATCTACAAATATTATCCTTGGTTCGATGCTAGGCCAGGGCAAATATTCTCCCGTTTGATTTACATTGCGATTTTTAAGATTTTTTTTAATTACTTACAGATGACTTGGAAACTTGGAACTTGGCACGTGGATATATATCATAAATATATTTTATAATAAAATTTTAGAACTCGCTGATGGTCCTTGGTTCGATCCCAGAGGGCCATTTACATCCTACAATGCATTTCTTATGGAGATAACGGAAGCAAATTTTAGGTACTTCCTGGCAAGATGTTGACTTCAAACTTTGCATTTAATAAGATCAGGTCAAATCAAGTCATAATGTGTTTTTACAGCTGCCAGTAGGTCCTGGGTTCGACACCAGGCGTCTCTACAATCAGTAATTGATTCAATTTTTAGGAACTATTTTGAACCCTTTCCCAATAATATAGAAACTTCAAATTTGGCATATAGATAGAGATCATAAATAACTTTCAGAAATATGTTTTAGATTTCCAAGATCGTCCTTGGTTCGAATCCAGAGAGCCATTTAAATTCGTGAAAATTAGAACGTCTTTTGAGGCAGTTGTAGCCCATATTTCTGCTTGAATTTTCACACATAGTTAGAGATGGTGATGTTCTATTGTGTTTCATAGTAGGTTCACCAGTAAGACCGGGGTTCAATGTCAGACGATGGAATTTCAGCGAATTTTAAGAAAAATTTCAACCCACTTTTTTCTTTTGATGGCCGTCCCGATATGATGCCGACATGAAAATAGTGTTGTCGATCTGCTTGCAGTATGCAAGCAACATTTTACTCGTATATATGAATGAATCCGGAGAAGCATCTATATATAATAGATATATATACATTCATAGGGGATCAAAATTCTAACCATGTTCCTCAAGTGCCACCGACTTGAAATTTTTACGACATATTGGCCATAACGTGTAACCTCCAGGAAAAAGCCGACATTGAACCTCGGTGCCATGGGTTCGATTCCAGAAGGCCCCAAAGTCGCGATTTTCCCCATAAGATTACATGGTGGGGATTTTCGAAAATTTTTTTGAGGCACTTCCCGGATAAGCAGAGAGTTGAAACTCGAGGGACCGTTAAATACCGTGCATAGCCAACGAAAATCGGAAAGACATCTTCGAATATTGTCCTTGGTTCGATGCTAGGCCGGGGCAAAAATCGGCCGTTTAAAATGCATTGCGGCGATTTTTAAGATTTTTTTTGGATCCTTTCCCGATAACATGGATACTCGAAACTCGGCACGTCCATAGATATCATGAATTTATTTCGTAATCGAATTTTACATATTAGCTTATGGTCCTTGGTTCGATCCCAGAGGACCATTTGCACTTCCCAATGCTTTTCTTACGGAGATAACGGAAACAAATTTTAGGTACTCCCCGGCACGATATCGACTTCAAACTTTGCATGTAGAAAGATCAAGTCCATACAAATCAAACAGTGCATTCACAGCTATCAAAGTGTCCTGGGTCCGACACCAGGTGTCTCTGCAATCAGAACTTAATCCAATTTTTAGGAATTATTTTGAAACCTTTGCCAATAATATAAAAACTTGAAGTTCGGCATATAGATAGAGATCATGAATAACTTTCAGAAACATTTTTTAGATTTCCAAGATCGTCCTTGGTTCGAATCCAGAGAGCCATTTAAATTCGTGAAAATTAGAACGTATTTTTGAGGCAGTTGTAGCC
This sequence comes from Sympetrum striolatum, assembly GCA_947579665.1. Taxonomy (NCBI): domain Eukaryota; kingdom Metazoa; phylum Arthropoda; class Insecta; order Odonata; family Libellulidae; genus Sympetrum; species Sympetrum striolatum. Next base: position 88,245,869 of record OX388349.1, read on the forward strand.
CATATTTCTGCTTGAATTTTCACACATCGTTAGAGATGGTGATGTTCTATTGTGCTGCATAGTAAGTTCACAGTAAAGACCCGGGTTCGATGCCAGACGATGGAATTTAGGCAAATTTTAAGAAAAATTTCAAGCCATTTTTTTCTTTTGATGGCCGTCCGGATATGATGCCGACATGAAAATAGTGTTGTCGATCTGCTTGCAGTATGCAAGCTACATTTTACTCGTATACCTATATAGATAGATAGGATACAAATTCACAGCCTAAACTACAAGCGTCATTGATCTGAAATTTTTATGACATATTGGCCATAACGTGAAACCCCCAGGAAAAAAGCGACTTTGATCCTCAGTGTCATGGGTTCGATTCCAGAGGGCCCCAAAGTCTCGATTTTTCCCGTTTAAATGCATTGCTTTGATTTTCGGGAATTTTTAAAAAATACTTCCGGGATAGGTAGAGAATCGAAAATCTAGGAGCCTTTATATATGGTCATGATCTATCGAAAACATAAATGAGTTTTACGGAAAATATCCTGGGTTCGATGCTAGATCGAGGCAAAAATCGGCCGTTTAAAATGTATTGTGGCGATTTTTAAGATTTTTTTTGGACCCCTTCCCGATGGCATGGAAACTTGAAATTCGGCATGGAGTTGGAGATTATAAATATATTTCATAATCAAATTTTACATATTCGCTGATGGTCCTTGGTTCGATCCCAGAGGGCCATTTACATTCCTCAATGCATTTCTTATGGAGATAACGGAAACAAGTTTAAGGTACTTCCCGGCATGCTATCGACTTAAAACTTAGCATGATAGAAGAAGCAGTCTTAACAAATCAAACTATGCATTCATAGCTATCAATGTGTCCTGGGTTCGACACCAGGTGTCTCTGCAATCAGAAGTTGATCCGATTTTTAGGAATTATTTTGAAACCTTTCCCAATAATATAGAAACCTGAAATTTGGCATATAGATTGAGATCAATAATAACTTTCAGAAACATTTTTTAAATTTCCAAGATCGTCCTTGGTTCGAGTCCCGAGAGCCATTTACATTCGTGAACATTAGAGCGTCTTTTGAGGCAGTTGTAGCCAATATTTCTGCTTGAATTTTCACACATAGTTAGAGATGGTGATCTTCTATTGTGTTTCATAGTAGGTTTTCCAGTAATACCCGGGATCGATTCCAGACGATGAAATTTCAGCGAATTTTAAGAAAAAATTAAATCCTTTATTTTTCTTATGAGGACCGTCCCGATGTGATGCCGATATGAAATTAGTATTGCCGATCTGCTTGCAGTATGCAAGCTACATTTTACTCGTATATATATATATATGATATATGAATGAATCCGGAGAAGCATCTATATATCTATTATATATATGAATGAATCCGGAGAAGCATCTATATATAATAGATATAGAGAGAGGATACAAAGTCACAGGCTAAACCACTAGCGTCAATGGCTTGAAATTTTTACGACATATTGGCCATAACGTATAACCACCAGAAAAATTGCGATTTTGATCCTCAGTGTCATGGGTTCGATTCCAGAGGGCTCCAAAGTCCCGATTTTTCCCGTTTAAATGCATTGCTTTGATTTTCGGGAATTAAAAAAAAATACTTCCCTGATAGGTAGAGAATCAAAACTCAAGGAGCCTTTATATATGGTCATGATCTATCGAAAACATAAATGAGTTTTACGTAAAATAACCTGGGTTCGATGCTAGGTCGATGCAAAAATAGGCCGTTTAAAATGCATTGTGGCAATTTTTAAGATTTTTTTTGGACCCCTTTCCAATGGCATGGAAACTTGAAATTCGGTATGAGGTTAGATACCATAAAAATATATCATAATCAAATTTTACATATTCGCTGATGGTCCTTGGTTCGATCCCAGAGGGACATTTATATTCCTCAATGCATTTCTTACGGAGATAACGGAAACAAATTTTAGGTACTTCCCGGAATGCTATCGACTTAAAACTTAGCGTGATAGAAGAACCAGTCTTAAAAAATCAAACTATGCATTCATAGCTATCAATGCGTCCTGGGTTCGACACCAGGTGTCTCTGCAATCAGAAGTTGATCTGATTTTTAGGAATTATTTTGACACCTTTCCCAATAATATAGAAACTTGAAATTTGGCATATAGATTGAGATCATTAATAAATTTCATAAACATTTTTTAAATCTCCAAGATCGTCCTTGGTTCGAGTCCCGAGAGCCATTTACATTCGTGAACATTAGAGCGTCTTTTGAGGCAGTTGTAGCCAATATTTCTGCTTGAATTTTCACACATAGTTAGAGATGGTGATCTTCTATTGTGCTACATAGTAAGTTCACCAGTAAGATCCGGGTTCGATGCCAGACGATTAAATTGAAGCGAATTTTAAGAAAAATTTCAATCATTTTTTTTTCTTTTGAGGACATTCCCGATATGATGCCGATATGAAATTAGTATTGCCGATCTGCTTGCAGTATGCAAGCTACATTTTACTCGTATATATATATGGATACATGAATGAATCCGGAGAAGCATCTATATATAATAGATATATTCCTTCATAGGGGATCAAAATTCTAACCATGTTGCACAAGTTGCACAATGGCTTGAAATTTTTACGACGCATTGGCTATAACGTGTAACCGCTAGAAAAATTGCGATTTTGAACCTCAGTGTCATGGGTTCGATTCCAGAGGGCCCCAAAATCCCGATTTTTCCCGTTTGAATGCATTGCTTTGATTTTCGGGAATTTTTCAAAAATACTTCCCGGATAGGCAGAGAATTAAAACTCAAGGAGCCGATATATATGGTCATGATCTATCGAAAACATAAATGAGTTTTACTGAAAATATCCTGGGTTCGATGCTAGGTCGAGGCAAAAATCGGCCGTTTAAAATGCATTGTGGTGATTTTTAAGATTTATTTTGGATCCTTTCCCGATAACATGAATACTTGAAACTCGGCAAGTAGATCGATATTATAAATATATTTCATAATCAAATTTTACCTTTTCGCTGATGGTCCTTGGTTCGATCCCAGAGGGCCATTTGCACTCCACAATGCATTTCTTATGGGGATAACGGAAACACATTTTAGGTACTTCCCGGTATGATATCGACTTCAAACATTGTATGAAATTAGATCAAGTCCTAGCAAGTCATTTTGTGCATTTACAGCTTCCAATACGTCGAGGGTTCGACACCAGGCGTCTCTACAATCAGTCACTGATCCGATTTTTAAGAATTATTTTGAACCTCTTCCCAATAATATTAAAACTTGAAATTCGGCATATATATAGAACTTATACATAAATTTCGAAAACATATTTTATATTTCCTAGATCGTCCTTGGTTCGAATCCAGAGAGCTATTAACATTCGTGAAAAGTAGGTTTTCGTTTGAGGCAGTTGCAGCCAATATTTCTGCTTGAATTTTCACACGTATTTTGAGAAGATGATCTTCTAATTTGCTGCATAGAAATTTCACCAAAAAGACCCGGGTTTGATGCCAGACGATTAAATTGCAGCGAATTTTAAGAATATTTTCAATCCTTTTTTTCCTTTCCGGGACGGTCCTGATATAATGCCGTTATGAAATTAGTGTTGTCGATCTGCTTGCAGTATGCAAGCTACATTTTACTCGTATATATATATATATATCTATTATATATAGATGCTTCTCCGGATTCATTCATATATTCATATAGATAGATAGATAGGATACTAATTCACAGGCTAAACCACAAGCGTCATTGATTTGAAAATTTTAGGACGTATTGGCCATAACGTGAAACCACCAGAAAAATTGCGATTTTGAACCTCAATGTCATGGGTTCGATTCCAGAGGGCCCCAAAGTCCCGATTTTTACCATTTAAATGCATTGCTTTGATATTCCGGAATTTTTAAAAAATACTTTCCATATAGGTAGAGAACTGAAACTCAAGGAGCATATATATATGGTCAGGATCTATTGATAACATTAATGCATTTTACAGAAAATCTCCTGGGTTCGATGCTAGGACGATGCAAAAATCCGCCGTTCAAAATACATTGACGTAGTTTTTCAATATTTATTTTGATGCACTTATCGAAATGATGGTGTCTCTTACATCAGTAGTTGATCCGATTTTTAATAATTATTTTGAGCCCTATCCCAATAATATAGAAACTTGAAATTCGGCAAATAGATAGAGATCATAAATAACTTTCATGAACATGTTTTAGATTTCCAAGATCGTCCTTGGTTCGAATCCAGAGAGCCATTTACATTCCCGAAAAGTAGAACGTCGTTTGAGGCAGTTGTAGCCAATATTTTTGCTTGAATTTTCACACATAGTAAGAGATGGTGATTTTCTGTTGTGCTGCATAGTAAGCTTACCAGGAAGACCCGGGTTCGATGCCAGACGCTTAAATTGCAGCGAATTGCAAGAATATTTTCAATACCTTTTTCTTCTTTTGATGGCCGTCCCGATATGATGCCGACATGAAATTATTGTTGTCGATCTGCTTGCAGTATGCAAGCTACATTTTACTCGTATATATATATATATATTCCTTCATAGGGGATCAAAATTCTAACCATGTTGCACAAATTGCACAATGCCTTGAAATTTTTACGACGTATTGGCCATAACGTGTAACTTCCAGGAAAAAGCCGACTTTGAACCTTGGTGTCATGGGTTCGATTCCAGAAGGCCCCAAATTCGCGATTTTCCCCATAAGATTACATGGCGGGGATTTTCGAAAATTTTTCTGAGGCATTTCCCGGAAAAGGAGAGAGTTAAAATTCGAGGGATCGCTAGAAGCCATGCAACTCCAACGTGAATCAGAAAGACATCTTCGAATATTGTCCATGGTTCGATGCTAGGTCGGGGCAAAAATCGGCCGTTTAAAATGCATTGAGGCAATTTAAATATTTTTTTTGGATCCTTTCCCGATAACATGGATACTTGAGACTCAGCATGTTAATAGATATCATGAATATATTTCATAATCAAATTTTACATGTTCCCTGATGGTCCTTGGTTCGATCCCAGAGGGCTATTTGCACTTCTCAATGCATTTCTTACGGAGATAACGGAAACAAAATTTAGGTATTTCCCGGCATGCTATCGACTTCAAACTTTGCATGATAGAAGAGCAAATCTTTACAAATCAAACTGTCCATACACAGCTTACAATATTTCCTGGGTTCGACACCAGGTGTCTCTGCAATCAGAAGTTAATCCGATATTTAGGAATTATTTTGAAAACTTTCCCAATTATATGGAAACCTGAAATTCGGCATATAGATAGAGATCATATATAACTTTCAGAAACATATTTTATATTTCGGAGATCGTCCTTGGTTCGAATCCAGAGAGCAATTAATATCGTGTAAAGTAGAACGCCGTTTCAGGCAGTTGCAGCCAATATTTCTGCTTCAACTTTCACACATAGTTACAGATGGTGATCTTCCATTGCGCTGCATAGTAAGTTCACCAGTAAGACCCGGGTTCGATGCCAGACGATGATATTGCTGCGAATTTTATGAATATTTTCAATCCTTTTTTTTTCTTTTGAGGGCCGTCCCAATACGATGCCAATATGAAATTAGCGTTGTCGATCTGCTTGCAGTATGCAAGCTACATTTTACTCGTATATATATATATATATATATATATATATATATATATATATATATATAGAGTGAGAGAGGATACTGTTACGTACCCACAACACAGGGCTCGCAATTTATTCAAGGCGATTAAGTACACAATAGTTCATGCCAACCCAACCCAAACAATGGCAGTTCCAACACCCGATCCCACGAACCACAGTCACAACATTTGTCCAACTTCGCCAATGTCACCCCCAAAACCGTTCACCGCACACCGACCAGTTCGCTGGAACACTACCAACGGTCGCGCACAAAGCACTTGCTCACTGCAGAAAACACCTCGTAAGCTCCTCCGGCGCTCTAACACCCGCGTCCGACGTCCGTCGCCTTCTCTCCCTCCGAACACCGCACGCCTCTCCTATATACCCGGAGGGAACGTTCTCGAACCATCCGGAAACCATTCGAGGGGGGGGGCGGGGAACCGCTTCAAGGCCAATCTACGCTCCGCTGCTAGAAACTTCTACGCTTCCGTAGAAGGCTCGCCCTCCCCTCCCTCTCTCGCTGGCCCGCCATACCGAGGCCATAACATTATCCCCTCCTTAAAACTGTTCTGCCCCAGAACAGCTTTAGAAGTCACCCAAGGCGTGAAGTCACAGATCAGGATGCTGATTCCACTATTTTCGAACACATCTCCGATTATCGTTTTCACCACGTTCCAGTCCAGTCCACAATCAACCCTTGGTATGGCCAGTTTCTTTAAGTCCGATGAAAGAAGCTGCCCCAGCAGATCCATCAGACTCTCCCTTAGCGACTCATATGTGGGTTTCTGGTGCGATCGCTCCTTGATAACGAGATAGAACAAGTGTCGATTCCTGTGCTGAATGTGTAAGGCCTTTCCCACTGCAGGATTCTGTCCCTTCAGCTCGTCAATCTTTCTGAACTTCCTCCTGAAGGCAGCGGAAATTCCACGAGTCATTCGAAGATCTGCAGCAACGCATTGGGCCAGTGAGTATTCGTTGGGCACAGTGAACAAGTCCTGGTCAATGGTCGTTATACCGCCATCTCCCATTTTTCCCAGTGAGTTGATTTCCTCTATAGTATCCTCAGTGCAGAGTCTTTGCCCCTCCATTGTCCCTTTAAATGGTGCTAGCCTGTTGAAGTGGACTATCTTGGGCTTTCCTTTTGGCTGCATCTTGATCCTGTATATAACATCATTCAGACGAGTAATGATTTCATAGGGACCTTCCCAAGAGCTCTGTAGTTTCGGAGAATACCCACGTCTTCTCTTAGGGTTATGCAGCCAGACAAGATCACCCGGGCGGTATCCCCCTGCTTCAGCTTTAACATCATACCGCTCCTTCATTCTTTCGCTGGCTTCGTGTAGGTTCGAGCGGACTTCCCCGTGGATAGCATCCATCTTCCGACGCAAGTTGGTGATATAGTCGTCATCGGCAAGCTCTTCCTCAGGTCTGATCCCAAATTGCAGGTCACAAGGCAGTCGAAGCTCGCGTCCAAATAAGATGTTGGCAGGTGTATGGCCTGTAGATTCACTGACTGAGCTCCGGTACGCCAATAAGAACAAGTGAAGGTACTGGTCCCAGTCCCGTTGATGATTGGATACTACTTTGCTTAAGTACCTTCCCATAGTCCTATTCATCCTTTCCACCATTCCGTCAGACTGGGGATGCAAAGGCGTGGTCCTAGTCTTCTTGATTCCCAAGATGTCACACATTCTTGAAAAAACAGCTGATTCGAAATTGGTCCGAATGCAGCTCTAATGGTACTCCAAATCTACTTACAAGATTTTTGACAAGGACGTCAGCCACAGTGACTGCCTCCTGATTTGGCAACGCATATGCCTCCACCCATTTACTGAAGTAGTCCATGGCCACCAATATGAACTTATTTCCATCATCAGTAATTGAGAAAGGTCCAGCCACATCTATGGCTATCCTCTCGAATGGAGCACCAACATTGTACAGTCTCATCAAGCCCTTCTTCTTCTTGTTCGGTCCATTAGAGGCTCCACAAGTGACGCAGCATCTACACCAATCCTTCACATCGTCTTTCAAGTTAGCCCAGTAGAACCGTTCCCTGACTCTCTCCAATGTTCTGTGAACACCAAAATGTCCTCCCGATGTCCCTTCATGAAGTTCTTTTAACACATCAGGAATCCTCTTCCTGGGCAGGACGATTTGCATTCTCTTCTTATCTCCCTCAGGTGTTTCGACGGTTCGCTTTAAGATCCCACTCTCAAGAGAAATTGAATTCCATTGAGCCCAGTAACTCTTCACGCTTCGGGAGAATGCCGCTACTTCTTGCCAAGAGGGCCTCACATTCCCTGATCGTTTCCAAGTCATGAGATGCTGACAGTCCGGGTCCTCTTCCTGGTCCTTCGACAATATTTCTGTCTTCCATCGGTCGTCAACCACGGTTATTCTTGACACCGTATCTATCCTTTCTTCATGTCGCAGGCAATGCTTACAAGTTTCCGGACATGGTCTTCGGGAGAGGGCATCCGCATTCTTATGGGTGGATCCAGAACGATGGATAGATTCATAGTCGTATTCCTGAAGGCGCTCAATCCATCTCGCTACTTGCCCCTCGGGTGACTTGAACCTCAGGAGCCACATCAGGGCGGCATGATCTGTTCTTAAGAGAAACTGCCGTCGGGGCGGGCATGGCGGGGATTTTCGAAAATTTTTTTGAGGCATTTCCCGGAAAAGGAGAGAGTTAAAATTCGAGGGATGGCTAGAAGCCATGCAACTCCAACGTGAATCAGAAAGACATCTTCGAATATTGTCCATGGTTCGATGCTAGGTCGGGGCAAAAATCGGCCGTTTAAAATGCATTGAGGCGATTTTAAATATTTTTTTTTGGATCCTTTCCCGATAACATGGATACTTGAAACTCAGCATGTTAATAGATATCATGAATATATTTCATAATCAAATTTTACATGTTCCCTGATGGTCCTTGGTTCGATCCCAGAGGGCTATTTGCACTTCTCAATGCATTTCTTACGGAGATAACGGAAACAAAATTTAGGTATTTCCCGGCATGCTATCGACTTCAAACTTTGCATGATAGAAGAGCAAATCTTTACAAATCAAACTGTGCATACACAGCTTACAATATTTCCTGGGTTCGACACCAGGTGTCTCTGCAATCAGAAGTTAATCCGATTTTTAGGAATTATTTTGAAAACTTTCCCAATTATATAGAAACCTGAAATTCGGCATATAGATAGAGATCATATATAACTTTCAGAAACATATTTTATATTTCGGAGATCGTCCTTGGTTGGAATCCAGAGAGCAATTAATATCGTGTAAAGTAGAACGCCGTTTCAGGCAGTTGCAGCCAATATTTCTGCTTGAATTTTCAACCATAGTTACAGATGGTGATCTTCCATTGCGCTGCATAGTAAGTTCACCAGTAAGACCCGGGTTCGATGCCAGACGATGATATTGCTGCGAATTTTATGAATATTTTCAATCCTTTTTTACTTTCTCCATATACGAAGTATAGAGAAAGTATTGTTTTCATGAAAAAATTCGACTTCGAGATTTCAACGGAAATACACGTTTTGGGGTCCCTAGAACACGTTTTGACCATTTTCTGGATGATGTCTGTGTGTGTGTGTGTGTGTGTGTGTGTGTGTGTGTGTGTGTGTGTGTGTGTGTGTGTGTGAGTGTGTGTGTGTGTGTGTGTGAGTGTGTGTGTGTGTATGTGTGTGTGTGATAATGAGCGTTCTAACTCAAAAACTAAAAGTCGTATCAATACCAAACTTCATATATAGTACTGTTGTGTGTGCTGTCAGAGTTGATTAGTTTTTGGAGTAAATCCGTTAACCGGAAGTCGAGCTTTATTCATTAAAGCTCATTTCCGGTTTTCAAAATATCTCCATAAATATGATATATACGTCTATTGTATTACTTATAAAAGTTTTAGATAGTATAATTTACTATAACTTTTGTATTTAACATATTTTTGTATCACCGGTTCATTAGGAGTTATTCGTGAAATACTGATAAACCGGAAGAAGATGATTATGTACTTTGTGGGCGCTCTAACATGAAAACTATTTGTCGGATCAACACCAAATTTCATACATAGTACTTTTATTACAGTCGTTAGAGTTGATTAGTTTTTGGAGTAAATCGGCTGACCGGAAGTCGAGCTTCATTCTTCAAAGCTCATTTCCGGTTTTCAAAATATCTCCATTAATATGATATTTAGGTATATACTATTATTTATAAATGTTGTAGAAAATTTAATTTACTATAACTTTTGTATGAAACATATTTTTGCATCACTGATTGTTTAGGAGTTATCCATGAAATACTGATAAACCGGAAGTTGCTGATTATGTACGTTGTGTAAAGCTCATTTCTGGTTTTCAAAATATATCCATAAATATGATATATTGGTATATTGTATTCCTTATAAAAGTTTTAGATAATATAATTTACTATAACTTTTGTATTTAATATATTTTTGTATCACCGGTTGATTAAGAGTTATTCGTGCAATACCGATAACCCGGGAAGTAGCTGTTATGTCTTTTGTGGGCGCTCTAACATGAAAACCATTCGTTGTATCAACTTTAAATTCCACATATAGTGTTTTTGTTGGTGTCGTTAGAGTTGATTAGTTTTTGGAGTAAATCGGTTGACCGAAAGTCGAGCTTCATTCTACAAAGCTCATTTCCGGTTTTCAAAATATCTCCATAAATATGATATTTAGGTATATACTATTAATTATAAATGTTTTAGAAAATTTATCTTACTATAACTTTTGTATGAAACATACTTTTATATCACCGATTGTTTAGGAGTTATTCATGAAATACCGATAAACCGGAATTTGCTTAGTATGTACTTTGTGGGCGCTCTCACATGAAAACTATTTGTCGTTTCAACACCAAATTTCATGTATATTACTTTGGTTGTTGTGATTAGAGTTTATTATTTTTTAGAGTATATCATTGAACCGGAAGTTGAGCTTTACTCTTCGAAGCTTATTTCCGATTTTGCAAAATACCTCTATAAATATGATATTTAGGTATACACTATTATTTTTAAAAGTTTTAGAAAAATAACTCTACTACACCTTTTGTATTAAACATATTTTTGTATCACTGATTGTTTAGGAGTTATTCGTGAAATACCGATAAACCGGAAGTTGCTGATTATTTACTTTGTGAGCGCTCTTACCTGAAAACTATTTGTCGTATCAACACCAAATTTCGTACATTTTATTTTGGTTGGTGTCATCAGAGTTGATTAGGTTTTGGAGGATATCGGTTTACCAGAAGTCGATCTTTATTTTTGGAAGCTCATTTCCGTTTTTGAAACATTTCACCATTAAACCTTAAGTAGTCTCGTGGGGTAAATGTGACATCAGGCGCTATATTACCGTCGGGATCACAGAAACTAATGAAGATATTTCAACCAAATTTTCGTTTTGTAAAAATGTTGTCCATGTTATGATTATCTGAGGATTTTCTTAATGTCAAGTTATAAGAAGTATGCAATTTTAGCAGTGCTACCAAATTTACTGAAATAAATTTTAATAATTATCTAAACATTATTTCAACAATTTTTAAGCACCTATACATAAAATAATTCATAGGTAAGTATCAAAAAAATAATGAACACCATATCATGCATATAAACTGACGAAAATTAATATCCAAAACATAAGGTTTCGGGATATTTTAAAGATTTACTGAATATTTTAGGAATGAATCTATAATGTTTAAAATGCTATTACAGTTCACAGAATACCTTACTAATGCTGACTGAGTAAATATGTGTTGATATAGTTTCAATATAGTAACAAAGAGCTACGCATTAATTTGTTTTTTTACTTTCTCCATATACGAAGTATAGAGAAAGTATTGTTTTCATGAAAAAAATCGACTTCGAGATTTCAACGGAAATACATGTTTTGGGGTCCCTAGAACACGTTTTGACCATTTTCGGAATGATGTCTGTGTGTATGTGTGTGTGTGTGTGTGTGTGTGTGTGTGTGTTGTATGTGTGTGTGTGTGACAGTGGGCGCTCTAACGTGTAAACTATTGGTCGTATCAATACCAAAATTCATATATAGTACTGTGGTGTGTGCTGTCAGAGTTGATCAGCTTTTCAAGTAAATCGGTAAACCGGAAGTCGAGCTTCATACTTCAAAGCTCATTTCCGGTTTTCAAAATATCTTCATAAATATGATATTTAGGTATATACTATTACTTATAAAACTTTTATAAAATATTATATACTATGACTTTTGCATGAAATATATTTTTGTATCACTGATTGTGTAGGAGTGATTCGTAAAATACTGATAAACAGGAAGTTGCTAAATATGTACGTTGTGGTCGCTCTGGGCGCTGGGGCGAAAGGCCACTTCATCGTTTTTCATCGAAAAGGTCCCGAAAAGCATTATTTATAATGATTGGGACGTAAAAGATAATAATATATAAATTAATCACTCATCTTCAAAGTTTAGATGGAATAAGGAGTTCAAAATTACTGTCGTAGATAAATATTTACATCTTATATATGGAGAAAGTCATGTGCTGGCCACATCAGATTTTTTTTCTTTTGAGGGCCGTCCCAATACGATGCCGACATGAAATTAGCGTTGTCGATCTGCTTGCAGTATGCAAGCTACATTTTACTCGTATATCTATTATATATAGATGCTTCTCCGGATTCATTCATATCTATTATATATAGATGCTTCTCCGGATTCATTCATATATCATATATCTATTATATATAGATGCTTCTCCGGATTCATTCATATATATACACAGATAGGATACAAATTCACAGGCTAAACCAAAAGCGACATTGACTTGAAATTTTTACGACATATTAGCCATAACGTGTAACCTCCAGGAAAAAGCCAACATTGAACCTCGGTGTCATGGGTTCGATTCCAGAAGGCCCTAAAGTCGCGATTTTCTCCATAAGAATACATGGCGGGGATTTTCGAAATTTTTTTTTAGGCACTTCCCGGAAAAGTAGAGAGTTTAAATTCAAGGGATCGCTAGAAACCGTGCAACTCCAACGTAAATCAGAAAGACATCGCCGAATATGGTCCATGGTTCGATGCTAGGTCGGGGCAAAAATCGGCCGTTTAAAATGCATTGCGGCGATTTTGAAGATTTTTTTGGACCCCTTCCCGATGGCATGGAAACTCGAAATTCGGCATGGGTTTGGATATCATAAATATATTTAATAATCAAATTTTACACATTCGCTGATGGTCCTTGGTTCGATCCCAGAGAGCCATTTACATTCCTCCATGCATTTCTTATGGAGATAAACAAAAAACGTTTTAGGTACTTCCCGGTATGATATCGACTTCAAACTTTGTATGAAATAAGATGAAGTCCTAATAAGTCATACTGTCTATTCACAGCTACCAATATTTCCTGGGTTCGACACCAGGTGTCTCTGCAATCAGTAAATTAACCGATTTTTAAGAATGAATTTAAACCCCTTCCCAATAATATTAAAACATGAAATTAGGCATATAGATAGAGAACATAGATACATTTTAAAAACATGTTTTAGATTTCCTAGATCATCCTTGAAAAAATACTTTCCGGACAGGTAGAGAATTAAAACTCAAGGAGCCTATATATATGAACAGGATCTATCGAAAACATAAATGAGTTTTACGAAAATTATCCTGGGTTCGATGCTAGGTCGGGGCGAAAATCGGCCGTTTAAAACGCATTGTAGAGATTTTTAAGATTTTTTTTGGACCCCTTTCCGAATGCATGGAAACTTGAAATTTGGCATGGGGTTAGAAATCATAAATATATTTCATAATCAAATTTTTTTTATTCGCTTATGGTCCTTGGTTCGATCCCAGAGGGCCATTTGTACTCCACAATGCATTTCTTATGGAGATAACGGAAACAGATTTTAGGTACTTCTCGGCATGATATTGACTTCAAACTTTGCATAAAATATGATCAAGTTCATAAAAATCTAACTGTGCAGTCACAGCTACCAGTGTGTCCTGGGTTCGAAACCAGGCGTCTCTACAATCAGTAACTGATCCGATTTTCAATAATAATTTTGAACCCTTTCCCAATAATATAGAAACTTGAAATTCGGCATGTAGTTAGATATCATAGATACAATTCAATATCATGTTATAGATTTCCAAGATCGTCCTTGGTTCGAATCCAGGGAGGCATTTACATTCGTGAAAATTAGAATGTCTTTTGAGGCAGTTCTATCCAATATTTCTGCTTGAATTTTCACACATAGTTAGAGATGTTGACCTTCTATTGTGCTGCATAGTAAGTTCACCAGTAAGACCCGGGGTTCGATGCCAGACGATGAAAAGTCAGCGTATTTTAAGAATATTTTCAATCCACTTTTTCTATTGAGGACCGTCCCGATATGATGCCGATATGAAATTAGTATTGCCGATCTGCTTGCAGTATGCAAGCAACATTTTACTCGTATATATATAGATAGATAGGTATATAGATAGGATACAAAGTCACAGGCTAAACCACAAGCGTCATTGGCTTGAAATTTTTACGACATATTGGCCATCAAGTGTAACCTCCAGAAAAATTGCGATTTTGGACCTCAGAGTCATGGGTTCGATTCCATAGGGACCTAAAGTCCCGATTTTTCCCGTTTAAATGCATTGCTTTGATTTTCGGGATTTTTTGAAAAATACTTGCCGGATAGGTAGGGACTTAAAAATCAAGGAGCCGATATATATGGTCATGATCTATTGATAACATAAATGTTTTTTACGAAAAATATCCTGGGTTCGATGCTAGGTCGGGGGAAAAATCGGCTGTTTAAAATGCATTGTGGCGATTTTTAAGATTTTTTTTGGAACCCTTTTCCGAATGCATGGAAACTTGAAATTTGGCATGGGGTTAGAAATCATAAATATATTTCGTAATCAAATTTTACATATTCGCTGATGGTCCTTGGTTCGATCCCAGAGGGCCATTGGCACTCCACAATGCATTTCTTATGGGGATAACGGAAACACATTTTAGGTACTTTCCGGTATGATATCGACTTCAAACTTTGTATGAAATTAGATCAAGTCCTAGCAAGTCATTTTGTGCATTTACAGCTTCCAATACGTCCAAGGTTCGACACCAGGCGTATCTACAATCAGTCACTGATCCAATTTTTAAGAATTATTTTGAACCCCTTCCCAATTATATTAAAACTTGAAATTCGGCTTACATATAGAACTTAGAGATACATTTCGAAAACATATTTTATATTTCGTAGAACGTCCTTGGTTCGAATCCAGAGAGCTATTTACATTCGTAAAAAGTAGGTCTTCGTTTGAGGCAGTTGCAGCCGATATTTCTGCTTCAATTTTCACACATAGTTAGAGATGGTGATCTTAGCAATAATATTCGTAGATGTCTTTATGCTTTTCTTTAGATATCTTTGGCATCTAGTGATCCCTCCAATTTCAACTCTCTACTTTCCCGGGAAGTGCACAAAAAAAATTTTCGAAAATCCCCGCCATGTATTCTTATGGGGAAAATCGCGACTTTGGGGCCTTCTGGAATCGAACCCATGACACCGAGGTTCAATGTCGGCTTTTTCCTGGAGGTTACACGTTATGGCCAATACGTCGTAAAAATTTCAAGTCAATGACGCTTTTGGTTTAGCCTGTGAATTTGTATCCTATCTGGGTATATATATGAACTAGTAAATGGGTGCTTGCATAATGCAAGCAAAGAAAATTATCAAGGGATACTACCCTGCGTTATCGGTCTTTATGTTATATTTACGTTTCATTTTAATTATGCCATTCTCTTTAGCATACATAGTTTTAAATCTAAGATCGAGATTCATTAAATAATATAATAATAGAATAAGTGCTTCGAAGGCCTTTCACGTTCACTTGATACGGGAGTTTTGGAGTTGAGTTCTTCATGAGTACCCATTCGTAAAGTTAAATTAAGGGAATACGCCAAAGTAAAGTTAGAATAAAAATCTGCATAAAATAAAAATGCGAGAAATCGATGGACGATTGGAGTAGTACAAATTTGTTCGTCCGAGCACACTTTTGACCTTGAACTTTAAATAATAATGAATAACCAAGGAGAAAGTTAAATAATCGCATGTTGCCGGGATGACGTGCATGCGCGAAGGCCGTGACGGGGTGGGGGGCCTCCCCGGGTGGGTGGACTTCCTTGAAACAGCGAAATAGCGATCGAAGTAGCACGTATTTCTACTTGAGTGTTGAAAAATAATAAACAAATACGATGTTTTTGAATTCGCGCCACACCGCGCTGCCCGCTTGATGGCGTACGCTGTTATTCCTGCTTCTAGAGGCGAGAACAAAACGATGAAAGTTATGTCGTTGAAACACGTCCAGGGCCGCCAAGTTTCTCATTCAGACGAAAGAATCTCGATCCACTGCAGCAGCTCGCAACGGGATTATGTATAAAAAGAGAAGAAATCTGGTTAGAACTTCAGACTGCGTTTACGTCTTCCTAGAAATATATTCGTGTGCAAGCAAATTACAGCAGCAAGCATCTCTCATTTTCGTAAGTACTCAAACTTCTTACTAAACATTAATATTTAGGTTGGAATGTAAGAAAACGCAGTATTTGATATAGTAATTAATTATCTTTTTCTTTCTTACCACAGAGTAATCGTTTCCAATTTTATTTTCCCATTCCTATCCTCACACCCATTCATTATGACTTCTGTTTCGGAAATTTTGAATAATTTTAAAGCTGGGATTTATAACTCCGAGCATGAGTTAGAAACTGCGCTACATAATATTCATGAGCGTATAGTATTCAACGAGGATACCATAGATGATTTAAATTGTTATGAAAAAATCATAGATGCACTTGATAAATTAAAAAAAAGACGTTTCTGCTCATATTGCGAAATTTATTATAGTTTAGTTGATCCTATTATTCACGAAAATACAAATTTGCACAGAAGTCACATTATTTCCCAAAGAGGTCGAGGATTTGTTGAAGTAGAATCTGCAGTAAAATCTAGACTAAAAACATTTTGGATTACGTCCGACAATGAAACGAAAGAAGACTTTATTTCATTTTTAAATAATATTCGCAATCAATTGGTAGATAAAGTAAAGGATCAGGTCATTGCTAATAATACAATTAAATTTAACGTAGTATTAATATGCAAATTCCGAAAGGGTGAGGATGAAGAGTTGGAGACTTCATTTAAGACGAGCAACAGACGAGTAGTACTTGCCGATCAAGTTAATGAAATCATTGATGAAACTTTTTCCAAACTTTTGAGAGAGAAATCTGAGTTTCAGGCGAAAGGGTCCGGTTGGGCTTTGTCAGAGATCTTTGGATTGGAATTACGAATTAACAAGTATACCCCGCTAAGAGGTTCGACATACATTGAGCTACCAAGTAAAATTAAAAACAGAGAGGCAGTAGTAAATATTAAAAACAACGATAAATATTGTTTTAAATATTCTATATGGGCAAAAAATGTTGGCAGGAACCCACAAAGAGTTTCAAAGTATTATACACGATCATGTAACAACGGTTATCTATGGAATTGCATAGAATACCCCGTCGCTTTAAAAGACATACCAATATTCGAACGAGCAAACAACATTACGATTAATGTCTTTGGGTTAGATGAGAAAAGCAACGTTTATCCAATAAAAATTGTGAACGAAGAGCTACCAGACCACCGAGATTTGCTATACTTAACAAATGATAAAACATCACACTATTGCTTGATTAAAAATTTCGAAAGACTAGTCCATTGTCAAATAACAAAACATCATGACAAAATAAACATTTGCAAACGATGTTTTACCCATTACGTAGATGAAACAAGGTTGGAAAAACACAAGAAACTGTGCAGGGGGACTGGCGAACCGAGTAGAATCATGCTCCCAGAAGAGACTAATAAAATTTTGAAATTTACCAATCTTAATCGCTCTTTTCCAGTCCCCTATGTAATATATGCAGATTTTGAATGCCTTCTTCAAAATATTAGCACCTGCCGTCCATCGTCCCACGCATCCTACACGCACGCCATACAAAAACATGAACCATTCAGCTTTTGTTATATTCTATTAACGCCCGAAGGATGTCAAAAACCGCAATTGTATCGGGGGCCTAATGCCGCTCGTGTTTTTATTCAGAGAATGAAAGATGAAGCGGAGAGGACATTTAAATTGTACAAAAACGTTGTTCCCATGAAGCCGCTAACCTCAGAAGAAGAGGCAGATTTTAAAAACGCTGCTAATTGCCACATTTGCGGGAAGGAATTAAATGCGGACCGAGTTAAAGATCACGATCACTTGACAGGTAAATATCGAGGACCCGCACACTCGTTTTGCAATGTACAATACAAAATGCCAAATTTTCTTCCCGTGTTTATTCATAATCTTTCCTCATATGATGGTCATTTTATAGTTCGCGAATTAACCTACGACGAAAGAAATATATTTGTCATACCGAATACTGAAGAAAAGTATATTTCATTCGCAAAGTCGATCGACGATCATTTTACCATTAGATTTGTTGATACATATCGTTTCATGCCCGCTTCATTAGCTTCACTGGTCACAAATTTAAAGAAATTTAAATATACAAATGAAATATTCGGCGAGAAAACGAACCTAGTCACACGCAAGGGAGTCTACCCTTATGATTATACAAACTCAATCGAAAAACTAGAGGAAACATCACTTCCGGAGAGGAAAAACTTTTACAACCGATTAACGGACGAGGGTGTGTCTGAGGAAGACTACGAACACGCGAAAAATGTGTGGGAATCTTTTGATTGTAGGACACTTGGGGACTATAGCGATGTGTATTTAAAAACTGATGTGACGCTTCTTGCAGATGTTTTTGAGAATTTTCGTGATGTCTGTCTCGATGCTTACAAACTCGATCCTGCTTGGTATTTTACTACACCAGGTTTAACTTTCGATGCAATGCTAAAGTACACAGAAATCGAGCTGGAATTATTGACAGATTACGATATGATTCTCATGCTAGAGAATGGTATTCGTGGTGGAATCAGCCAGTGCTGTAAGCGTTATGTTGAGGCTAATAACAAATATTTGGAAAACTATAACCCTGAGATGGATTCCACTTATATTACTTATTATGATGCTAATAACTTATATGGATGGGCTTTATCTAGACCGATTCCCTACTCTAACTTTAGATGGCTAGACAGCGCTGAAATTGATCAATTAGAAATTACAAATATTGCTGATGATAGTGAAAAGGGTTACATTCTTCAAGTGGATTTAGAATATCCAAAATCTCTGCATGACATGCATTCAGATTTACCTCTTTGCCCAGAAAACAAAAAACCTCCTGGTGGTAAGCATAATAAATTGTTAACGACTCTTGAAAACAAAGAAAAATACGTAATTCACTATGTAAACTTAAAGCAAGCTATTTCTCTTGGTCTAACACTCAAAAAAATACATAGAGTAATTGAATTTAGTCAATCACCATGGTTAAAAAAATACATAGATTCAAATACGGATCGAAGAAAATGTGCTAACAACGAGTTTGAAAAGGATTTTTACAAATTAATGAATAACGCGGTTTTCGGCAAGACAATGGAGAATGTGAGAAAACGAATGAATTTAGAATTAGTCACAGGAGAAAGAAGACTAGAAAAATTAATCAGCAAGTCCACATTTTTGGATAGAACAATTTTTAGCGAGTCATTGGTAGCTGTACATCTAAGAAAATCAATCATCAAAATGAACAAACCGATATACATTGGTTTTTGTGTTCTCGATTTAAGTAAGACTTTAATGTATAATTTCCATTACAAGACGATGTTACTAAAATATGGAGAAAAAATATCTTTGGCGTATACTGATACAGATAGCTTTATTTATTGCATTAAAACCGAAGACATATACGATGATATGTTACAAAATCTTGACACGTTTGACACTTCAAATTACCCCCAAGAACACAAATGCTACTCGGTTAAAAACAAAAAAGTTATTGGTAAGTTCAAGGATGAATTAGATGGAAAATTGATGACGCATTTTATAGGATTGCGAAGTAAATTGTATTCGTATAAATTGGAGGGGGAAAAAGAGAAAAAGAAGGCCAAAGGAATTACTAAAACTGTGATTAATAAAGCACTTCATTTCGATGACTACATCCGCTGTTTGAGGAATAGTTCTACAGAATATCGAAAAATGACAGTAATTCGTAGTAAAAAGCATAAACTGTATACGTTGGAAATGAATAAATTAACGCTAAATGCGAGCGACGATAAGAGATATATTTGTGAAAATGGTGTAGATACATTCGCTTGGGGCCATTACAAAATTCCACGAAAACGGACACATAGCGAAGCATTCCCATCAGATGACGAAACTTAAACGTTATTAATATCGCTATTGAGGCTGAATAGGCTCAGTGTTGGCCATGACTTTGGTCTGGCATCATCCTTTTTCTTGTCTAGTTTCTGGACCAAGCTCATCAGGGAAGACCACATTCGTCACTAGGTTCTTGGAAAATCTAGATCATATGGTAGATCAGGAGATAGATGAGATTATTTGGTGTTGTAGTCCGGGAAGCGAACCTAACCTACATTCAACGCGCGTTCGGTTTCAACACGAAATACCGTCGTTCGAATATTCTAATGGTAAATCGTATATCTATATAATAGACGATTTAATGAGCGAGGGAGGTTATAGCAAAGAAGTATGCAAACTCTTTACCAGAGGAAGTCATCATTTTAATATATCTGTTTTTTTGCTCACGCAAAATTTTTTTTATCATTCCCCCCATTCAAGAAGCATATCCCTGAATGCAAAGTACATTGTGTTTTTTAAAAATCCTAGAGATCAACTGCAGTTTGATCAATTAGCTCGACAAGTGTATCCGGAAAATCCGCGAGAGTTAAGGAGAGTATATAAGGAATCGACAAAAGAGCCATATGGCTATTTGGTATTAGACCTTGTACAGGATACGGACGATAGATTTCGTTTCCGAACAAACATTTTCCCCGAAGACGGGGCCACTAGGATATTTATGAACACAGATGATGAAACGATTGAAGAGTAATAAGCATTTGCTTCATGCCTTAAAAAACGCCAAGCCTAAGTTACGATCCGCCATCATCAAGTGCTCAGATGATGAGTTAATTAAGGCTATCAGTGAGTGTTGCTTGAACGCACTCAATGGTAATCATATAATAAATCCGAGTTTGAAACGTAAACTCGCCAAACATCGTAATTGCTTGAGAGCTTTGGCCTCTCAAGGAGTTAGTATTAAGAAGAAACGGACACTGCTCGTACAAAAGGGGGGTTTCCTCCCAATGCTTCTTGGTTCGATTCTGAGCGGTGTTCTCGGTAGTATTTTAGGAAAATGAGTTTGCGGGAAATGTTGATTGTTAGCCCCGAGAATTTCGAGCAAGGACAAATGAAAGGGAGGCTGAGAGCGTTAGATGAGGAAATGAAAGCAATTTTGAGTAAACGGAACTTGAAGGACATCGAGAAATTGCACATGTACAGACGTGTCTTAGATAAATACCTGGGCACACTTTCCAATATAAAAGCACCGCTGCATATTCCCATATTAAATTCTGATAGATCATTGGATCGAGGGCACATCCCCCCCGGGTTAGAATCAAGGAGAAGTACCAATACGCTAAAAAAAGCGCTGGAGGAACTGAAACAAAAAAAAGCTGAAATTGATAAAGCATGGGAGCGCATCCTCGAAAGACTAGATTCCATGGAAAAGCTCTTGCCATCACCGCAAATAAAACTCGAGAAAGTCACCACCACCCCCTCAGATCCCATGGAAAAGCTCTTGCCATCACCGCAAAAAAAACTCGAGGAAGTCGCCACCACCCCCTCAATACCGAGACGAAGCAAACGCAAAAGGGTAGAAAAAGTTCAGTGGACTCCATTAAGATAATAGAAAGAATCTACAATGATCCGGGACACTGGGGCGGATTTTCCACAGTTGATAAGTTACATCGAGCAACTAATATCCCAAAAAACGTTATTAGGAAATGGTTGGAAAGTCAGGATGCTTATACCCGTCACAAACCGGTTAGAAAAAGATTTCAGAGAAATCATTACGATGTATCGTACATTGACGAATGCTGGCAGTGTGATTTAAATGACATGCAAAATTTGAAAAGATTCAACAATGGTTATGCCTATATACTGACGGTGATAGATATATTTTCTAGGTATGCATGGGCGAGGGCTTTACGCAGTAAAAAAGCTGATGAGATCGTGGCAGCTTTTGAGGAGATTTTTCGCGAAAGAAAACCCTTAAAAATTCAAAGTGATAAGGGTAGTGAGTTTGTCAACCGTAAATTTATAAAATTTCTCTCAGGTCACGGAGTTAAATTTTACACTACCAATAACCCAGATGTTAAAGCAAGCATCGTTGAACGCTTCAATCGTACCCTTAAAACGAAAATGTTTAAATATTTTACAAAATATTCCACTTACAATTACATAGATGTTCTCCCGAAATTATTAAGCGGTTACAACAACAGCATACACTCGACAACTAGCATTCAACCTTCGAAAGTGACTGAAAAAAATGCATTCTTCATTGCTAAACGACTGCACATGAAGACGCGCGCAAAGAAAAAGGTCAAATTCAATATTGGTGATCATGTGAGAATTAGTAAAGAACGTCTTCCTTTTGCAAAAGGATACACTCCTAATTACACAAGCGAAATATTTAGCGTGGTTGGTTTAGATCGCGCGAGACAAGTGCCTACATACAAATTGCAGGATATGAATGGCGAGAATATAAAGGGGGGCTTTTACGCGGAGGAGTTAGTAAGGGTGGATGTTTCCCCCGAGACGGAATATAGGATTGAGAGGATTTTAGCACGTAAGGGGCGCGGTCCTAATCTAAAATATTTTGTTAAGTGGTTTGGCTACTCAGATTCGTTTAATTCGTGGATTCCGGCATCCTCTATTCGTAAAATATGAATGAATTTTACGTGACATTACCCAGCGACAGCTCTCGCAATTTTTTCCCCAACAATACAAAATCTCATTTCCGCACAAAATTATCGCAACGTATTCATTTTGGGAATGACGATGAGTGGTATGTGGGGTTGGCAGAAATATCTTTTCCACCAATCGTCAGTGAACAAAGTGCATTGCCATTAGAGGAAAGAAAACCTCCACCTTCGAGTACAGTTAGTGTAAAGCGTGAACGAATTGCTTCGGAAGAGGGGGGAGAGGAAAAAGCATCACCTTCTGATAAAGTTAGTGTAAAGCCGGAACGAAATGCATCGGATGAGGGGGAAGAGGAAAAACCATCACCTTCCGACAAAGTCAATGTAAAATTAGATGATGGGTCTTTCTTTGCAATACCAAAGGCTCGGCACGATAATTTACCAATTGCTTTTATAGCCCCATTCCTTAGTCTGGAGAGCGAACAGAGACAAAAAGTTCTTAGCAGCGTATCAAATTACAGAGCTAATTTAAAAAGTAGTCTGGCAGGGGGTTTAGATTCAATATCGAACAAAAAAAGTGTTCAAATCAGAACGGAAGATGTCATTTACATTTTACCTTTAGGAACATACAATTCATTTAAAGATCTGTTTGATAATGTTATTAGTAAATTTAAGCTTGAAAAGCAGGTGAGAATTGTTGAGCAGATAAGATTACTGTCAAAAGTTTTAAGGGAGATTCTTCCAATTGAAAAGTCGTCATTGTCTCGCGCAATTCAAGTTAGCGAGGAATTTGTACGTGAGTATCGTGAATCACCGAGACTTAAGAGGAGTATAGATAATATGCTAATTAATATATATGTGTATACAAATATAATCAAACCCCAATTCGTAGGTGATACATTGACTAAATGTTTACGCGTACTAAATACAAAATTAGGATTACATCAAACATTCAATCCGATTTATTATTTTCCTGTTGAGAAAAAGAATATTGAAGTCATTGAATGCATGTTAACAAATAAACTTGGAGAGACGGTTCCTTTCGACGATGGAGAGCAATCTTCAATCGCGGTTCTGCATTTCTATAAAAAGAAATAATTTTAGCAAATCCTTCATTTTGCGGTGAGATGGCTTCTGCAGCAGACCGATATCTATTATATTACACTAAGCAAGCAGGTGGCGAACTCGGAACTATTTACCGAGCCTCGTATCGGACGCAGAAAGGTCGTGGAATAGGAAGTTTTCTCGCAGGTTTGTGGCGTTTTGCCAAACCCCTCATATATAGTGGTTTAAAAACCGTTGGAAAAGAGGCAGCATCTTCAGCGTCGAAAGTCATTACAGATTTAGGAACAAAACCGGTTAGAGAGATACTTCGTACCCGATTGAGCGAAGCAGGAGAGAATTTGAAGCGTAAAGCTGAGGAAAAAGTGAAAACCATGAGTGGGAGTGGTATGAGGATTACTAAACGTCCTCGCTTGAATAAAATAAAATCTAGTGCAAAGAAAATGAGAAGGCATTCGGTGAGAAAGAGGGGGAGAGATAGGATCACACAGAGAGATATTTTTTCAGCATAGTAAGTCATGGAGTTTATGTTGAATTCTTTGGACCTATTTCAACCCAATCCCCCGATTCAAAGTAATATTTTGGCAAAACGTACGGTTTCTTACAAACCTATATCTTCGCTAGATAATCGATCGGTTATTGAATTTTTGATAAAAGACTCGGGAGATGCGTACAAAGATTTAAACAGCATTTATCTTAGACTCAAGTTGAAACTTTGCAAAAAAGATTTGTCAGATTTTACTAACAGCGATCAAAAACAACCGGGTGTCGTAAATAATATCCTACATTCCCTTTTTGAACAATGTAACGTTTATTTAAATGGAAACTTGGTAACACCCTCTGAGGATAACTATCATTATAGGAGTTACATCGAAAATTTACTAAACTATGGAAGGGACGCAAGTGAAACGCATTTACGCAATGTCGGATGGGAATTAGATACGGGTTCCGATATTAATAAGACAGATTCATCTAATGATGGTTATGAAGAGAGGAAATCATGGTTCAACAATAGTGCAGAAGTGGAGCTATACGGTAAATTGCACGTGGACATATTCAACCAGGCTCAGCTTTTGTTGGACCGCGTTGATATTGGTATCAGACTGATACTCTCTAACCCTGCATTTTATCTTATGGAATCGGAAGAAGCAATAATGAAAATACTAGATGCAACACTGTACATTCAGCATTTTGATATCAATCCTTCAATTTTGTTGGCGCACAGTAAAATGCTAGAAAGACAAAATGCCAGGTATCACTATAAGCGAAGCGAACTGAAAACTTTCACGGTTCCTTCCGGAGGACGAACTTTAAGCATCGATAATGCTATCGTCGGTAAAATGCCAAACGTTATAATATTCACAATGGTAGATAACGACTCGTATGCCGGTAACATCGCGAAAAATCCATTTACCTTTCAACATAATGAGCTTGAAAATTTTTCACTCTTCGTAAATGGTATTCAAATTCCCTCCGAGGGCTTGGAATGTAGTTTTCATGGCAAAAAGAACTGGACGCGAGCTTACGATACTTTATTTTCTGGCAGTGGGATAAAGCATCTGTTGCAGTATACCCAATAGAAAGGAAGGCGAACCCACCTTGTCCTCCACCGGTACACGGCATTCGATTATTTTCGTGAAATACCTGTTAGAAAGTCAACAGGGCCAGCGACACAAACGACCAAATGCGAAATAATGAGAAACAATCACTCAGAAAGACCTTTATCAAGGATAATACTCTCAAGCACGATACCACAGAACAATAATACTAAGTAAATGTGAACAAGTGAAAAATAACAGATTATTATACACAAATATAATATGGTTCAGTTTGCACAAATAATAATGATATGAACTTAGCCTTTAGAGAGTGTCCCACGTAAATTCACAAGGAAAGAAAGAAAGTCTGCCGCCACCGGCGTGGATGGGTAATGTTCAGCCACGAACGTTCTCGGGCGAAATGACCTTCTCAGTGGAGGAGTCCGTGTTTGGAGACGAAGAGGGAAAAACAATGAAGCACAGAAATTCGCAACGAAAGGGGTTCCGCAAATTGGCCAATCACGTTGCTAGAAACTGTCACAGAACTCCGCCGTGTTAATTAGTCCGATCGCCGACAGTATCACTGCACTGGTCAGTATAAAAGTCGTGTTTTCTAACGGCCCTTCTCCGTTCGGCCCTTCTGCCTGAGGCCTTTCTGACTGAGCCATTCTGACAGCAACTTGTAAACGGGCAACTTAAAAATGGGCAACTTACTATGGCCAAATTTCCCTAGAAATTCGTCACATCCACCCCCACTTTTAAATTAATCCTCTGGGTTAATTTGAAATGATACTGCATGATTCACAGTTGAGTGTCACACATTGTTTATTGATCAGGTCGACGAAAATACCAGTTTATAAGACACAGTTCAGTTGCACAATATAGTTTATTGATCATTTCATTCAAATACCAGTTCAGACACTGTCCTTTTCCTACTGATTCATCTTTGTTTTTGAATTCAAATAACATAATATACACTTGTGTCTCTTTCACTATAAACCATATTAAATCAATTTAAATACTTCTTTAACAAAGACTGTATGCCGCTGAACTGCTAAGTCAAGCAATTGGAATTTTGCGGTCTCCTTTATATTTCAATGAAAACAATGCTTAGATAATTACTTTGCACACCATAAAGTAAGTGAGCATAAAAAAAAACAATCAGAACACCCTATGACAAACTGATAATACGTCAGAAAAATGAAATTACATATTTAAACTAATTTACAGTTATCTGCAGGGGATAGCATTAAATAGCTTTACAAAATAGTTCATCCTGCGAGATACAATGTAAACCATTAAACCCAGTCTGGCAAATCATAAGAAAATGCAAATTTCAAACTCAAAATACGTCTTGGCAGGACAAGAAATTAAATGACACTTCCTGCCGAATAGAGTAAATGAAAAGTTTCACAAAACAAGGCATTTCTTGACATAATTATAACAAAATTGTATGATGATAATATTTACACATGAATAATAATAGTAATGGGTACCCAGTCATATTAATAATTACAGAAACACATATATATATTTATATACAGCTGGTGGAAAACCAGTATTACGCTGAACGCTGGGGCTACGTTCAGAAAGCGAGTCTCCCACAAACCCTTTACAATATCATCGTCAAGGCAGCGCAATGACATAAAAAAACGGCAAATGCCAAAAAAAATCACAGAGGTTAGCTAAGAGGATTTGAGAGAGAACTCACATGACCCGGACACCCAATTATTGGCATTATTAGGGTGCCGGCAAACTATGCAGAAAACAACATTTCATTTAATTTAGAATTATTTCTAATTTTTATTAAAAAAAATTAGATGGAGATTGCGACGGTAGAGATACCGCCGGGCGATGAGGTACCAACACAACGCCAAAGAATAACCTTTACGTAATCAACGTAATTAATAATACAAATGCGAAAGTGTTTTACCATGAAAAGATCAAAACATTGGTGACGAATAAAGACGGGATTATGGAGAGCGATAATGCTTGAGATGAGACACATGACATATTTTTTCTTGAGACGACCCAGACTTTACGGCCACAGTTACAGGAGTTAGCAGTTTGAGTATTTCAAACGGACCAGTCCACAAAGGCTCTAGTTTAGCAGTCCTTTTCTTTAATTTGGAACTAATAGGGTGATTTTTGCAAAGAACCATCTCGCCAACGTGAAAACTGGGTGTACTGTGTGATTTATTATAAGTATTTGAATATTTTTGATGGGCTCTTTTCAGATTTTTAACTGCATCCCCCCAATATTCCCACATTCTATCTTCAGAAGTAGTATCGTCACGTAGCGAGAGTGGAATATCCCAAATATTATTCAAAGGATGGGGGAGATTTCTTCCAAGGAACAATTTACAAGGCGAAAAACCAGTACCCTCATGAACAGCAGTATTAAACGCAAAGGACAAATCACCAAGCATATCATCCCATACAACATGGTGTTCGTGGGTAAAGGCAGACAAAGCGAAACGTAAATTTCGATGAACTCTTTCCGCTATATTCGGACAGGGGTAATAGGGGGACGTGAAAATTTGCTTAATACCATAGCTGAAGCACATGTTCCTAAATACCTCGGACTTAAAAGAACTCGCATTATCCGAAACTAAATACTTTGGATAACCAAACTTGTGAAATAAATTATGAAAAAGGACCTTAATTACACTTGCAGAGGAAGCATCCTTGACGGCTTCGAGGAAGGTAAATTTAGAGAAACCATCAACAACGGTGAATACATAACAATTCCCTTTCTTAGACCGTGGCAATGGGCCCACATGGTCGATAAATATTCTCTCCCAGGGTGCAGAT
Source organism: Sympetrum striolatum (assembly GCA_947579665.1). Classification (NCBI taxonomy): domain Eukaryota; kingdom Metazoa; phylum Arthropoda; class Insecta; order Odonata; family Libellulidae; genus Sympetrum; species Sympetrum striolatum. The sequence goes on from OX388349.1 coordinate 88,273,853, forward strand.
TGAGTTTGAGAGGACAAGAGACCCGGAGGAAGACTGTTTCTGGGCTTCGAAATTTGGCAAATATGACATCGAGTGACCATATCTTTTATTTCCTTCTTGGAATTCAACCACCAGTAATCTTGAGAAATCTTATGTACAGTTTTCATAATTCCCAAATGAGCCCCAGAAGGAATGCAATGAAAGTATTGAAATATCATAGGGCGAAGAGCAGCGGGGACAACGACTTTGCACTTCTTTGACTTAAGAGGCTTGTAACACAATATATCATTCTTTAATTTATAATTGATACCATCCGAAATTAACTGTCTATCTTTCGACATCGAGATTTTATGCAACAATAGTCCCAGAACCGGATCCTTTTTCTGGTGTTCACGAATGTCGATAAAAGAGAGAGGAATCTTATGGAGGAAACAGTTAGTTTCCGAAGAAAGTGGAGGATGAGGAGGAATCACAACTCTTGACAAACAATCGGCTGGTTTATTAACTGTACCCCTGACATGATGTATAGTAAATTTATAAGTGGATAGCTTTAAAACCATCCTGCCAATTTTGCCAAGCTGCTTGGGATGAGAGAACAACCAAGTCAAAGCCCCATTATCGGTATAGAGGTGAAAATGAGCGAACTGGAGATAATCTTTGAATTTTTCGACGGCCCATGAGCACGCCATGCACTCTAACTCGTAGGTCGTTAACCTTTGCTCATGAGGCGACAAAGTTTTACTTGCATAAGCAACAGGAGAGAATTTATCATTCGTTTTATGATTAAGAACAGCGCCCAAAGCTATCTGACTAGCATCGACGAAAAGATGGAATTCTCGATCAAACGATGGCATGGTTAACACCGGAGGATTAGCAAGGGCGGCCTTTAATTTTTGAAAAGAGGAAGAATGCTCCGAGGACCAAATAAAACGAGCACCCTTCTTTTTCAATTGATTCAACGGATAAGAAATTTCAGCGAACTGAGGAATAAATTTAGCATAAAAACCAGCCATACCGAGAAACCTCACTACTTGTTTAATACTGGTGGGCACAGGAAAATTGAGAATTGGACGTACCCTTTCCGAGTCGACAAGCAGTGCTCCATCTCGAATGCAGTGTCCAAGGAATGAAATAGAAGTCTGGCATAATTTAATCTTATCCTCATGAATCGTAAGACCGGCTCTCCTAAGTTGGTGAAGAACGGCCGTCAGATGTTCCTTATGAGAAGACAAATCTTCAGAAAAAATACATAAATCGTCGATATAGGGGTACACACAATTGTATTTCAAATCCCCTAACACAATATCCATCATTCTGGTGAATACTTGGGGTGAATTAACAAAACCAAATGGCAAACGTGTGAATTGGTACAAACCAAAAGGCGTAACAAAAGCGGTCAATTTCTTGGAAGATTCACACAAAGGAATTTGGTGAAAAGCAGAGTGCAAATCAAGTATGGAAAATACTTTAGCCTTGGATAAATACTGAAAAGCATGTTCAACAGACGGAGTTGGGTACGGGTCGATTTTAACCTTTTTATTCAATTTACGATAATCAACCACCAACCGTAATTTATCAGCCTTCTTTGGAATCAAAAAGGCAGGGGAAGCCCATTCCGAGTTGGATGGTTCTATTACTCCTTGCTGAATTAAAGAGTCTAAATGTTCCCGCATTAACTTCGCTTTTGGAGGAGGGAGAGTGTAGGGATGAGAACGTATCGGAGAAGTATCATTTAATTCGATTCGATATTGCATAATGTTGGTCATGCCCATCTTCGAGGTGACAACATCAGAGAACTGAGAAATTATCTCCCGGAAACCCGAAGGTAGAGTCGAATCAAAAGGAGTTTCAACAGAATTCGCTGCCATATTACCAGGACCTGCTTCCGGCCAAAAGACCGGACTACCTTCACCCACAGAGGAACTCGAATGAACAATTTGACAAGACTCTTGTGGACGAGGCAAATTGACGTACGGAAAAGTACACGCGGGCGAAACCGCGAAAGAAAAACAATCGGCTGCAACAATCATTTTGGTCTTTGCCATAAAGTCCCTTCCCAATAACAGCGGCACCGGTAATGAAGACAGGTAAAATTGATGGTACCAAGATAATGAATGAATTTTCACTTTTAATTTTACATACTCGAACAAATTAAGTTTATGCCCTCCGATAGTTTGCAAGTGGATCGCGGAATTAGAACCAGATTTAATATTAATTTTCAGTTTCTTCCCGAACTGGGGATCTAACAGTGAGACGGAGGAACCAGTGTCGACAAGAGCAACCGTTTGAATATGTCCGATACTAACCGGAACAAGCGGCAACGAGTTAAGAGAAGAATCTTCGAAATTTGCCATCGAAATTCGAGGGAGATTTCTGTTGCTCAATCTTCTCCGACGATAACATTCGGTAAACTCATGACCCCTTCGATGACAGAAAGAACACGTAACAGGAGGAGTCTCGCGACGACTAACATTTGAGAAAGCGCGAGAATAATCGGTAGAATCCGCGAGCTGCTTAGAGGAAAATTTAAGCAACGCGGTCAAACCTTCGAGAGTCGTCGGGCGAGATTGAAATATAAAAGTACTTCGCGTTAACGGACTCACACCATTCAAAATGAGCGAAACAAACTCCTCTTCAGAATACGATAATCCAAGCACCGTGATAGCATTACGTATGTTATGGAGAAAGTGAAGTGGCTTTTCGTTCGGAAATTGAAACCTTTTAACCTTGACCGTTATTAATTTCTCGTACTCTCGCGAACTAATCTCCTCCTCCCAAAATTGTCGAGTAATTTGAGCCCAAGACAACCGGTTTTTAATTGCCAACAAGAAGAAATTACGTAAAATCGATGGTACCTTACAAAGTAACAAAGTTAATAAAGAATTTAAAGGAAACAGCTCCAAATCTATTACTTCCGACACAGAGGAAAAGAATGCAAATAAGTTTTCGGAAGTCGCATCTGTCAAAGGAGCGATATCGTGAATTAGCTGCTTACCCAAATCAAAATTAACGTCAGGAGTGCGAGACAAAGATACCGGGGTCTCCCCGCATGCTTCGTCACGTTGACTTGGGCCGGCCGCGGTCTTCGTAGGGACCATTTTCTTAGCGCGATCTTGTGCAGTCGTAATGAATTCCTTTTGATAGGAATTTAGAGGCATTCAAATAACCAATAATTAAACAAGAGATACAAGAAACATCTACAAATTAAGGTGCGACTTAGCAACCACGAGGCAAAAATGAAACATTAGACGAAACTACAAAGAATAACGTCGGTGAGCCCGAAAATTCGCACTCTAACAGAATTCAACACGAAAGTGAAACAACCAACGCTCCGCTACCAATTGTTGCAGTATACCCAATAGAAAGGAAGGCGAACCCACCTTGTCCTCCACCGGTACACGGCATTCGATTATTTTCGTGAAATACCTGTTAGAAAGTCAACAGGGCCAGCGACACAAACGACCAAATGCGAAATAATGAGAAACAATCACTCAGAAAGACCTTTATCAAGGATAATACTCTCAAGCACGATACCACAGAACAATAATACTAAGTAAATGTGAACAAGTGAAAAATAACAGATTATTATACACAAATATAATATGGTTCAGTTTGCACAAATAATAATGATATGAACTTAGCCTTTAGAGAGTGTCCCACGTAAATTCACAAGGAAAGAAAGAAAGTCTGCCGCCACCGGCGTGGATGGGTAATGTTCAGCCACGAACGTTCTCGGGCGAAATGACCTTCTCAGTGGAGGAGTCCGTGTTTGGAGACGAAGAGGGAAAAACAATGAAGCACAGAAATTCGCAACGAAAGGGGTTCCGCAAATTGGCCAATCACGTTGCTAGAAACTGTCACAGAACTCCGCCGTGTTAATTAGTCCGATCGCCGACAGTATCACTGCACTGGTCAGTATAAAAGTCGTGTTTTCTAACGGCCCTTCTCCGTTCGGCCCTTCTGCCTGAGGCCTTTCTGACTGAGCCATTCTGACAGCAACTTGTAAACGGGCAACTTAAAAATGGGCAACTTACTATGGCCAAATTTCCCTAGAAATTCGTCACACATCACAACAGAGGAAATCAGATAGGTTATGACATGTTTAGTCATGGATATTTTATTCTCGTATTCGATCTAACTCCGGACGATTCTGGAAACGAAGATTATGTCAGTCTCGGTGATAGAGGAGTCATGAGGATAGAAGCGAGATTTAAGCAGGTATTGAAAAAAACAGTAACGTGTCTACTTTACTCAGAATACGATGCTACTTTGGAGATTGATAAAAACAGAAACATCATCACAAATTTTTAGTATTAAGATGGATAGTGTACAGATCGATCTGCTGTTACGAAGAGACCATAGAACAAGTAAAATATTTCAAGGGGTTTATCCCTCTGACAAATTGCCTAAATCGCCCGTTAATGGATTATACATAGTTAATTTGGACCCTTCCCATTTTCCTGGGTCTCATTGGGTAGCGATTTTTATACATGATCGATTTGCCGAATATTTCGACTCTTACGGTCTGCAACCCTTTGTCACGGACATATTGAATTTTTTGAAACCTTTCACTTTCATTAATCATAATAAAATTCAGATTCAAAGCTTTCGATCTGACATTTGCGGGGAATACTCATGTCTTTATGCCCTGAGTAAATCAGTAGGACAATCTCTTCACAAATTCCTTGACCAGTTCCACCATACCATTCCTCACCGCAACGACTGCCTAACTTTGAAACTATTTCATCACAATTTCCCGATGGGGGGGCTGAGAGTGGGGCGGAGGTGTCATCCCAGAGCGCAAAGTTGCTGTTCGAGAATAAATAGAGAATACGCGGAGGGGAGATGATCATTCGAGAAGAAGATGCAAATTGTGGTGGACGTTTGTTTTTCGAAGGAGAGCGTGACGGAACTCGCGGCCGTCGACGTGGACTCCAACCAACTTTTCTGGGGAAGTTTTCGACGACACGGAAAGCTTACTGTTGGGGGAAGAAAGCTCCGGCTTCAAGATCCATTAAACTGCGACGAGGCATCGTTTGATAACGGTTTCATTTCCCACATCGAACTGCAGCCCGCTTTGGAGGCGATCATCGAGAGTGCCACAGCTCTATACGCCTATAACGAGGAAGTCTGTGAATTCCTCAAGAATCTCACCGGGCGCACGTTCATCTCATTAAAAAAGGAATTAAATTGCCCACCGCCCGAGAAATGCTCTTTTCCTACCTTCTCTTGCCTCAATCCTTGCCATAAATTACGCAATAGTATTTGTGCACTCAGAAACGCTCACTCCCTCGCCCAATGGCTCAGATTCCATCAACTCAAGGCTGACGTGGAACCTTGCCAAACACGCGAGTGTGAACCATCATCTATACCACCCCCCTCTTCTTAAAAAGGAAAACCTGCTTGGTAACAACAACAGTATGCTGCGTGAGGGGCAGATGGAGTCATCTCCTCTCATTAAAAAAAAAAGGAAAAGATCTACTGAACGTATTCCGCGGACCTTTACAAGTGGGATCAATCTTTTGCATCAAACTGTGTATTATTTGAATGATGTAAAATCGAAAAGTGTTTGCATAGGATTTGATCCGTCCAGAGACTTTGAAGCAGTAGTGCAGTTTAATCAAACAAATAAAAAAAGTGTTGTGATTGTCAAGTCTGAATGGACTACTATTGTTACTGAAAAACAGTTGGTTAACGACTTTTTTTCAACTGGTGTTAAAAAAACATTACCTTTCTGTGGGATTTCCTTTGCAACTTATTTTAAACATCGTTATTTATTGTTTAAAAATACGGGGAGTGGGTCAATTAATATTAATTTAGCCGAGTGGGACAACCTTCTAAAGCTTTCGGAATTGATAACTAAATCTCTCGATTTATTAATAAAAGAAAGCAGCAACTTGAAAGGATTTATTGCCGACTCTTTCATCACGCCAAGCAATAGCCAACTCGATTTTCAGAGATTAAAGATCGAATTATCGATTATTCTCTGAGTGTGTGTGTGCAGTAGGTAGACCTCTGGCGCGAAATTAATTTTTCCGCAAGTTAATGCCTACTTTGATTTACTCTCGACCTCTGGCATTGGGCTTAAAAACCTTGTAAGTTGGGAGTTTATCAGTATGAGTGCTATAATCGAGTTTCAAGGTTTTCTTGGGAGTGATGGAAATTATATAATTAAAGAACTGGCAATAATCGATGTGCAGAACAAGTGCTGCAATACGTGGCTTTTTAAATCACCGCCATGCGCGATCGCAACGAGAGATAATGCTTGGTTAAAAAAGAATTACCATGGCCTGCAAGAAGGCCTGGGCGAAATTGAATACACTGAATTGAAGAAAATACTACGGTTATACACGAATCACTTTAAAAATTTATTTACTAAAGGAGCTCAGAAATCCTCCTTTTTAAGTAGTCTATTGTCTAAAGGGGTGAACGTGATAAATCTAGATCTTTATGGTTGTCCTTCGTTAAAAAAACTAGAAACAAGGGAAGGCTGTTTAGTGGAAGCCCACATAAAAGGTAATTTACAATGCGCCAGAAAAAACGCTAGAAAGCTGGCTGATTGGTGTATCAAAAATAATATTTGTTAATGGATGTATTTTTTAAACAATTTCTTTGTTAATAAATGATTTTTGAAAACCAATTTTTCTGTGTGTTTTTATTTAGCAACCTTTCCCCCAAAGTAAAGGATAAATAAAAAAGAAACATTCTGTAATTCATTTATTTTCTCTTAAAATACAGTAATATTTGTTGGTACAACTTTTAGTATAAAGGTATATGATTGAAGAAACCTTTCCTTCTTTTCACGTGTTTGATAATATTTTACTCTTGATATCATTCCATTGGTATATGTGACGGAGGTTGCACAATCTGGTTCATCCACCACACAGCAAACTTTGCGTTTCGTTTTTTTCTCAATTTCGTAGACGTCGCACACGATCGTTGAATCTTGAGTCATGGCTTTTTCCAACAATTCCCCCTCCAGTTTCAAATGTTTCAGTGTGGAGACGTTGAAGGACTCGATTAATTCACCCTCTTCATTTTCGAATCCGGAAAAAATAACCTTCTGCCCCACGAGACTGATACAATGATCGTTATGCTTCACATCCACAATGTATCTCCTGTCGAAGGTTAATTCCAAGGTAAAGTCATTCTCATAATCATTCTTCAGAAGGTTTGAAGGAAAGAGGACTTCAAATACATTAGCCACATTCTCGTTAATCTTTCGGACAATCACATCCGTTTTTCCTCCGAGTTGTGCTCTCGAAGAGATTAACTTGGCCATGGAGTTTGTATTTCTTCCCGGTCTAGATGGAATGAACTGGGTCGACGGTCTAGATGGAATGAACTTGGACATATTTCAATACTAAATGATTAATTCGAACATAACATCGCTCTTTAAGAGGACGGAAGATACGGGAGTAACAGTGTACGCCATCAAGCGGGCAGCGCGGTGTGGCGCGAATTCAAAAACATCGTATTTGTTTATTATTTTTCAACACTAAAGTAGAAATACGTGCTACTTCGATCGCTATTTCGCTGTTTCAAGGAAGTTCACCCACCCGGGGAGGCCCCCCACCCCGTCACGGCCTTCGCGCATGCACGTCATCCCGGCAACATGCGATTATTTAACTTTCTCCTAGGTTATTCATTATTATTTAAAGTTCAAGGTCAAAAGTGTGCTCGGACGAACAAATTTGTACTACTGATTGGTTACCTGTGGTATGTACTCGGTTTAGTGTAAGACACACTCCAATTGAATCATATGGCCGCGGCGCCTGCTTCCGGGTAGATCACCATATGATGATGAGGACAATATTGACGGCGTGCGGAATATTATCAAATATCCTTTCCGGTGAAACTAACACCCTGATATTTTCTGAGGAACGTTCTCTTCCTAGCGCGACATACAGCTGGCAATGTGAAAACACGTCGCTTCTCAAATCAGTTCCTCCCTTTCTTAGTTTTGGATTTCAGTCCTCAATGAACATGTACGGTCAAAGGTTTCCGCGGGGATCGGCTGATTCCGTGGTATCTCTTTCGGGATCCCACCGCGATGAATGTTGCAGCAGCGACGACGACGATTTAATGTGCATTCGTAAAATTAAATTAAAGAAATAAGCTTAAGAATGTTAAGTTAGAATAAAAATCTACATAAGATAAAAATGCGGAAAATAAATTGACGATTACCTATGCAGTAATAGGTTCAGTGCAAGATATATTTCATTATAATCTTATATTCATTAAATGGCGACTACCACGACAATGAGCTCCGTTTCTAATTAAGTAAACAAACAGACAATAGGCAACGTAATTATGTAAATAGTTTTAAAGAACGTAGAAAAAGAACTTTATTCTAAAGCCCGTTTGGAGAAGATGGGAAAATAATATTCATACAATGATACATGCAAAAATTGTTTATACTAACGAAGAATTATCCAGCGTAGAACAACGTAATCAGAAGGTCGTTCAAGAAAATCAGTTTATTTCATGTGCAGATTTTTGTTTTTCATTTTGATGAAAGTTGAATTACCTAATATACTACGTATTAATTAAAGAAACGTAGAAAAAGAACTTATTATTATTATTCTTTCTAAAGATTGCCGTTAAAACTATTAATTTGCATTAATATTCTGATAGTAATATTTTACGGTCATGTAAATTTTAGTTGTACTTACTTTTACTAAGGCATAGGTAGACTTAGTCCGGTATAATACGTCCTTCATCAGTAATTAATGAGTATTTTCATCCAAATTGCTTTCCTATCGCTCTTATATAGATTCAGTGTAGACTATTCAATTTAATCCTCGAATGATCTCACTACTTACATGACTTTTCCGATTATCTTCGTTGATAAATGGTCCCATATTTTCTACATAAACTTATGTTATCTCAGTATGTATTCTCGATTAAATCCATTCCCGTCCAGATATTCGCTGTTCATTTCGATGAAAGGTACATTTTTAAACATTCAGTAATAACATATATCGAAAGAAACATTATAAAATATTCAAAATGCATCAAACCTTCATCATGGCGTATGAATTCAGTATTGTAAACAACTTTGTTTTCGATTTTAACAATGGCGTTGCCATAGATTTAATTTTCGAAATTAGCAGAAAATAACGCATTAAATTGGCGTTCAAACTAAAATTTTGCAAATTTCGTGCCGGAAAGGTAAAATCGGTCTCAAGAAAAGTAAATTTTGATCTTTTAGACGTAATATAGACCAAGTCCCACTGCTTTAAGATTACGTTTTCACATTTTAATTAACGAAAGAAATTTGCTCTGCAAGGCCATTTTTCGTTATTCCCGTTTAAATACATTGAAAAATATAATCGTCTCTCGGCTCAAACTTAGGTCAAAATCTGGGAATTTTCGATTTTTCCCCAGGTTGAGTGTGAATTATAAACCACTCCTGAAAATGTCAGCCTTCTAGCTAGATTGGAAATAGCCAAACAGTTTGTATCAATGAGTCAGGATTGCAGCTTTATCTATTATATATAGATGCTTCTCCGGATTCATTCATATATCTATTATATATAGATGCTTCTCCGGATTCATTCATGTATCCATATATATATATATATATATATATAGAGAGGATACAAACTCACAGCCTAAACCACAAGAGTGATTGAGCTGAAATTTTTACGACATATTGGCCATAACGTATAACCTCCAGAAAAATTGCGATTTTGATCCTCAGTGTCACGGGTTCGATTCCAGGGGGCTCCAAAGTCCCGATTTTTCCCGTTTAAATGCATTGCTTTGATTTTCGGGAATTAAAAAAAAATACTTCCCGGATAGGTAGAGAATCAAAACTCAGGGAGCCTTTATATATGGTCATGATCTATCGAAAACATAAATGAGTTTTACGGAAAATAACCTGTCTTCGATGCTAGGTCGATGCAAAAATCTGCCGTTTAAAATGTATTGTGGCGATTTTTAAGATTTTTTTTGGACCCTTTCCCGATGGCATGGAAACTTGAAATTCGGTATGGGGTTAGATATCATAAATATATTTCATAATCGATTTTTATGTTTCCCCTGATGTTCCTTGGTTCGATCCCAGAGGGCCATTTACATTCCTCAATGCATTTCTTATTGAGATAACGGAAACAAGTTTTAGGTACTTCCCTGCATGGTATCGACTTTAAACTTAGCATGATGGAAGAACATGTCTAAACAAATCAAACTATGCATTCATAGCTATCAATGTGTCCTGGGTTCGACACCAGGTGTCTCTGCAATCAGAAGTTGATCCGAATTTTAGGAATTATTTTGAAACCTTTCCCAATAATATAGAAACTTGAAATTTGGCATATAGATTGAGATCAATAATAACTTTCAGAAACATTTTTTAAATTTCCAAGATCGTCCTTGGTTCGAGTCCCGAGAGCCATTTACAATCGTGAACATTTGAGCGTCTTTTGAGGCAGTTGTAGCCAATATTTCTGCTTGAATTTTCACACATAGTTAGAGATGGTGATCTTCTATTGTTTTTCATAGTAGGTTTTCAGTAAGACCCGGGTTCGATGCCAGACGATGACATTTCAGCGAATTTTAAGAAAGAATTAAATCCTTTTTTTTTCTTTTGAGGACCGTCCCGATATAATGCCGATATGAAATTAGTGTTGTCGATCTGCTTGCAGTATGCAAGCTACATTTTACTCGTATACCTATATAGATAGATAGATAGATAGGATACAAATTCACAGCCTAAACTACAAGCGTCATTGATCTGAAATTTTTATGACATATTGGCCATAACGTGAAACCCCCAGGAAAAAAGAGACTTTGATCCTCAGTGTCATAGGTTCGATTCCAGAGGGCCCCAAAGTCCCGATTTTTCCCGTTTGAATGCATTGCCGTGATTTTCGGGAATTAAAAAAAAATACTTTCCGGATAGGTAGAGAAGTAAAACTCAAGGTGCCTATATTTATGGTCTTGGACTTTCGAAAACATCAATGACTTTTACAAAAGTTATCCTGGGTTCGATGCTAGGACGATGCAAAGATCTGCCCTTTAAAATACATGGGAGCCGTTTTTCATTATTTTTTTAGATGCACTTATCGAAATGATAGGATGTTCGTGATTGGCTGGAAGATGTATGGTACGAATAAGTTTTAGAAAAAAATTTTCATAAGACCGTACTGTTCCTGGGTTCGAAGCCAGAGCACAATAACGTTTCTCTCATAAGGAATATAAAGGAAAAGTAGGACGTCATTTGAGGCAGTTGTAACCAATATTTCTGCTTGAATTTGCATACGCGGTTAGAGATGGTGTTTTTCTTTTGTGCTGCATAGAAAGTATTGCCTGAAAGACCCGGGTTCGATGCCGGGCGGTAAAAATATCACCCATATATAATACTATGGGGTATCTTATCATAATTTTTTTATGCATTTATCGATATGTAAGGGAGCTCTTGCTTAGATGGAAGATGTATATTAACACTTTGTTTAAGAAAAAAAATAGATAAGACCATGCTGTTCCTGGGTTCGATGCCAGAGCACATTATAATTTCTCAAATAAGGAGTGTATGTGAATAGTAGGACGTCGTTTGAGGTAGTTGCACCTAATAGTTTTGCTTGAATTTTCACACATAGTTTGATATGGTAATTTTCTATTTTGCTGCATAGTAAGTACACCAGGAAGACCGGGGTTCGCTGCCAGGTGATTAAATTGCAGCGAATTCTACGAATATTTTGAATTTTTTTTTCTTTTGATGTCCGTCCCGATATGATGCCGATATGAAATTAGTGTTGTCGATCTGCTTGCAGTATGCAAGCTACATTTTACTCGTATATAGTAATGAATCCGGAGAAGCATCTATATATAATAGATATAGAGTGAGAGAGGATACAAACTCACAGGCTAAACCACAAGCGTCGTTGACTTGAAATTTTTACGACATATTGGCCTTAACATGAAATCACCAGAAAAATTGCGAGTTTGAACTTCAGTGTCATGGGTTCGATTCCAGAGGGCCCCAAAGTCCCGATTTTTCCTGTTTAAATGCATTGCTTTGATTTTCGGGAATTTTTAAAAAATACTTCCCGGATAGGTAGAGAATCGAAACTCTAGAAGCCTTTATATATGGTCATGATCTATCCATAACATGAATGAGTTTTACGGAAAATATCCTGGGTTTGATGCTAGGTCAAGGCAAAAATCGGTCGTTTAAAATGCATTGTTGCTGATTTTGACGATTTGTTTTGGATCCTTTCCCGATGACATGCATACTTGAAACTCTGCATGTGGATAGATATTATGAATGTATTTCATAATCAAATTTTACATGTTCGCTGATGATCCTTGGTTCGATCCCAGAGGGCCATTTGCACTTCTCAATGCTTTTCTTACGGAGATAACGGAAACCAAATTTAGGTACTTCCCGGCATGTTATCGACTTCTTACATTGCAAGATACAAGAGCAAGTCTTTACAAATCAAACTGTGTATTCACAGCTTACAATATGTCCTGAGTTCGACACCAGGTGTCTCTACAATCAGTAACTGATCCGATTTTCAATAATTATTTTGAACCTTTTCCCAACAATATAGAAACTTGAAATTCGGCATGTAGATAGAAATCATAGATAAATTTCAAAATCATGTTTTAGATTTCCAAGATCGTCCTTGGTTCGAATCCAGTCAGCCATTTACATTCGTGAAAATTAGAACGTCTTTTGAGGCAGTTGCAGCCAATATTTCTGCTTTAATTTTCACACATAGTTAGAGATGGTGATCTTCTATTGTGCTGCATAGTAAGTTTACCAGTAATACCCGGGTTCGATGCCAGACGATGAAATTTCAGCGAATTTTAAGAAAAATTTCAATCCTTTTTTTTTATTTTGAGGACTGTCCCGATATGATGCCGATTTTAAATTATTGTTGTCGATCTGCTTGCAGTATGCAAGCTATATTTTACTTGTATATATATATATCTATTATATATAGATGCTTCTCCAGATTCATTCATATATATAGATAGGTATATAGATAGATAGGATAGATATTCACAGCCTAAACCACATGTGTGATTGAGTTGAAATTTTTACAATGTATTGGCCATAACGTGAAACCCCCAGGAGAAAAGCGACTTTGATCCTTATTGTCATGGGTTCGATTCCAGAAGGCCCCAAAGTCCCGATTTTCTCCATAAGGATACTTGGTTGGGGTTTTCGAAAATTTTTTGAGGCACTTCCCGGAAAAGTAAGGAGTTGAAATTCGAGGGATCGCTAGAAGCCGTGCTTATCCAACAAAAACCTTTAAGACGTCATCGAAGATTATCCTTGGTTCGATGCTAGGTTGGGGCACAAATCGCCCTTTTAAAATGTATTGTTGCGGTTTTTAAGATTTTTTTTGTAGCCTTTCCCGACGGCATGAAAACTTGAAATTCGGCATGTGGTTAGAGATCATAAATATATTTCATAATAAAATTTTACATATTCGCTGATGGTCCTTGGTTCGATCCCAGAGTGCCATTTGTACTCCTTTATGCATTTCTTACGGAGATAATGGAAGCAAATTTTAGGTACTTCTCGGCAAGATATTGACTTCAAAATATGCATGAAATAAGACCAAGTCCTAACAAGTCAAACTGTGCATCCACAGCTTGCAATACGTCCTATGTTCGACACCAGGCGTCTCTACAATTAGTAACTGGTACGATTTTTTAGAATTATTTTCAACCCTTTCCCAATAATATTAAAAAGTTGAAATTCGGCATATGGATAGAGACCATAAATACATTTCAAAAACATGTTTTAGATTTCCTTGATCGTCTTTGGTTCAAACCCAGAGAGCCATTACATTCGTGAAAAGTAGAACGTCGTTTGAGGCAGTTGCAGCCAATATTTCTGCTTGAATTTTCACTCATAGTTTAAAATGGCAATCTTGCGTTGTACTGCATAAAAACTATTACCAGAAAGACCCGGGTTCGATGCCAGACGATTAAATTACAGAGTATTTTAAGAATACTTTGAATCCTTTTTTTTTTTGAGAATTTTCCCATTATGATGCAGATATGAAATTGGTGTTGTCGATCTGCTTGCAGTATGCAACCTACATGTTACTCGTATATATATATATATATATATATATATATATATATATATATATATATATATATATATATATATACGAGTAATCTTCCACTCTTAACAATTCATTCAAATGAGCTTCATCAAGAACACCAAAACACACCATTTCGCCTGAGCTGCGCTATTCGTTGGTTAAGTTTGTGAGCCAAGACAACTATCAGTGGCATACACTCTTCAGTCTCATCAGTGGCATACCCAAACATTAGTCCCTGGAAAAGAAAATTCGTGAGGAAAGTGCAAGACTTTAAAATGAAGCTACTATATTTAGTACTTCCCAAATGCAGACAATATTTCATGCTATTTCCACTCGAGCACTCGCACACCGAGTGTGCCAGTGTATACATTTTCATTCATAACTTTTTTATCTTTCCTTGTAATCATTTCCTCAAGTCTTCCTACAATAACGATCTTTATGTACCACCCGAGTTTTGCATAAATTGGATTCTATTTACAGCAACAAGGAAACTCTTCTGAAGCTCATGTGGCACTGGCTCACCCCATGCCCAGGTTCAATTGAATATTTTACTACAAATAGGAGTAATATTTTTAGGATAATAAGACCATTTCTGCATAATAATAAATGAATGTGAACTGTGAAGGTTTGTACACAAATTTTTACACAAGTTATTTCCATGAAGGTTTCAAGCATTTAAAAATGGTAAAGCGTGATTCATTCCCTTTATCATTAAAAAGTTATTAAAATATAAATGCAATCAATCGATTTGCAAGGCTTAAACTATCATATAATGGCTATAAATTATAAATTTACGAAAATCATCTGATTTGAAGAAAATATTTAAAAAATAATTACTGGTGCAGCGACTGTTCGTGTTACACCATGGGGCGCGAGTGCTTGAGGGTTAATTTGGAATTCTAAACAAAACTGACTTTATTAATCTAAATAACTTGACAATACAAAACAGTTATTAAGTTGATTTCAAGATTACCCAAGCTACTGTGATGCATACACCTCACAGTTGTGTTTGGTGGCAGAGATTTTCATCATTGTCAACTCAAGAGTAGCAAATTCGAATAACATCATCGGAATATGACACCACATGCTTTGGAATGCAATTTAAACAACACTTTAAGAGGCAAGCCATGCTCCAACAAATAACAGGCTATTAAAATACTTCTTAATAGTACAATGATCAATTGGTTACTATCACCTGGTCCCCAGCACCAACTTTCTCTTCGTTTCGGTTCAGGTGGACCCCAGATGCAATGCCTGGAGACTGCTGATCCTACGCCAAGAGGACACTGCACATCTTGTAATCAAATCCTATTCAGACAAGACAAGGAAGTCCAACTTCTAAAACTCTTTAATATACCAACAATTAGGGGATATCATAAATGGCCATCTTGCTACATATCATGCAACCCCCATGCCAGATAACTTTAGGTACTTCAATCATTAGCGAGCGAGCCCCAACTTATGAACATTAAGGTATTTATTAATCCAAGCAATAAAGCACAGAAAATCAACTACATTCCTTTCAACAACTATATCAAATCGTTTGACACATGAAAAATTCAATAACCAAGTGAGTCTTTACAAGGCAAATAGTTAACAGACCAGAACAATTAATACTCTTACACTACTAATAATAATTATATGTAAAACTTATGTGTTCATAGGTTGAGTTCACTCAATTCCTATTAAATTAATTAAAATTATGAGTCAACTTTCCCCTAATGATTCCTGGAAAATAAAAAAAACAGTTTTATGACAAACATTACATGCATAAATGCGATTCCCAACTCATCATACTCATACCAAAATTGTAATACTTCCATACGAGTAATTGTTAATTAAAATCCAAAACACTGTCTGCGAAAGCATAATTACGGATTTTAATGCACTGAATGTCCACTTAAATCATTCAATGTCTGCTAAGTAATACCGATAACAAACAATGTTTTGATATCCTTTATATGTTAGAAGCAACCAATATTCCAGGCTTTGACTGACATTTCCTGACGAAACCAATTAAGATTTACATATTTTATACATGCCCCAAGCAAATTTTCATCCCAATTTTTATCCCGTCAATAAGAGCTCTCGATACACTGAAAACCACTTGGTACCTGATCACCAGCACCAATCTCGTTCTCTTCCTTATTAAGGTGCACGCCTGCGGCGATGTTTGGGGACTGTTGCTCTACGGCCACCAGGAGATTGCAAGTTGTGTAGTCAAAGCCTGAAGCGTGATCAGTCAGAAAATAATCCATTTGGGACATAGACTAGCATCTCAATTACACGTTCCGAGAGCAGTAATAAGTCTCCTTGCACAGGCTTCTTATCACAAAACATTGCCAGAATATTCACAATAAATACGTTCCTAATGGTTTTTGTGATCACAAACAAAAGGGAGATGGCAAGAGGACTCTATAATTGTTTACAGGGTTGAAAATAAAATACTCAAGAAATCCTTACAAGAAGTCAAACTGCCAAACAATGAAAAATTGCAAGAAAGAAGTTAACACAAACTTGAAAGGAATCGATAATCAAGAATTGGCAAGATCGATAACTTTAGAAAAAAACTTTACTTACCCTTAGATGAGTCGTCATATCCTATATGTTTAACAGTATCTCTCACCACCTTCTGGTAATCAACTACAGCTTTAGATGTAATTTCTCCGATCAACATAATCATTCCGGTTTTGGTGACAGATTCTATAGTTGAATGAGTAAACCACATGAATAAACATCATCATAAAACATTAAGTCATGTAAAATCAGCAATTATATAATTACGCTTACCACAAGCTACCTTGGCATCTGGATCTTGCTTTAAATGCGTGATAATCTTGTAATAATAATATTTAAATAATCGCAATCAACTTGTTTGAGGAAAGATTAATTTTCCGGGAAATAACTGTATACGTTGAAAGCGAATAAATATAATATCACTAGATATATAACTAGAAAAACCCAGGTTCGATGCCAGGCGGTAAATATATCCACCATATATAATACATTGGGGTAGCTTTTCATTATTTTTTTGATGCACTTATCGATATGATAGGAAATTCTTGCTTAAGTAGAAGATGTATATTAAAACTTAGTTTATGAAAAAAAATAAGATAAGACCAAGCTGTTTCTAGGTTCGATGCCAGAGCACATTACAAATTCTAACATAAGGAATATATGGGAAAAGTAGGATGTCGTTTGAGGCAGTTGCAGCCAATATTTCTGCTTGAGTTTTCACACGGTTAGAGACGGCAATCCTTTGTTGTTCTGCATAGAAACTATCACCAGGAGGACCCGGGTTCGATGCCGGACAGAGAAATTGCAGCGAATTTTATGAATATTTTCAATACTTTTTCTACTTTTGATGACACTCTTGATATGATGTCGAGTTAAATTTGTGTTATCAACATGCTTGCAGAATGCAAGCAAATTTCTTGAGAGCTTAAAGATAATGAATCATATTTTCTCAACATTGAAAAATATTTTTGCATAGTCTTGCAATGTTTTAATATCTACTGAATGTATACTGTGTGTGTAGCAATCTATTTTGTAATCATATTCTCCATTGAGAATTGTATATCCTGCAAACAATCTTTAAGAGATTTATTTATTATAGATCATGAACACTCTATAAGCTGTAAGGAATCACAATTGAAAATTGAATATTTATTTTAGTATGCTATCTTAAATGGAATTAATTTAATTTATTAAACTTAAAAGTGAAATATTATGTCATGGGTGATGCAATAACACAGCAAATATTCTATCTCTAGAATAAGCATAGAACTAACTTAAGACAAAATAATCATTGAGATGTTTGTTACCAATTGAGGAAGAGTTCAACCTCTTTTCTTGCCTGATTTCATATTTTAAACTGAATCAAAACTTGCATAGTTACCTTGATAATTCAAGACTCATTCGTGAGCATTCTACCTTTTGGTAGGTTCATGCACACTCACAATTCAAGGCAGTGGGGTGAAAATCCAAGTTTTGACCATGCATTAGGAGGTGTTCTGTAAAATGCAACTGAGATGTGTAGTTTTCATTATGAAGGCATTTCTTATGTTCTTCAGTTCCAGGTAAATATTCAGGCCAGTTTTTCCTATATAAGAAGCACTATAGTTGGAAAAGTTGAGTCTGCATATACCCTGTTTTTCAGGGGATCAATTTTCATCTTTTTTCCCTGAATATATCTTTGATGTTATATGGATTTCTGATACAATTTTATCAAAAATATGAAGAAGAGCAATTTGTTCTTTTCCCACAGTATTTTATTAAAAACAATAAAAGGAAACAAAACACGACTAGTTTCAGAAATTGATTTCCATCATCAAGTGACCACGCAAAAACGTAAAGCATAATATATACAAGTAAGATTAGCGGGAAAATAAGGAAAAGAGGGGCGTGGGGGAAAGGACAGAGGGGTGAGTCAGGGGGACGGAAGTGGAGGTAGAGCAACATAGTCAGTGGGTGGTAGAATGCATCGAATCAATGGGAAGGGAAGAGGTGCTTGTTAACCACATTACATTGTTTGGAATTTGTATGGGTAATGATCTCAGACTGTTCTAAGAAATTAAGCCTTTGGTTTCTATCTGAATAGTGAAGAGTTTCAGGTACAAAGTCAGAAGAATGGTTGAATTCCAGAAGGTGCTTAGCGAAGTGAGATTGGGAGGACTTGTTCAAAAAACATCTTTTATGTTCACTGGCTCTTATGGCGAAATTTCTCTGCTTTTGACCCAATCACAGTTATTGCATTTAAGCTTGCAAATTCCGGATTTTTTCAAAGGGTGTTATTTATCCTTACCATTACAAAGTATTTTTTGTAAATTGAAGCATGATTTGCATGAAGGTTTTAATCTTTCCTTAGGCAGGATGTTGCTGATTGTTACCAAAAGCTTGTTTAAAAAAGTTAATTTTACCCATTTTTCTTTGTTTGCGAATTAAAAGTTTGTTGACTATGCTATGGTGATATCCATTTTTAACAGCAATGTGTTTGATAATCGAAAGTTCTTTATGAAAGTTTTTATCAGAGAGAGGGATAGAGAGAAGATGCTTAATAAGGGAGTGAAAAATGGAAAGTTTTTGTGAGTAATGATGGTTTGAATGTAAAGGGATGACATGATCAGTGTAGGTGGGTTTGTGGAAAAATTGGGCTGCAAAAGGAAATGGTAAGGTCAAGGAAGTTGAGGGAATGGTTGCTCTCTTATTCATGGGTGAATTTTATAGATATAGAGGATTTTATAGGATAGAGGGAGTTAGGAGGGAAAGGAATAGATTAAGTTGTCAAAGAGTACCACACCAAATACAAAGAACATCATCCACATACCTGTACCAACATTTGACAAATTTCAAAAGATCAGAGGAACAGTTAAATAGTTTACATTCCAAATTGTGCATAAATATATCTGCCAAAAAGGGTGACAAAGCTGATCCCATAAAAAGTCCATTGGTTTGTTCGTAGAAATCGCAGTTAAACAAGAAGAAATTTTGGTCTGTGCACAGCTTAACTAGCGATAAGATTTAATTTTTGTCACACACATCTTCAAGAGTGATTTGCTTTAAGAAAGATTCTTTCGTTCCAAACAAACAAATGCATTATTTATGGAGCTGGATTTGTTAGATTAAGTATTTGTCTCAAAATAAAACAATAATGATTAATTCCAGAGTATGATATTAATTAAACTGAGAGAGCATTTCTGAATGAAAGAAAGAGATTGATGTATTTACTACAAAAACTTGAGTAGAATGAAAGGCAATGGTGAAAGGCTGACTGGAAATTTAATTTTTCTAGTTGAAGGTTATAGTTAATACCTTATCAATGGATGCAGAAGTGAGAGATTAGATCTGTTGTTGATTTTCGACTATAAATTGGGGTAATAACCCAGGATAAGATATATGAACAAGAGATTATCATGTGAAGTTATTCCATATTTTTTATATTCAAAGAAAATTGAAAGGATAATATGCATAGAATTTTGCTTCATTTAGACATTTGTTAATGATGAAATACTTTCAGGTGGTTCCTCACGCTAATCTTTGCTCCTCTGGCATTTATATTTATAAATTTATCTGCTAATTAAAGATAAGAATTGATGATATTCTCTCAAGTTACAGTGTTTAAAATCTTAACATAATTTTCTTTTATTCGTATAATATTAAGGGATTAAAAAAGAAGCAACTGCATTAAAATTTCATACAAGCATCAGTTGATACTTATAAAATAAATTAGAATTAATGGACTCTTAAGGGAAAATATCTGCTCTGTATAATGATATTTTTCTCAGCAGCTACTTATGCCAAGAAGCTACCCTATACTTACAATGCTTTCTATTTGCTGAATTAAATTTCAGCAGCATATACTCACAGGTTACCTGAAAACAAATAATTTTACGTCGAGTTAAAAGAAGGCAAGTGTTACTTTTTGCAATTGCTTAAGACATAATTGCTAAGTTTAATCAGACAAGCTTCATAGATAGAAATATATCATCAACATTTTCCATTTTCTATATAAAGCAATCAAGAATTCTGAAGATTTAATGAGTTCAAGATAATAAGTATTTGCTGATTGAGAATGCAAAAAATCAAAAATATGTAAGTAAAATTATCACTAATCTATGAAATATTTCACATTTACAAGTCCCAGTGGCGCAGCCAGCATTTGCCAATGGGAGGGGTCCAAGGAAACGAAAAATGCGTAACTTACAGGGGCTAGTATGTTCATGCTCGTTACTTATTACAAATATGTCAATTATTTCAAAAACTAAATATATTGAGAAATAGAGGAGTTTAACACTTAGGTAGCCAACTGATTACACTTTCCGAGATAGTAGTTTACATAAGCGAACTATTGGAAACTTATCATAAGTGTTGTTTGGATAAGTTCAATATCTATTAAAAAGTCATTTTTTTATGCTGAAGTATTTTAGTGTTGTAGATATAAACTTCCCGAATCTTTAGGGTCCTTTCTTCCAAGAGGTTGCCAAGCGTGAGAAAGAAAAAAATCAGTTACGATTATTTGGCAAGCGACATAAAACGTAATATCCACTCATTAGATCCCCACATTGGCGCGCCCATGCTCATTTGAATATCTTTTGTTATTAGACTATATCATCAGCAGGTTTCTTAGGAGTGACTTCATCCCTTGTTTTAAAAATTAACTCATCTTCTAAGAAACAAAATATCATTTATATCAGATTAAATTTTCTGATGCCTGATTTCGTTATTTATGTATTAGTTAAGTATTCAGTTGAATGCATCACAAACGGAACATTAAAAATTCGGCTGAATTACAAAATACAGTATACTCTTGATTATAGTTGATATTATAAATGAATTTGCAGAATTAAAGTTACACACCAAGGTGAAAAAAATGAAGTCCTCAACTTACAATTAGTTAGTTAGGTTGTTTAACCAGCAGAGAGCTGACGCAAACCCAGTCTTACGCATTGCGTTCAAAGAAAACAAAATTTTTCCAAGAATTTAAATTAAATGAAGGAGCATTGCATGTTCACGTGGTTTACCGGATAAGTCATGAGATTCGTTGCATTTTATTACCAGAGAAAAAATTGGCTGAAACCAAAAGGAAGTTAGAGAACTTAAGCCACAGTTTTAACAGTTCATCAAATTCATTTTAAGCCATCAAGTCACTGTTCCGATAAATCTGTGAGTACCTTACGCGCACAATACCTTTCAGCTGACTGATTTGCTTCCAAAATGGTATATTATTAATAAAATCTTCAAAAATTATTTTTTAGTGATATCTTCTATTGCTCCAATACTTCTTCAAATTTCTACGGAAATTCGGTTACAGAATTATTCTCGTAAATATACAGCAAAATAACAGGTAATCATAAAATAAGGATCAGTACATTTTAAATCAGCCCGAGTAATGAAGAGTCTACTGAATCGTCCTGAATAAAGGAGTCAGTGCCTTTGGAATTGTCGTTGAACTCATCTGCAGGTGTGCCCTCAGATAACATCCCTAAAAAAGGCAATCCTAATATACGCATCTAATAATGGTCATTTCACAAAAAAACACACAGCCATTACGTTTTTCCGATAGAGGCCTCGAGCTATTCGCGGATTGTGAAAAAATAATGTTCGGATGTTCATCTGTACCTCTTTTTTCAGTGTTTTGAACCGTTTTTCCTTTTTTAAAATCAAAATACTTAACGAGCTTTTACCAAGCGAAATTATGTTTATAATGTTTGTATGTTCAGTAAGCCTACCATGCTTATATTATTTAACATGTAATTAACAAAGTAGTTTAAGCTAGCTAGAACTCTATAATCTCAATTCTAAATTATACTTCTATGTCAGTATGTTAATATGTTATAATTTGCTCTTTTTTGTACATTCTAATGACTTTCTTTTTTTTTCTTGTCTTAAATAGCTCTTTAATCTACTACCATATTTAAATTTAGTTTTCTATCTGTAGGTTTTTCACACCCCCTTCTTTTGAGGGTGTTTTCCTGTAATGGAAATTTTTTCCTATGTTCTAAGCTTAGGTTTTTAATCCACATAATAGTTTTCTTTTTTTGCAATCTATCCATTTCTTTCTCACATGATAAAGGGTTAGGTGTAAGAAGAGACTTGATAGTCTCAATCTCGCCCTGAATAAAGTACTTTATTATTATAATTTTTATATTATTATTATTATTACCTTATGAAGTCCAAGCTAAACTCTCCTTTGAACTGTGAATATCTCAGAAGCACTACTGACGAGCCTAACCTTGCATTCACACCCTAAAAACAGTTACTTGCAGAAGATCTTACTGAGCGTTTTATCAATCTGTTTGTCTCTTAAACGTAATCTTAATCACTGTTTTCAGGGTTAAAGTTTCGAATTACTTCTCGAGTGTTCCCTTGTATTTTTTCGAGGAGTAAACAAATCAGCACTTTCGAATTTTCCTCATAGGAATCTTATCATATGGTGTGAGTCATCTAACTAAAGGATAGGATTAAGAAGTGCACGCATTGAACAAAGTGTGCAAAACACTCGTATCTTAGTGTCCCATTGATATTGATGTCGGCTCTGCTACCTAAAACATCACCTTAGCTGAAATCAGAGCCATATTTGCGGGTATGCGGAGCTTTCGCTGAATTTACCAAGCAGTGTATCTCTAAGACTTGCGTGATGATTGGGGTTTTGTACTCTTCAGCAGAAAAAAAGCTCAGAGCTAGCCATTGGACTTGACTCTTGGGGGGGTTTGAACCCCTAAAACCCCCCTCTCGCTGCGCCACTGACAAGTCCTTTTATTTAAGCGAATTAAATTAAAATAACCACAGAACGCTGTTCAACTACAAGATGGAGCATTGTCATATTAGTGAGAAATAATCCAATTGGCAAGTGTCAAGATCTCTTTCCCAGTGCAATCTAATTTGTTTTCAGGTAACCTGTGAGTATATGTTTGAGAATGGAGCTTGTTTTCCAATTCGTATGCATACTGTGGTTGTGTCAGTTCAGCATTCGGAGAAGGTATCTCTGGAGCAGTTGCGGGAGGAGGTGATGGAGAAAGTCATCAAACACGTCATTCCAGAGAAGTACTTGGATGAAAGAACTGTTTTCCATATAAACCCCTGTGGAAATTTACATGTTGGGGGTCCACAAGTAAGTTAAATCATAAATAGGGTATCCTACTAATTTCTCAAGGCAATTTTAGTAAGTTTTCGAATTCTGCCAGTTTGAAGGCCAACATATTTTAATCAACAAATTCTTAATAGTGGTAGCTTCATCCTAGTAATTGTTGTTCTTCACTAATTTTGATTTGATGATTCCTGAAATGGGCCTAGAAAAGTGTCGTTAGGTTTTTTTAGTTATTGCAACTTGTGAGTTTTTTGTAATTCTACACCTATTTTCCTATATTGCAAAAGTAATTTTTTTGTAACATGGATGGTATTAGCTGTTCTTAACTAATTTTGGATAGCTGATTACAGATATCAACTCGCAAAAGCTCAAACATGTAAGGATTTTTTATTAAGGTAATATTTACCTCTTTTCTCATCCGTAATTGTTCATGTTAGGCTACCCTGCTATTATCATGTTTGAGTATTTTTTCTCTTTTCATCTATGTTATATGAAAAAAGAAGTATATAAATATAAGGATGGTTGAACCATTTCATAAAGAATGAGCAGTTATCTCCATTGTTTGTCCCCCACACATTACATTTCTCCTGTCCACTTCTACTCTTCCATGATTAAATATATTAGGTTTGCTTGGAAGTATGTCTGAGACATGGGAATAAGTAACACACAAATCCCCTCGAGTTAGTCTAGGATTAATAGTTAATAATAATAGATAAAAATCTGATGTGGCCAGCACATGACTTTCTCCATATAAAAGATGTAAATATTTACCTACGACAGTAATTTCGAACTCTATATTCCATCTAAACTTGGAAAATGAGTGATTAATTTATATATTATTATCTTTTCGTCACAAACATTATAAATAATTTTTTTCGGGACATGTTCGATGAAAAACGATGAAATTGGCCTTTCGCCCATAGAGCCCAGAGCGCAAAGTACATAATCAGCAGTTTCCGGTTTATCGGTATTTCAAGAATAACTCCTAATCAACCGGTAATACAAAAATATGTTAAATACAAAAGTTATAGTAAAACATATTATATAAAACTTTTATAAAGTATATAATATACCTATATATCATATTTATGGAGATACATTGAAAACCGGAAATGAGCTTTGATGAATGAAGCTCGACTTCCGGTCAACCGATTTGCTCCAAAAACTAACCAACTCTGACAGCACACACCACAGTACTATATACAAAGTTTGGTATTGATACGATTAATAGTTTTTATGTTAGAGCGCCCACAAGCACACACACACATGCAGTCACACACACACACACGCACACACACACATAGACTGGCGACTGATGTTGAATCAATCAGTCCGTTGTATTTGTATAACAATTTGGCAGTACATTCTTCAATGATGTTGTATTGCATTTGCTACTCCTGATTTTCGATGATTAAACTTCTAACTGAGAGGAATGGTCCATTTTTAACATGAATGTATGCCCGTTATTTTCTGCTTTTAATATATGAATCATCTTTCAGGGAATTGAATCTCCGTAACCCGATCTATCAGCAGACGAGTACCTATCGGCATTTTGGACGTGACATATTTCCATGAGAGATGCCAAAGAAATTAGCATATTGATGTTTAGTGAAGTTTAATGTGGATAACCTATTTCACTTATCCTTGAACACTCCTTTTCTTTCACATTCATGTTCAATGTGTATAAATATTACTTGGTATGAGCGTGGTGTTAACTGCTGGAGAGGAGAAAGATGTGCCTGCGTTAGAAACGAGAAAATGCTCAGCGTATCCTGAAACTAAGTATGTCCATCAGAATGCCCTATCAGAATGCCCATGGCCATGCCATGACAAAAGCTGGTTTCAGCGTAGTTAGACACCTTTGTTGGGCATAAAGGGAAGGTAACATTGAAGATACCCTCCAAAACATTGTGTTCTTTAATGGCAGTGCTCAAGTTAGGCGCAGATGGAGCTTGCCATTGTAGTGCATTCGTACACGAGGGAGCAAGAATGCGTGTGTGTGTCTGTAAGCGAGAGTGTGTGGTTGACGATTGCTTCCTTGGAATAACCTACCTTTTGTGATCTTGTTTAATTTGTGTGATATACAAATGGAAGGCAAAATTTTACTGTTTCATCGAGGCTTTTTGTATGCATTTCTTAATTTGTCTTGATGTACAAGGAACCCAAAGTCACCTGTGTAGTAACTTCTGTTTGGCTTAATTTGGGAAAGGTTGTTTTAATAGGTCGCATTCATTATTTCTGAGCCAAAAAGATTAAGCATCTGCGGCAATGGAATTACTTGCTTTGGACTCAACAGATAACTTAAGTAGGGATTATTTGCATACAAAGTATTTTGTAGCGATGTAAGAGTTGGCACATAAGCTAAGTTATATTGTGAGTGCCAAAGCCTGTAACAGTTTACACAAGTATAGCTTTAAGGTTTAAAAAAATCACTGTTTGTATACCTCTGATTTCCGTGTACATAATTCTCTTAACCTGAGTGATGGATGAAATCCAAGTTCTTGTTTCGAAATGCCTTAGGCCATAGTGCCATTTGCCTGTGACGAGGCTTCCAATTTGTTGTTGCCTGCAAGCTGCCTATGTAAAAGGGAGTCACAGTAGTTTTGATTCAATGTAATGGCATGATCAAATAAAAAAGATACTTAGTTGCTTTTTCACTATGTGTTTGATTATATTGGTAATGTCTAATTGTGTGTTAAACATCTCATGCAATGTCTGTGATAGTGGAATACAGATTGCTTGAATTGCTTATAGCAGCAAGTGCGGCAGAATGGAACTGCAGGGTTTTAATCCTTTTGCTAATGCTACATAATATGTAAGCAACAAAAATACTGTATTTATTAGAAAATAACACTCGCCCTTTTGGGTTTTTTTCGGCAAAAAAATCATGTGCACTTTAAAATTGATGGCATCCTAAATTCTGGTATAATGCTACTCTTTGGCATGTCCTAAAGCATGTGGCAGGCTGCATCATCGGCTTACCCTAGTTACATATAACTTGTCAAATGTTCCGCTAAAGGTGTTTTGACTGTACACAAGTGTTTATACTGTATCGATATTTGCACTATTAATGAAACTCTAGTCTGATTGTTTTTAATTGAAAGGGAATTGTCTAGTCCATCAAACTTTTACTAGAACAAAGTAAGGTATTTTGTTGAATATGTAGGTTTGGTTCCAACTTTGCGTATAAATTTCCTCAAATTTTGTATAATTAATAGTAAAGAGAATCAAACACTATTTAAGAAAATATTTTATTACAAATTGTAGTTATTAATACATTATAATTGAAAGCTTCATAAAATCCAACCAACTTATAATAATGTAATGTGTTCTGTTTTCATGGATGGTTTCATCAGTGATCTATTTTTTTTGGTGTTCCAATATTTATTTTCCGTTTGCTTCTGTCACACCTGCGATTGTACCCAGGTCTGAAGTGTCATTGTGTTTTGCTTAGATGACTTACGAAGAATAGGGGTTTAATAATATGCCATAGTTAAGGGATAACTAATGCTTTAGATTTAATTTTAAACAGATTAGTTATATTTCTTTAAATGTTCAGAATATTTATTGAGGAGTCTTAAGTTGTTAAGTTTACAGGAAACAAATTTCATTGCCCTAATAATATTAATATTATGGTCAATAGGTTACTTGAAACCTATTAAAAGCCTAAGGAAAAATCTCTATGGGGGAATTTTAATAGATAAAATTATCCGTTCTCGTTGCTTTTTTTGATCATTTCTTGATAAAACGACGAAAAAGTATATATAAATAGAGGAAAAAGATTGAAATTTCGCTAAAATTAACCGTTTTCATTGCTCTTTTTGATTATTTCTTGATGAAATGACGAAAAATAACCTCAAAATAGAAGAAAAAATTTCAAATTTCGCTAAAATTATCCGTTGTCGTTGCTTTTTTTGATCATTTCTTGATAAAACGGTGAAAAATAGATGAAAAAAATGGAAATTTCGCTAAAATTATCCGTTTTCGTAGCTTATTATGATCATTTCTTGATTAAACTACGAAAAATAATCTCTAGATTGAGGGAAAAAAATTGAAATTTCGCTAAAATTATCCGTTTTCGTTGCTTTTTTTTTGATAAAACGACGAAAAAAAATATCTAAATAGAGGAAAAAAATTGAAAATTCGCTAAAATTATCCGTTTTAGTTGCTTTTTTTGATCCTTTCTTGATAAAATGACGATTAATAAACTCAAAAAACAGGAAAAAAATTGAAATTTCGCTAAAATTATCCGTTTTCGTTGCTTTTTTTGATAATTTCTTGATGAAACGACGAAAAATAAACTCAAAATAGAGGAATAAAATTCAAATCAAGCTAAAATTATCCGTTTTCGTTGCTTTTTTTATCATTTCTTGTTAAAACGACGAAAAATAAACTCAAAAAAGAGGAAAAAAATTGAAATTTCGCTAAAAGTATCCGTTTACCGTTTCTTTTTTTGATCATTTTTTGATAAAACGACGAAAAATAAACTCAAAATAGAGGAGTAAAATTCAAATCACGCTAAAATTTTCCGTTTTCGTTGCTTTTTTTGATCATTTCTTGTTAAAACAACGAAAAATAAATTCAAAAAAGAGGAAAAAATTGAAATTTCGTTATATTGTCCGTTTTCAATGCTTTTTTTGATAATTTCTTAATAAAACGACGAAACATAAACCCTAAATAGAGGAAAGAAATTCAAATTACTCTAAAATTATCCGTTTTCGTTGCTTTTCTAGAACATTTTCTGGATAAAAGGTCGAAAAATAAACTCAATATAGAGGACAAAAATTGAAATTTTGCTAAAAGTATCCGTTATCGTTGCTTTATTTGATAATTTCCTGATAAAACGACGAAAACTAAACTCAAAATAGACGAAAAAAATTGAAATTTTGTTAAAATTGTCCGTTTTCGTTGCTTTTTTTGATAATTTCTTATAAAACGACGAAAAAAATCTCTTAATAGAGGAAAAACAAGCAAATTTCGCTAATATTATCCGTTTACGTTGCTTTTTTGATCATTTCTTGATATAACGACAAAAAATAGAGGAAAAAAATGGAAATTTCGCTGAAATCATCCATTTTCGTTGCTCTTTTAGATCATTTCTTGATAAAAGGACGAAAAATAATCTCTAAGTAGAGGAAAAATATTGAAATTTCGCTAAAATTATACGAATTCTTTGCTTTTTTGATCAATTCTTGATAAAACTACGAAAAATAAACGAAAGTAGAAGAAAAAATTGAAACTTTGCAAAAATTATCCGTTTTTGTTGCTTT
Organism: Sympetrum striolatum; assembly: GCA_947579665.1. Lineage (NCBI taxonomy): Eukaryota > Metazoa > Arthropoda > Insecta > Odonata > Libellulidae > Sympetrum > Sympetrum striolatum. The sequence goes on from OX388349.1 coordinate 88,302,766, forward strand.
TCTTTCTCATTTCTTGATAAAACGACGAAAAATAAACTCAAAAAAGAGGAAATAAATTGAGATTTCGCTAAAATTAACCGTCTTCATTGCTTTTTTTTATCATTTCTTGATAAATCGACAAAAAATAAACTTTAAATGCAGGAAAAAATTGAAATATCGATATAATTATCCGTTTTCGTTGCTTTTTTTGATCATTTCTTGATTTACGACAAAATATAATCTCTAAATAGAGGAAAAAAACTGAAATTTCACTAATATTATCCGTTTTTGTTGCTTTTCTTTATGATTTCTTGATAAAACGACGAAAAATTAACTCAAAAAAGAGTAAAAAAATTGAAATTTCGCTAAAAGTATCCGTTTTCGTTGCTTTTTTTTGATAAAACGACGAAAAAAAATTTCTAAATAGAGGAAAAAAATTGAAAATTCGCTAAAATTATCCGTTTTCGTTGCTTTTTTTGATCATTACTTGATAAAACGAAGAAAAATAAACTCAAAAAAGAAGATAAAAATTGAAATTTTGCAAAAATTATCAGTTTGCGTTGTTTTTATGACTATATCTCGATAAAATATCAAAAAATAATGACAAAATAGAGGAGAAAAATTTAAATTTCGCAAGAAGTATCCGTTTTCGTTGCTTTTATTGATCGTTTCTTGATAAAACGACGAAAAATTTACTGAATACAGAAGAAAAAAATTAAAATTTCGCAAAAAATATCAGTTTGCGTTGTTTTTATGACTATATCTCGATAAAATATCAAAAAATAATGACAAAATAGAGGAGAAAAATTTAAATTTCGCAAGAAGTATCCATTTCTTGATAAAACGACGAGAAATAATCTCTAAAAAGAGGAAAAAAAGTTGAAATTTCGCTAAAATTATTCGTTTTCGTTGCTTTTTTATCATTTCTTGATAAAACGAAGAAAAAAAAACTCAAAAGAGGGGAAAAAAATTGAAATTTCCCTAAAATTATGTGTTTTGGTTGCTTTTTTTGAACATTTATTGATAAAAGGACGAAAAATAAACTCAAAATAGAGAAAAAATTATAATTTCGCTAAAATTATCCGTTTTCGTTTCTTTTTTTGATCATTTCTTGATAAAAGGACGAAAAATAAACTCAAAATAGAGAAAAAATTATAATTTCGCTAAAATTATCCGTTTTCGTTTCTTTTTTTGATCATTTCTTGATAAAAGGACGAAAACTAAACTCAAAATAGAGAAAAAATTCAAATCACGCTAAAATTATCCGTTTTCGTTTTTTTTGATCTTTTCTTGATAAAACGACGAAAAATATTATCTAAATAGAGGAAAAAATTGAAATTTCGCTATAATTATTCGTTTTTGTCGCTTTTTTATCATTTCTTGATAAAACGACGAAAAATAAACTCAAAAGAGGGGAAAGAAATTGAAATTTCGCAAAAATTATCCGTTTTCGTTTCCTTTTTGGATCATATCTCGATAAAATTAAGTAATATTATGCGAAAATGGAGGTGAAAAATGTAACTTCCTTAATATTATCCGTTTTCATTCCTTTTTTCGATCATATCTCCAAAAAAGTAGCAAAAGCAAGTCCAAATAGAGGAATTAAACATAAATTTTTCTCAAATTATCCGTTTCCTTGCTTTTTTAGAACATAACTCGATGAAATTACAAAACATAAAGACAAAATAGTGAAAATAAATTGAAATTTCGCTATAATTTCCGTTATCGTTGTTTTTTTCAATAATATCTCGATAAGTGACGAAAATTAAATAAAAATTAGAGGAAAAAATAGATATTTTGCTAAAATTATCCGTTTTCTTGGTTTTCTCGATTATACTTCGATAAAATGACGAAATATAAAGATATAATTTAGAGGAAAAAATTGATATTTCACTAAACTTTCCGTTTTCGTTGATTTTATCGAATATATCTCGAAAAATGACCAAAAATAATATACAAAATTTAGAGGTAAAAATTAAAAATTTTGGCTAAGAGTATCGGTTGTCGTTGCGTTTTTCGATAATATCTCGATAAAATGACGAAAATTAAGGCAATATAGATGAGAAAATTGTAATATTCACTAAAAATTTCCAGTTTTTGATGCTTAATTCATTTATAACTCGATAAAATGAGGAAAAATAAAGTAAAAATAGAGAAAAATTGAAATTTCGCAAAATGTATTCGTCTACGTTGCTTCTTCGATCATATCTCGATTAAATATCGAAAATAAAGAAAAAAATGGGAAAAAATTCAAATTTAGCTCAAATTATCCGTTTTCTTGCTTTTTTGACAATTTCTTGAAAAAATTCCGAAAAATAAAAATCAACATATGGAAAATAACTTGAAATTTTTCTAATATTATCCGATTTCGTTGCTTTTTTTGATCAATTCTTGATAAAAACACGAAAAGTAATCTCTTAATAGAGGAAAAAAATTGAAATTTCGCTAAAATTATCCGTTTTCGTTGCTTCTTTGATCATTTCTTGATAAAACGACGAAAAATGAACTCCAAATAGAGGAAAAAAATTGAAATTTCCCTAAAATTATGCGTTTTGGTTGCTTTCTATGATCATTTCTTGATAGAACGACGAAAACTAAACTCAGAAAAAACGAAAGAAATTAAAATCTTGCTAAAAGTAACCGTTTTCGTTGCTTTTTTTGATAATTTCTTGAAAAAATTCCGAAACATAAAAATCACATAGGGAAAATAAATAGAAATTTTGCTAATATTATCCGTTTTCGTTGCTTTTTTTGATCAATTCTTGATAAAACGACGAAAAATAATCTCTAAATAGAGGAAATAATGATATTTCGCTAAAATTATCCGTTTTCGTTGCTTCTTTGACCATTTCTTGATAAAACGACGAAAAATAAACGCAAAATAGTGGAAAAAAATTGAAATTTCCCTAAAATTATGCGTTTTCGTTGCTTTCTATGATCATTTCTTGATAGAACGAGGAAAACTAAACTCAGAAAAAACGAAAGAAATTAAAATCTTGCTAAAATTATGCATTTTCGTTGCTTTTTTTGAACATTTCTTGAAAAAAGGACGAAAAATAAACTCAAAATAGAGAAAAAATTGAAATTTCGCTAAAATTATCCGTGTTCGTTGGTTTTTTATCATTTCTTGATTAAACGACGAAAAAAAAAATCAAAATAGAGGAAAAAAATTGAAATTTCGCTAAAATTATTCGTTTTCGTTGCTTTTTTTGATCATTTCTTGATAAAACGACGAAAACTAAACTCAAAGTACTGGAAAAAAATTCAAATTTCGCTAAAATTAACCGTTTTCGTTGCTTTTTTTGAACATTTCTTGATAAAACGACGCAAAATAATTTCAAAATAGAGGAAAAAAAATTAAATTTCGCTAAAATTATCTTTTCTCGTAGCTTTTTTTGATAATTTCTTGATAAAACGAATGAAAATTAGCTCTTAATTGAGGAAAAAAATTAAAATTTCGTTAAAATTATCCGTTTCGTTTCTTATTTTGATCATTTCTTGATAAAACAAAGAAGAATAAACTCAATATATACGAAAAAAATTGAAATTTCGCTAAAATTGTCCGTTTTCGTTGCTTTTTTTGATCATTTCTTGATTAAACTACGAAAAATAAAGTTAAAATAGAGGAAACATTTCAAATTTTGCTATAATTATCCGTTTTCGTTGCTATTTTTGAATATTCCTTGAAAAAACTAGGAAAAATAATATCTAAATTGAGGAGAAAAAATGAAATTTCGCTAAATTATACGTTTTCCTTGCTTTTTTTATCATTTCTTGATAAAACGACGCAAACTAATTTAAAAATAGAGGAAAAAATTTAAATTTCGCTAAAATTATCTTATTTCGTAGCTTTTTTTGATCAATTCTTGATAAAACGACGAAAAATAAACTCAAAATAGACGAAAAAATTTCAAATTTCGCTGAAATTATCTGTTTTCATTTTTTTTTTTTTAACACTGATTGATAAAACGACGAAAAATAAAGAAAAATAGAAAAAAAATAAAATTTCCCAAAAATATCTCTTTTCGTCGCTCTTTTGATCATTTCCTGATAAAACGACGAAGATTATTTTCTAAATAGAGGAAAAAAATTGAAATTTCAAAAAAAATTATCCGTTTCCGTTGCTTTTTTGATCATTTCTTGATAAAACGACGAAAAAAAATCTCTAAATATAGGAAAAAAATGGAAATTTCGCTAGAATTATCCTTTTTTGTTGTTTTTCTTGATCATTTCTTGATAAAACGAAGAAAAATAATCTCTAACAAGAGGAAAAAATTGAAATTTCACAAAACTATCCGTTATCGTTATTTTGATCATTTCTTGATATAGCCACGAAAAAAAGAGGAAAAAAATGGAAATTTGGCTAAAATTATCCGTTTTCCTTGCATTTTTGATAATTTCTAGATAAAACGGCGTTAAAAAACTCAAAATAGAGGAAAAAATTGAATTTCGCTAAAATTATCCGTTTTCGTTGCTTTTTTAATCGTTTCTTGATAAAACGACGAGAAATATACAAAAATAGAAGAAACAAATTTAGATTTCGCTAAAATTATCCGTTTTCGTTTTCTTTTTTTATCAATTTTTTTTTCGTCGTTTAATCAACAAATGATAAAAAACCAACGAACATGGATAATTTTAGCGAAATTTAAATTTTTTCTCTATTTTGAGATTATTTTTCGTCCTTGTATCAAGAAATGTTCAAAAAAAGAAAGGAAAATGGATAATTTTAGCAAGATTTTAATTTCTTTCGTTTTTTCTGAGTTTAGTTTTCGTCGTTCTATCAAGAAATGATTTTAGAAAGCAACGAAAACGCATAATTTTAGGGAAAATTCAATCTTTTTCCACTATTATGAGTTTATTTTTCGTCGTTTTATGAAAAAGTGATTAAAAAAAGCAATGAAAACGAATAATTTTAGCGGAATTTCAATTTTTTTCCTCTATTTAGAGTTTATTTTTCGTCATTTTATCAAGAAATGATCAAAAAAAGCAACGAAAACGGATAATTTTAGTGAAATTTCAATTTTTTTCCTCTATTTAGAGATTATTTTTCTTCGTTTTATGAAAAAGTGATTAAAAAAAGCAATGAAAACGGATAATTTTAGCGGAATTTCAATTTTTTTCCTCTATTAAGTGATAATTTTAAGTCGTTTTATTGAGAAATGATCAACAAAAGCAAAAAAAACTGATAAATTTTGCCAAATTTTAATTTTTTCCCCTATTAAGATATTATTTTTCCTCGTTTTATCAAGAAATGTTCAAAAATCGCAACGAAAACGGATAATTTTAGCGATATCTCAATTTGTTTCTTCTATTTTTGATTATTTCTCGTCGTTTTATCAAGAAATGTTCAAAAAACCAACGAAAACGGAAAATATTAGCGTAATTTAATTTTTTTCCTCTATTTTGAGTTTATTTTTCGTCGTTTTATCAAGAAATGATAAAAAAAGCAACGAAAACGGATAATTTTAGCGAAATTCAATTTTTGCCTCTATTTTGGGTTTATTAACGTTGTTTTATCAAGTAATTTCTTGATAAAACGAGGAAAAATAATATCTTAATAGAGGAGAAAATTGAAATTTGGCAAAATTTATCAGTTTTTGTTGCTTTTGTTGATCATTTCTTAATAAAACGACTTAGAAATTATCTCTTAATAGAGGAAAAAAATTGAAATTCCGCTAAAATTATCCGTTTTCATTGATTTTTTTAATCACTTTTTGATAAAACGCAGAAAACTAATCTCTGAATAGAGGAAAAGAATTGAAATTTCTCTAAAATTATCCGTTTTCGTTGCTTTTTTTGATCATTTTTTGATGAAACGACGAAAAATAAACTCAAAAAAGAGTAAAAAAATCGAAATTTCGATAAAATTATACGTTTTCGTTGCTTTTTTTGATAATTTCTTGATAAAACGACGAAAAATAAACTCAAAATAGACGAAACATTTCAAATTTCGCTGAAATTATCCGTTTTCATTGTTTTTTTTAACACTGATTGATTAAACGACGAAAAATAAAGTTAAAATAGAGAAAACATTTCAAATTTCGCTAAAATTATCCGTTTTCGTTGCTATTTTTGAACATTTCTTGAAAAAACGAGGAAAAATAATATCTAAATAGAGGAAAAAAATTTAAATTTCTTTAAAATTATACGTTTTCGTTGCTTTTTTTGATCATTTCTTGATAAAACGAAGAAAAATAATCTCTAAATAGAGGTTAGAAATCGAAATTTCCCTAGAATTATGCGTTTTCGTTGCTTTTTTTGATAATTTCTTGATAAAACGACGAAAAATAATCTCTAAATAGAGGAAAAAAATGGAAATTTCGCTAAAATTATCCGTTTTCGTTGTTTTTCTAGATCATTTCTTGATAAAACGACTAAAAATAATATCAAAATAGAGGAAAAAATTGAATTTCGCTAAAATTATCCGTTTTCGTTGCTTTTTTAATCGTTTCTTGATAAAACGACGAGAAATATACAAAAATAGAAGAAACAAATTTAGATTTCGCTAAAATTATCCGTTTTCGTTTTCTTTTTTTATCAATTTTTTTTTCGTCGTTTAATCAACAAATGATAAAAAACCAACGAACATGGATAATTTTAGCGAAATTTAAATTTTTTCTCTATTTTGAGTTTATTTTTCGTCCTTGTATCAAGAAATGTTCAAAAAAAGAAAGGAAAATGGATAATTTTAGCAAGATTTTAATTTCTTTCGTTTTTTCTGAGTTTAGTTTTCGTCGTTCTATCAAGAAATGATTTTAGAAAGCAACGAAAACGCATAATTTTAGGGAAAATTCAATCTTTTTCCACTATTATGAGTTTATTTTTCGTCGTTTTATGAAAAAGTGATTAAAAAAAGCAATGAAAACGAATAATTTTAGCGGAATTTCAATTTTTTTCCTCTATTTAGAGTTTATTTTTCGTCATTTTATCAAGAAATGATCAAAAAAAGCAACGAAAACGGATAATTTTAGTGAAATTTCAATTTTTTTCCTCTATTTAGAGATTATTTTTCTTCGTTTTATGAAAAAGTGATTAAAAAAAGCAATGAAAACGGATAATTTTAGCGGAATTTCAATTTTTTTCCTCTATTAAGTGATAATTTTAAGTCGTTTTATTGAGAAATGATCAACAAAAGCAAAAAAAACTGATAAATTTTGCCAAATTTTAATTTTTTCCCCTATTAAGATATTATTTTTCCTCGTTTTATCAAGAAATGTTCAAAAATCGCAACGAAAACGGATAATTTTAGCGATATCTCAATTTGTTTCTTCTATTTTTGATTATTTCTCGTCGTTTTATCAAGAAATGTTCAAAAAACCAACGAAAACGGAAAATATTAGCGTAATTTAATTTTTTTCCTCTATTTTGAGTTTATTTTTCGTCGTTTTATCAAGAAATGATAAAAAAAGCAACGAAAACGGATAATTTTAGCGAAATTCAATTTTTGCCTCTATTTTGGGTTTATTAACGTTGTTTTATCAAGTAATTTCTTGATAAAACGAGGAAAAATAATATCTTAATAGAGGAGAAAATTGAAATTTGGCAAAATTTATCAGTTTTTGTTGCTTTTGTTGATCATTTCCTAATAAAACGACTTAGAAATTATCTCTTAATAGAGGAAAAAAATTGAAATTCCGCTAAAATTATCCGTTTTCATTGATTTTTTTAATCACTTTTTGATAAAACGAAGAAAACTAATCTCTGAATAGAGGAAAAGAATTGAAATTTCTCTAAAATTATCCGTTTTCGTTGCTTTTTTTGATCATTTTTTGATGAAACGACGAAAAATAAACTCAAAATAGAGTAAAAAAATCGAAATTTCGATAAAATTATACGTTTTCGTTGCTTTTTTTGATAATTTCTTGATAAAACGACGAAAAATAAACTCAAAATAGACGAAACATTTCAAATTTCGCTGAAATTATCCGTTTTCATTTTTTTTTTTAAACACTGATTGATAAAACGACGAAAAATAAAGAAAAATAGAAAAAAAATAAAATTTCCCAAATATATCTCTTTTCATCGCTCTTTTGATCATTTTTTGATGAAACGACGAAAAATAAACTCAAAAAAGACTAAAAAAATCGAAATTTCGATAAAATTATACGTTTTCGTTGCTTTTTTTGATAATTTCTTGATAAAACGACGAAAAATAAACTCAAAATAGACGAAACAATTCAAATTTTGCTGAAATTATCCGTTTTCATTGTTTTTTTTAACACTGATTGATTAAACGACGAAAAATAAAGTTAAAATAGAGAAAACATTTCAAATTTCGCTAAAATTATCCGTTTTCGTTGCTATTTTTGAACATTTCTTGAAAAAACGAGGAAAAATAATATCTAAATAGAGGAAAAAAATTTAAATTTCTTTAAAATTATACGTTTTCGTTGCTTTTTTTGATCATTTCCTGATAAAACGAAGAAAAATAATCTCTAAATAGAGGTTAGAAATCGAAATTTCCCTAGAATTATGCGTTTTCGTTGCTTTTTTTGATAATTTCTTGATAAAACGACGAAAAATAATCTCTAAATAGAGGAAAAAAATGGAAATTTCGCTAAAATTATCCGTTTTCGTTGTTTTTCTAGATCATTTCTTGATAAAACGACTAAAAATAATATCAAAATAGAGGAAAAAATTGAATTTCGCTAAAATTATCCGTTTTCGTTGCTTTTTTAATCGTTTCTTGATAAAACGACGAGAAATATACAAAAATAGAAGAAACAAATTTAGATTTCGCTAAAATTATCCGTTTTCGTTTTCTTTTTTTATCAATTTTTTTTTCGTCGTTTAATCAACAAATGATAAAAAACCAACGAACATGGATAATTTTAGCGAAATTTAAATTTTTTCTCTATTTTGAGTTTATTTTTCGTCCTTGTATCAAGAAATGTTCAAAAAAAGAAAGGAAAATGGATAATTTTAGCAAGATTTTAATTTCTTTCGTTTTTTCTGAGTTTAGTTTTCGTCGTTCTATCAAGAAATGATTTTAGAAAGCAACGAAAACGCATAATTTTAGGGAAAATTCAATCTTTTTCCACTATTATGAGTTTATTTTTCGTCGTTTTATGAAAAAGTGATTAAAAAAAGCAATGAAAACGAATAATTTTAGCGGAATTTCAATTTTTTTCCTCTATTTAGAGTTTATTTTTCGTCATTTTATCAAGAAATGATCAAAAAAAGCAACGAAAACGGATAATTTTAGTGAAATTTCAATTTTTTTCCTCTATTTAGAGATTATTTTTCTTCGTTTTATGAAAAAGTGATTAAAAAAAGCAATGAAAACGGATAATTTTAGCGGAATTTCAATTTTTTTCCTCTATTAAGTGATAATTTTAAGTCGTTTTATTGAGAAATGATCAACAAAAGCAAAAAAAACTGATAAATTTTGCCAAATTTTAATTTTTTCCCCTATTAAGATATTATTTTTCCTCGTTTTATCAAGAAATGTTCAAAAATCGCAACGAAAACGGATAATTTTAGCGATATCTCAATTTGTTTCTTCTATTTTTGATTATTTCTCGTCGTTTTATCAAGAAATGTTCAAAAAACCAACGAAAACGGAAAATATTAGCGTAATTTAATTTTTTTCCTCTATTTTGAGTTTATTTTTCGTCGTTTTATCAAGAAATGATAAAAAAAGCAACGAAAACGGATAATTTTAGCGAAATTCAATTTTTGCCTCTATTTTGGGTTTATTAACGTTGTTTTATCAAGTAATTTCTTGATAAAACGAGGAAAAATAATATCTTAATAGAGGAGAAAATTGAAATTTGGCAAAATTTATCAGTTTTTGTTGCTTTTGTTGATCATTTCCTAATAAAACGACTTAGAAATTATCTCTTAATAGAGGAAAAAAATTGAAATTCCGCTAAAATTATCCGTTTTCATTGATTTTTTTAATCACTTTTTGATAAAACGAAGAAAACTAATCTCTGAATAGAGGAAAAGAATTGAAATTTCTCTAAAATTATCCGTTTTCGTTGCTTTTTTTGATCATTTTTTGATGAAACGACGAAAAATAAACTCAAAATAGAGTAAAAAAATCGAAATTTCGATAAAATTATACGTTTTCGTTGCTTTTTTTGATAATTTCTTGATAAAACGACGAAAAATAAACTCAAAATAGACGAAACATTTCAAATTTCGCTGAAATTATCCGTTTTCATTGTTTTTTTTAACACTGATTGATTAAACGACGAAAAATAAAGTTAAAATAGAGAAAACATTTCAAATTTCGCTAAAATTATCCGTTTTCGTTGCTATTTTTGAACATTTCTTGAAAAAACGAGGAAAAATAATATCTAAATAGAGGAAAAAAATTTAAATTTCTTTAAAATTATACGTTTTCGTTGCTTTTTTTGATCATTTCTTGATAAAACGAAGAAAAATAATCTCTAAATAGAGGTTAGAAATCGAAATTTCCCTAGAATTATGCGTTTTCGTTGCTTTTTTTGATAATTTCTTGATAAAACGACGAAAAATAATCTCTAAATAGAGGAAAAAAATGGAAATTTCGCTAAAATTATCCGTTTTCGTTGTTTTTCTAGATCATTTCTTGATAAAACGACTAAAAATAATATCAAAATAGAGGAAAAAATTGAATTTCGCTAAAATTATCCGTTTTCGTTGCTTTTTTAATCGTTTCTTGATAAAACGACGAGAAATATACAAAAATAGAAGAAACAAATTTAGATTTCGCTAAAATTATCCGTTTTCGTTTTCTTTTTTTATCAATTTTTTTTTCGTCGTTTAATCAACAAATGATAAAAAACCAACGAACATGGATAATTTTAGCGAAATTTAAATTTTTTCTCTATTTTGAGTTTATTTTTCGTCCTTGTATCAAGAAATGTTCAAAAAAAGAAAGGAAAATGGATAATTTTAGCAAGATTTTAATTTCTTTCGTTTTTTCTGAGTTTAGTTTTCGTCGTTCTATCAAGAAATGATTTTAGAAAGCAACGAAAACGCATAATTTTAGGGAAAATTCAATCTTTTTCCACTATTATGAGTTTATTTTTCGTCGTTTTATGAAAAAGTGATTAAAAAAAGCAATGAAAACGAATAATTTTAGCGGAATTTCAATTTTTTTCCTCTATTTAGAGTTTATTTTTCGTCATTTTATCAAGAAATGATCAAAAAAAGCAACGAAAACGGATAATTTTAGTGAAATTTCAATTTTTTTCCTCTATTTAGAGATTATTTTTCTTCGTTTTATGAAAAAGTGATTAAAAAAAGCAATGAAAACGGATAATTTTAGCGGAATTTCAATTTTTTTCCTCTATTAAGTGATAATTTTAAGTCGTTTTATTGAGAAATGATCAACAAAAGCAAAAAAAACTGATAAATTTTGCCAAATTTTAATTTTTTCCCCTATTAAGATATTATTTTTCCTCGTTTTATCAAGAAATGTTCAAAAATCGCAACGAAAACGGATAATTTTAGCGATATCTCAATTTGTTTCTTCTATTTTTGATTATTTCTCGTCGTTTTATCAAGAAATGTTCAAAAAACCAACGAAAACGGAAAATATTAGCGTAATTTAATTTTTTTCCTCTATTTTGAGTTTATTTTTCGTCGTTTTATCAAGAAATGATAAAAAAAGCAACGAAAACGGATAATTTTAGCGAAATTCAATTTTTGCCTCTATTTTGGGTTTATTAACGTTGTTTTATCAAGTAATTTCTTGATAAAACGAGGAAAAATAATATCTTAATAGAGGAGAAAATTGAAATTTGGCAAAATTTATCAGTTTTTGTTGCTTTTGTTGATCATTTCCTAATAAAACGACTTAGAAATTATCTCTTAATAGAGGAAAAAAATTGAAATTCCGCTAAAATTATCCGTTTTCATTGATTTTTTTAATCACTTTTTGATAAAACGAAGAAAACTAATCTCTGAATAGAGGAAAAGAATTGAAATTTCTCTAAAATTATCCGTTTTCGTTGCTTTTTTTGATCATTTTTTGATGAAACGACGAAAAATAAACTCAAAATAGAGTAAAAAAATCGAAATTTCGATAAAATTATACGTTTTCGTTGCTTTTTTTGATAATTTTTTGATGAAACGACGAAAAATAAACTCAAAAAAGAGTAAAAAAATCGAAATTTCGATAAAATTATACGTTTTCGTTGCTTTTTTTGATCATTTCTGATAAAACGACGAAAAATAAACTCAAAATAGACGAAACATTTCAAATTTCGCTGAAATTATCCGTTTTCATTGTTTTTTTTAAACACTGATTGATAAAACGACGAAAAATAAAGAAAAATAGAAAAAAAATAAAATTTCCCAAATATATCTCTTTTCATCGCTCTTTTGATCATTTTTTGATGAAACGACGAAAAATAAACTCAAAAAAGACTAAAAAATCGAAATTTCGATAAAATTATACGTTTTCGTTGCTTTTTTTGATCATTTCTTGATAAAACGACGAAAAATAAACTCAAAATAGACGAAACAATTCAAATTTCGCTGAAATTATCCGTTTTCATTGTTTTTTTTAAACACTGATTGATTAAACGAGGTAAAATAATATCTAAATAGAGGAAAAAAATTTAAATTTCTTTAAAATTATACGTTTTCGTTGCTTTTTTTGATCATTTCTTGATAAAACGAAGAAAAATAATCTCTAAATAGAGGTTAGAAATCGAAATTTCCCTAGAATTATGCGTTTTCGTTGCTTTTTTTGATAATTTCTTGATAAAACGACGAAAAATAATCTCTAAATAGAGGAAAAAAATGGAAATTTCGCTAAAATTATCCGTTTTCGTTGTTTTTCTAGATCATTTCTTGATAAAACGACTAAAAATAATATCTAAGTAGAGGAAAAAAATTGAAATTTCACAAAAATTATCCGTTTACGTTGCTTTTTTGATCATTTCTTTATATAACGACGAAATATAGAGGAAAAAAATGGAAATTTCCCTGAAATTATCCGTTTTCGTTGCTTTTTTTGATCATTTCTTGTCTATGTCTATGTCTATGTAAGAACCCTGCAATCCGCCTTTCGGCGTGTGGCAGGGGGTGCAAGCACCTTGACTCTATTTTCCTAAATGGTTTCTTTCGCGTATACTTCGCGGAAAAAATGAATTTTGGAAACGATTCGTTTTAGCATCTATTTCCCTAATCTTTCGGGCAGTATCAGCACGGCCCATATAACAGGGGGGTCGCATTATATCGGTTACATCATCTGAAAACGTAATTTCTCTGAACTTATTTAATAAATTTATCCTTTTACTTTTTCTTCTATCTTCTAATGATTCCCATCCCGCGTCCTGTAACATCTGAGTGACACTCGCTGTTTTATCGTAGCAATTCTTTACAAATCGTATCGCCTTTCGTTGTACTTTTTCTAAATCCCGAATATGACATTTCTCGGCGGGGTCCCATACACTACATGCATACTCAAGGTGAGGCCTAACTAACGCTAAGTAACATCGCTCGCGAACCTTTTCTTCGCTCCTACCGACTATTCTTTTAACGAAGCCGAGTTTCTAAAGTGCTTTTCCACATATATTTCGGATGTGGGCACTCCATGATAGATTATTCTTGAGAGTTACTCCAAGATACTTTACCGATTCTACTGTCATTAGGTTTACCCCTCGGAGACTATAAGAATAATCATTTATTATAGATTTACTTTCGAAGAAGTTAACTACCGAACACTTTTCTACATTAAGCTCTAATTGCCAATCATCGCACCAATTCATAATTCTATCTAAGTCGTTCGAAAGGGTTAATCTATCCTCTGAACTAACTATTTCCCTGTAAATGACTGTGTCGTCTGCGAATATCCTAACATTGCTTTCAATGTGATTGCTGAGGTCGTTGATGTATACTAAAAATAACAACGGTCCAATTACACTGCCCTGAGGGACGCCCGAGGTCACCTTAACCAAGTTGGAACTAATACCATCGAGTACTACTCGTTGCTCTCTATCGGTGAGAAAGTCTTTTATCCAGTTAATAACTTGTGCATTGATACCCGCAACTTCTAATTTGTACAGCAATTTATGATGAGGTACCTTATCGAAAGCCTTCCGAAAATCAAAAAATATCGCATCGACTTGCTTATGTTTTTCAGCAGAGTTTAGAACATCGTGTACTAATAAAGCCAGCTGAGACTCGCAAGAACGAGTCTTACGAAAACCGTGTTGATTCCTAATTATGAAATAGAACGTTTCAAGAAAACCCATTAAAGAGCTAGCTATTATATGTTCCATAATTTTACCGCTCAGTGATGTTAAAGATATAGGCCTGTAATTAGCTGGATCGTCCTTAGAGCCACTTTTAAATATTGGCGTGACATTCGCAATTTTCCAATCTTTCGGGACCTTTCCTTCGCTCATACTCTTGTCAAATATAACTTTAAGAAAAGGTGCTACGCTCTCCGCAACTTCCTTGAACACTCGAGCCGGTATGTCTTCAGGACCCGGAGCTTTATTCGGTTTAATCTGTTGCAATAGTTTAATGATGCCGTCTTCTCTGAAGGTGATTTTCGACATTGATTCAGGTTTATCAACATTCGGGAGAGTATTTGATGTATCGTCAGACGTGAAAACGCTTCGAAAAAAATCATTCAAGATATTAGCTTTGCCTTTAGCGTCGTTTACTATATTACCGCAAGTATCCTTTAATGAACCAACAGTTTGCTCTTTACCTTGGACCTCACGAACGTACGACCAAAACGCTTTTGGGTCCTCTTCCAAGTGTTCGCATAAAATCTTCTTTTTATATTGACGGAGGGCATCTCGCATAATTCGTTTAGTTTCCGACTTTGCTTCCTTATGTTCGCTCTGTACTCGATCTATGTTGATACTATTCGGTTGCCTCGCAGCGGCTTTTAATTTGGAATGCAAACGCCTCTGTTTCTTTAGTGCTCTCCTAGTCTCCTTATTATACCATCTAGGTTCATTAATTTGATTTGAAAGTTTTGAGGGTACAAATTTATCCATTAGGTCACGCATTGTTCTTACAAAGAGATTCCACGTGTCCTCGGTATTTAAACATATCGCGCGCGTTTAATACTCCAGAAATTCGGACATGAGTTTACCACGATATCCTTCGAAATCGGCTCGCGGGTAAAGATAAACTCTGCGCTTAGGTTTTCTGTGTTTTACCAAGTAAAGGTCGAAATCTATAATTATGGCTTTGTGATAGGATATTCCATCGCAAACAGATGTGTTAGATACTAGTTCGGGGGTGTTCGTAAGAAAAAGATCTAAAATGGTTAATTCCCTGGTAGGCTTTTTGACTAGTTGGTGTAATGAATTTTTTTGTATTAAATTTAACAAGGTCCTACAAGAGTCATTGTCCCGAGCTCTTTTCTTGACTACGTGCTTTTGCCAATCGATGTCTGGAAGATTAAAATCTCCTCCAATTATCATTATGCTATTGTTGTTTTTACGCGAGTTAAAATTTATTTCATCGTTTAGGTTACGCAAAACATGACGCGAAGAGTAGGGCGGCCGGTAAAAAGCACATACATGTAGATTGGGTTTATTTGGCTGACTAATGGTACACCATACGCTCTCGATGCAACTGTTAGGAAACGTATGTGAACTACTCCGTAAAGAACTTTTAACCGCTATAAATACTCCTCCACCCACTTTATCCTGACGGTCCTTACGATAAATCTTAAAATCTTTAGGAAATACTTCGTAGTCATTAATATCGTCTGTTAGCCAGCTTTCTGTGCCTATAATTATGTCGGAGTCGTTACTTCAAATGAGATGTTCAAGATCGGCTACTTTGTTTTTAATGCTTCTACAATTAATAATGGCAATCGATAGTTCATTTACAATGGGAGAAGCCCGGGAAACGCGTTGTTGCTCATCTTCAACTTGCTCAGTAATTTTTAAGGTATTCGATTGTTTATTAACTTTATTTCCTATATCGGAGCCACTTAAATTAGAAGCATTCCCACAACTTCCCTTTAGCCTAAAAAAAACCTACAATGCTCGTAAATCCTATGAGCCACCCCGCTCGCAGCTTCAGCAGTATAGTGAACACCAGAGCCGTTCAAGGCGAGGGGGTACGACAAGAGGGTCGGCCGAAGGTCCACAAAGTCAACTCCCATGCCCCGACAGAACTCCTACATCCGCGCATTCAGACCATCTATTTTAGTCCGAACGCTTCGGCCGCAGTCGCTCCGCGGGACAATGCTGCAGATGGACAGCCGCACATCGATGCCAAGCGACTCCCGCACGCGCTCAACCTCGGAATTCAGGTCCTCAAAAGAACGCAAAATATCCTCGGGAGCGCGGTGACAGGCATCGTTGACTCCAACATGGGCCACCACCCGCAGCCGAGAGCAACCCGTGCCCCTGGCCGCCGCACCTACCGCACCCGTGACTTGGGCCACATGCCCAGAGGGAATACACCAAGATGTAACCCTAATGTCACCTCCCTCCCTCTCCGCCCTTCGCCGCAAAGGGGCCACAATTCGCTTAACATTAGAGCTCCCTATCAATACAATCCCCCCACCCCGACTTCCTTTAGGCGCAGCTACTTTGGAGGGAAGAGGGGCAGGCATGGCCTTCCGAAAAGGCTCATCGACACATTCCAGCACCGAGAACTTATTGCGGATAGGGATAGGGTTCGTCGTCACCTCCCCATTGCCCTTGCCAGCCCTCGCTGCTCCTCCACTCCTCGTAGCCACCATCCACTCGGGCTTCAGGGGGAGAACAGAGCCCGAGAGGTTAGGAGTAGGCATCACCGCCTCCGCGACAGACCAACCAGCGTTTACTCTAGGGCGAGCCCCAGTGGTCGACGTGGAGGGAACTGACACAGTTTTGGGAGCCACTCTCCCCCTCATCGAGGTATTCCCACCTCCTAAAACCAACGAGCGAAGCTCTCCAACAACCCTCTCAAGGCGGCAGATCCGTGCCCACAGGGGGTCGGTGTCCACCTTCCTTTCGCGACCCAGGACAGACCTGTAGGAAGCCATCCTATTGCTTTAGAATTTACACTGGCTCACTAAATGGGGAACTAAAACGAAAACAACTAACAATGAACAATGAGTTACCACCCGCTGTGCTTTACCTGGCTGACCTAACCTGTGTGGAGAGGCTAGGTTTCTAACTTCGGAGACAAAATATATACACTAACTAAAGGATTACCGTGAGAGGAATTTATCTGTGCAAGTGATTCGTATAAAGTTTAAAATAAATAAATTAGATTATACAGGCAAAAATGGAAGTGAGCGCCGCAGAAGATTAAGTGTTAGAGTAAAATACACTAAGTAGGCTCGTAAGTAGAATATATAAATTAAGATAGCAGAGTTAGCGGTTATCGGAAGTTATGACAAAATAAATAAGACCCAAAAGCACACAAGTAAAGTTAGGCGATAAACCTAGTCAATAAAGGATAGAAAATAAAATAAATAAAAAGATAGAGGGTACTTAACGCTCACGCAGTCTTGGATCGCAGCATCGAAGGTGCGATGTAACACTATCAGAAGAGTAGCTTAAAACTACACGGTTGGAGCAGGTAGTACTATGCGTCTCAGCAGGTGATCTCAGGAGAGAGAGAAGGCACGTCCGTCTCCTTTGACAGCTAGGCCAAGAATCGTCGTTTCTTGATAAAACGACGAATATAAACTAAAAATAGAGGAAAAAAATTGAAATTTCGCTAAAATTATCCATTTTCGTTGCTTTTCTGATCATTTCCTGTTAAAACGACGAAGAATATTTTTTAAATAGGGGAAAAAATTGAAATTTCACTAAAATTATCCGTTTTCGTTGCTTTTTTGATAATTTATTTATAAAACGACGAAAAAAAATATCAAATTAGAAGAAAAAAATGGAAATTTAGCAAACATTATCCGTATCGTTGCTTTTTTGATCATTTCATGATATAACGACGAAAAATAAACTCAAAAAAGACGAAAAAAATTGAAATTTCTCTGAAATTATCCGTTTTCATTGCCTTTTTTGATAATTTCTAAATTAAACGACGAAAAATAAACTCAAAATAGAGAAAAAATTTCAAATTTCGCTAAAATTATCCGTTTTCGTTGCTATTTTTGAACATTTCTTGATAAAACGAGGAAAAATAATATCTAAATAGAGGAAAAAAAATGAAATTTCGCTAAATTATACGTTTTCGTTGCTTTTTTTTATCATTTCTTGATAAAACGACGCAAACTAATTTCAAAATAGAGGAAAAAATTTAAATTTCGCTAAAATTATCTTTTCTCGTAGCTTTTTTTGATCAATTCTTGATAAAACAAAGAAAACAATATCTAAATAGAGGAAAAAATTGAAATTTGGCAAAAATTATCCGTTTTCGTTGCTTTTTTTGATAATTTCTTGATAAAACGACGAAAAATAATCTCTAAATGGAAGAAAAAAATTGAAATTTCGCTAAAATTATCCGTTTTCGTTTCTTTTTTTGAACATTTCTTGATAAAACGAGGAAAAATAATATCTAAATAGAGGAAAAAAATGAAATTTCGCTAAAATTATCCGTTTTCGATTCTTTTTTTGATCATTTCTTGATTAAATGACGAAAAATAAATTCAAAATAGAGAAAAAATTTCAAATTTCGCTAAATTTAACCGTTTTCGTTACTTTTTTTGAACATTACTTGATAAAAGGAAGAAAAATTATATCTAAATAGAGGAAAAAAATTGAAATTTCGCTAAAATTATCCGTTTAAGTTGCTGTTTTTGATCATTTCATGATGGAACTACGAAAACTAAACTGAAAATAGAGAAAACATTGAAATTTCGCTAAAATTATCCGTGTTCGTTGGTTTTTTATCATGTCTTGATTAAACGACGAAAAAAAAATCAAAATTTCGCTAAAATTATGCGTTTTCGTTGCTTTTTTTGATCATTTCTTGATAAAACGACGAAATCTAAACTCAAAATACTGGAAAGAAATTCAAATTTCGCTAAAATTAACCGTTTTCGTTGCTTTTCTTGAACATTTCTTGATAAAACGACGCAAAATAATTTCAAAATAGAGGAAAAAAATTAAATTTCGCTAAAATTATCTTTTCTCGTAGCTTTTATGGTTCAATTCTTGATAAAACAAAGAAAACAATATCTAAATAGAGGAAAAAATTGAAATTTGGCAAAAATTATCCGTTTTCGTTGCTTTTTTTGATCATTTCTTGATAAAACGACGAAAAATAATCTCTAAATTGAAGAAAAAAATTGAAATTTTGCTAAAATTATCCGTTTTCGTTTCTTTTTTTGAACATTTCCTGATAAAACGAGGAAAAATAATATATAAATAGAGGAAAAAAAATGAAATTTCGCTAAATTATACGTTTTCGTTGCTTTTTTTTATCATTTCTTGATAAGACGAAGAAAAATAATCTGTAAATAGAGGAAAAAAATTGAAATTTCGCTAAAATTATCCGTTTTCGTTTC
This sequence comes from Sympetrum striolatum, assembly GCA_947579665.1. Lineage (NCBI taxonomy): Eukaryota > Metazoa > Arthropoda > Insecta > Odonata > Libellulidae > Sympetrum > Sympetrum striolatum. The sequence continues at coordinate 88,322,129 of OX388349.1, forward strand.
TTTTTTTGATCATTACTTGATAAAACGAAGAAAAATAATATCTAAATAGAGGAAAAAAATTGAAATTTCGCTAAAAATATCCGTTTTCGTTGCTTTTTTTGATCATTTCGTGATAGAACGACGAAAACTAAACTCAAAATAGAGAAAAAATTGAAATTTCGCTAAAATTATCCGTGTTCGATGGTTTTTTATCATGTCTTGATTAAACGACGAAAAAAAAATCAAAATAGAGGAAAAAAATTGAAAATTCGCTAAAATTATGCGTTTTCGTTGCTTTTTTTGATCATTTCTTGATAAAACGACGAAAACTAAACTCAAAATACTGGAAAGAAATTCAAATTTCGCTAAAATTTACCGTTTTCGTTGCTTTTTTTGAACATTTCTTGATAAAACGACGCAAACTAATTTCAAAATAGAGGAAAAAAATTTAAATTTCGCTAAAATTAACTTTTCTCGTAGCTTTCTTTGATAATTTCTTGATAAAACGAATGAAAATTAGCTCTAAATAGAGGAATAAATTGAAATTTCGTTAAAATTATACGTTTTCGTTACTTTTTTATATCATTTCTTGATAAAACAAAGAAAACAATATCTAAATAGAGGAACAAATTGAAATTTGGCAAAAATTATCCGTTTTCGTTGCTTTTTTTGATCATTTCTTGATAAAACGACGAAAAATAATATCTAAATAGAGGAAAAAAATTGAAATTTCGCTAAATTATACGTTTTCGTTTCTTTTTTTGAACATTTCTTGATGAAACGAGAAAAAATAATATCTAAATAGAGGAAAAAAATGAAATTTCGCTAAATTATACGTTTTCGTTGCTTTTTTTATCATTTCTTGATAAGACGAAAAAAATAATCTCTAAAAAGAGGAAAAAAATTGAAATTTCGCTAAAATTATCCGTTTTCGTTTCTTTTTTTGATCATTTCTTGATTAAATGACGAAAAATAATATCTAAATAGAGGAAAAAATTGAAATTTCGCCAAATTATACGTTTTCGTTGCTTTTTTTATCATTTCTTGATAAGAGGAAGAAAAATAATCTCTAAATACAGGAAAAAAATTGAAATTTCGCTAAAATTATCCGTTTTCGTTTCTTTTTTTGATCATTACTTGATAAAACGAAGAAAAATAATATCTAAATAGAGGAAAAAAATTGAAATTTCGTTAAAATTATAGGTTTTCGTTGCTTTTTTTGATCATTTCTTGATAAGACGAAGAAAAATAATCTCTAAATAGAGGTAAAAAATTGAAATTTCGCTAAAATTATGCGTTTTCGTTGCTTTTTTTGATCATTTCTTGATAGAACGACGAAAACTAATCTCTAAATAGAAGTAAAAAATTTAAATTTCGCTAAATTATACGTTTTCGTAGGTTTTTTTGATCAATTCTTGATAAAACAAAGAAAACAATATCTAAATAGAGGAAAAAATTGAAATTTGGCAAAAATTATCCGTTTTCGTTGCTTTTTTTGATCATTTCTTGATAAAACGACGAAAAATAATCTCTAAATAGAGGAAAAAAATTAAAATTTCGCTAAATTATACGTTTTCGTTGCTTTTTTTATCATTTCTTGATAAAACGAGGAAAAATAATATCTAAATAGAGGAAAAAAAAAGAAATTTCGCTAAATTATACGTTTTCGTTGCTTTTTTTTATCATTTCTTGATAAGACGAAAAAAATAATCTCTAAATAGAGGAAAAAAATTGAAATTTCGCTAAAATTATCCGTTTTCGTTTCTTTTTTTGATCATTTCTTGATAAAATGACAAAAAAATAAATTCAAAATAGAGAAAAAATTTCAAATTTCGCTAAAATTAACCGTTTTCCTTACTTTTTTTGAACATTACTTGATAAAAGGAAGAAAAATAATATCTAAATAGAGGAAAAAAATTGAAATTTCGCTAAAATTATCCGTTTTCGTTGCTTTTTTTGATCATTTCATGATAGTACTACGAAGACTAAACTGAAAATAGAGAAAAATTTGAAATTTCGCTAAAAGTATCCGTGTTCGTTGGTTTTTTATCATGTCTTGATTAAACGACGAAAAAAAAATCAAAATAGAGGAAAAAAATTGAAATTTCGCTAAAATTATGCGTTTTCGTTGCTTTTATTGATCATTTCTTGATAAAACGACCAAAACTAAACTCAAAATACTGGAAAGAAATTCAAATTTCGCTAAAATTAACCGTTTTCGTTGCTTTTTTTGAACATTTCTTGATAAAACGACGCAAAATAATTTCAAAATAGAGGAAAAAAATTTGAATTTCGCTAAAATTATCTTTTCTCGTAGCTTTTTTTGATCAATTCTTGATAAAACAAAGAAAACAATATCTAAATAAAGGAAAAAATTGAAATTTGGCAAAATTATCCGTTTTTGTTGCTTTTTTTGATCATTTCTTGATAAAACGACGAAAAATAATCTCTAAATTGAAGAAAAAAATTGAAATTTTGCTAAAATTATCCGTTTTCGTTTTTTTTTTAACATTTCTTGATGAAACGAGGGAAATTAATATCTAAATAGAGGAAAAAAAATGAAATTTCGCTAAATTATACGTTTTCGTTGCTTTTTTGATCATTTCATGATAGAACGACGAAAACTAAACTCAAAATAGAGAAAAAATTGAAATTTCGCTAAAATTATCCGTGTTTGATGGTTTTTTATCATGTCCTGATTAAACGACGAAAAAAAATCAAAATAAAGGAAAAAATTCAAATTTCGCTAAAATTAATCTTTTTCGTTGCTTTTTTTGAACAATTCTTGATAAAACGACGCAAACTAATTTCAAAATAGAGGAAAAAAATTTAAATTTCGCTAAAATTATCTTTTCTCGTAGCTTTTTTTGATAATTTCTTGATAAAACGAATGAAAATTAGCTCTAAATAGAGAAATAAATTGAAATTTCGTTAAAATTATACGTTTTCGTTGCTTTTTTTGATCATTTCTTGATAAAACGACGAAAACTAAACTCAAAATACTGGAAAGAAATTTAAATATCGCTAAAATTAACCGTTTTCGTTGATTTTTTTGAACATTTCTTGATAAAACGACGCAAACTAATTTCAAAATAGAGGAAAAAAATTTAAATTTCGCTAAAATTATCTTATTCCTTAGCTTTTTTTGATCATTACTTGATAAAACAAAGAAAACAATATCTAAATAGAGGAAAAAATTGAAATTTGGCAAAAATTATCCGTTTTCGTTGCTTTTTTTGATCATTTCCTGATAAAACGACGAATAATAATCTCTAAATAGAGGAAAAAAATTGAAATTTCCCTAAAATTATCCGTTTTCGTTTCTTTTTTTGATCATTTGTTGATTAAATGACGAAAAATAAACTCAAAATAGAGAAAAAATTCAAATTTCGCTAAAATTATGCGTTTTCGTTGGTTTTTTGATCATTTCTTGATAAAACGACGAAAACTAAACTCAAAATACTGGAAAGAAATTTAAATATCGCTAAAATTAACCGTTTTCGTTGATTTTTTTGAACATTTCTTGATAAAACGACGCAAACTAATTTCAAAATAGAGGAAAAAAATTTAAATTTCGCTAAAATTATCTTATTCCTTAGCTTTTTTTGATCAATTCTTGATAAAAAAAAGAAAACAATATCTAAATAGAGGAAAAAATTGAAATTTCGCTAAAATTATGCGTTTTCGTTGCTTTTTTTGATCATTTCTTGATAAAACGACGAAAACTAAACTCAAAATACTGGAAAGAAATTCAAATTTCGCTAAAATTAACCGTTTTCGTTGCTTTTTTTGAACATTTCTTGATAAAACGACGCAAACTAATTTCAAAATAGAGGAAAAAAATTTAAATTTCGCTAAAATTATCTTATTTTGTAGCTTTTTTTGATCAATTCTTGATAAAACAAAGAAAACAATATCTAAATAGAAAAAATTGAAATTTCGCTAAAATTATGCGTTTTCGTTGCTTTTTTTGATCATTTCTTGATAAAACGACGAAAATTAAACTCTAAATAGAGGAAACAAATTGAAATTACGCTAAAATTATCCGTTTTCGTTTCTTTTTTTGATCATTACTTGATAAAACGAAGAAAAATAATATCTAAATATAGGAAAAAATTGAAATTTCGCTAAAATTATCCGTTTTCGTTGCTTTTTTGATCATTTCATGATAGAACGACGAAAACTTAACTCAAAATAGAGAAAAAATTGAAATTTCGCTAAAATTATCCGTGTTTGATGGTTTTTTATCATGTCCTGATTAAACGACGAAAAAAAAAAAAAAAATTAGGAAAAAATTCAAATTTCGCTAAAATTAATCTTTTTCGTTGCTTTTTTTGAACATTTCTTGATAAAACGACGCAAACTAATTTCAAAATAGAGGAAAAAAATTTAAATTTCGCTAAAATTATCTTTTCTCGTAGCTTTTTTTGATAATTTCTTGATAAAACGAATGAAAATTAGCTCTAAATAGAGAAATAAATTGAAATTTCGTTAAAATTATACGTTTTCGTTGCTTTCTTTGATCATTTCTTGATAAGACGAAGATAAATAATCTCTAAATAGAGGTAAAAAATCGAAATTTCGCTAAAATTATGCGTTTTCGTTGCTTTTTTTGATCATTTCTTGATAGAACGACGAAAACTAATCTCTAAATAGAGGTAAAAAATTTAAATTTCGCTAAAATTATCTTTTCACGTAGCTTTTTTTGATAATTTCTTGATAAAACGAATGAAAATTAGCTCTAAATAGAGGAAAAAATTAAAATTTGGCAAAAATTATCCGTTTTCGTAGCTTTTATTGATCATTTCTTGATAAATTAAAGAAAACAATATCTAAATAGAGGAAAAAATTGAAATTTGGCAAAAATTATCCGTTTTCGTTGCTTTTTTTTGATCATTTCCTGATAAAACGACGAATAATAATCTCTAAATAGAGGAAAAAATTGAAATTTCCCTAAAATTATCCGTTTTCGTTTCTTTTTTTGATCATTTGTTGATTAAATGACGAAAAATAAATTCAAAATAGAGAAAAAATTTCAAATTTTGCTAAAATTAACCGTTTTCGTTGCTTTTTTTGATCATTTCTTGATAGAACGACGAAAACTAAGCTCATAAAAAACGAAAGATATTAAATTCTTGCTAAAATTATCCATTTTCGTTGCTTTTTTTGAACATTTCTTGATAAAAGGACGAAAAATAAACTCAAAATAGAGAAAAAATTCAAATTTCGCTAAAATTATGCGTTTTCGTTGGTTTTTTTGATCATTTCTTGATAAAACGACGAAAAATAAACTCAAAATACTGGAAAGAAATTTAAATATCGCTAAAATTAACCGTTTTCGTTGATTTTTTTGAACATTTCTTGATAAAACGACGCAAACTAATTTCAAAATAGAGGAAAAAAATTTAAATTTCGCTAAAATTATCTTTTCTCGTAGCTTTTTTTGATAATTTCTTGATAAAACGAATGAAAATTAGCTCTAAATAGAGAAATAAATTGAAATTTCGTTAAAATTATACGTTTTCGTTGCTTTTTTTGATCATTTCTTGATAAGACGAAGATAAATAATCTCTAAATAGAGGTAAAAAATCGAAATTTCGCTAAAATTATGCGTTTTCGTTGCTTTTTTTGATCATTTCTTGATAGAACGACGAAAACTAATCTCTAAATAGAGGTAAAAAATTTAAATTTCGCTAAAATTATCTTTTCTCGTAGCTTTTTTTGATAATTTCTTGATAAAACGAATGAAAATTAGCTCTAAATAGAAGAAAAAATTAAAATTTGGCAAAAATTATCCGTTTTCTTAGCTTTTATTGATCATTTCTTGATAAATTAAAGAAAACAATATCTAAATAGAGGAAAAAATTGAAATTTGGCAAAAATTATCCGTTTTCGTTGCTTTTTTTGATCATTTCCTGATAAAACGACGAATAATAATCTCTAAATAGAGGAAAAAAATTGAAATTTCCCTAAAATTATCCGTTTTCGTTTCTTTTTTTGATCATTTGTTGATTACATGACGAAAAATAAATTCAAAATAGAGAAAAAATTTCAAATTTTGCTAAAATTAACCGTTTTCGTTGCTTTTTTTGATCATTTCTTGATAGAACGACGAAAACTAAGCTCATAAAAAACGAAAGATATTAAATTCTTGCTAAAATTATCCATTTTCGTTGCTTTTTTTGAACATTTCTTGATAAAAGGACGAAAAATAAACTCAAAATAGAGAAAAAATTCAAATTTCGCTAAAATTATGCGTTTTCGTTGGTTTTTTTGATCATTTCTTGATAAAACGACGAAAACTAAACTCAAAATACTGGAAAGAAATTTAAATATCGCTAAAATTAACCGTTTTCGTTGATTTTTTTGAACATTTCTTGATAAAACGACGCAAACTAATTTCAAAATAGAGGAAAAAAATTTAAATTTCGCTAAAATTATCTTATTTTGTAGCTTTTTTTGAACAATTCTTTATAAAACAAAGAAAACAATATCTAAATAGAGGAAAAAATTGAAATTTCGCTAAAATTATGCGTTTTCGTTGCTTTTTTTGATCATTTCTTGATAAAACGACGAAAACTAAACTCAAAATACTGGAAAGAAATTCAAATTTCCCTAAAATTAACCGTTTTCGTTGCTTTTTTTGAACATTTCTTGATAAAACGACGCAAAATAATTTTAAAAGTGAACACAAAAATTTAAATTTCGCTAAAATTATCTTTTCTCGTAGCTTTTTTTGATAATTTCTTGATAAAACGAATGAAAATTATTTCTAAATAGAGGAATAAATTGAAATTTCGTTAAAATTATACGTTTTCGTTGCCTTTTTTGATCATTTCTTGGTAAGACGAAGAAAAATAATCTCTAGATTGAGATAAAAAATCGAAATTTCGCTAAAATTATGCGTTTTCGTTGCTTTTTTTGATCATTTCTTGATAGAACGACGACAAAAAATCTCTAAATAGAGGAAAAAAATTGAAATTTCTATAAAATTTTCCGTTTTCGTTGCTTTTTTTGATCATTTTTTGATGAAACGACGAAAAATAAACTCAAAAAAGAGAAAAAAATCGACATTTCGATAAAATTATGCGTTTTCGTTGCTTTTTTTGATAATTTCTTGATTCAACGACTAAAAATAATATCTAAGGAGAGGAAAAAATTTGGAATTTCACAAAAATTATCCGTTCACTTGCTTTTTTGATCATTTCTTGATATAACGACGAAATATAGAGGAACAAAATGGAAATTTCCCTGAAATTATCCGTTTTCGTTGCTTTATTTGATCATTACATGATAAAACGATGAAAAATAAACTCAAAATAGAGAAAAAATTTAAAATTTCGCTAAAATTATCCGTTTTCGTTGCTATTTTTGAACATTTCTTGATAAAACGAGGAAAAATAATATCTAAATAGAGGAAAAAAAATGAAATTTTGCTAAATTATACGTTTTCGTTGCTTTTTTTTATCATTTCTTGATAAAACGACGCAAACTTATTTCAAAATAGAGGAAAAAAATTTAAATTTCGCTAAAATTATCTTATTTCGTAGGTTTTTTTGATCAATTCTTGATAAAACAAAGAAAACAATATCTAAATAGAGGAAAAATTAAAATTTGGCAAAAAATTATCAGTTTTCGTTGCTTTTTTTGATAATTTCTTGATAAAACGACGAAAAATAAATTCTAAATAGAGGAAAAAAATTGAAATTTCGCTAAAATTATTCGTTTTCGTTGCTATTTTTGAACATTCCATGAAAAAACTAGGAAATAAAATATCTAAATAGAGGAGAAAAATTTAAATTTTCTTAAAATTATACGTTTTCGTTGCTGTTTTTGATCATTTCTTGATAAGACGAAGAAAAATAATCTCTGAATAGAGGTAAAAAATCGAAATTTCGCTAAAATTATGCGTTTTCGTTGATTTTTTTTGATCATTTCTTGCTAAAACGACGAAAAATATTCTCTAAATAGAGGTAAAAAATTGAAATTTCGTTAAAATTATCCGTTTGCGTTTCTTTTTTTGATCATTTCTTGATTAAATGACGAAAAATAAATTCAAAATAGAGAAAAAATTTCAAATTTCGCTAAAATTAACCGTTTTCGTTACTTTTTTTGAACATTACTTGATATAACGAAGAAAAATAATATCTAAATAGAGGAAAAAAATTGAAATTTCGCTAAACTTATCCGTTTTCGTTGCTTTTTTTGATCATTTAATGATAGAACGACGAAAACTAAACTCACAAAAAAACAAAAGAAATTAAAATCTTGCTAAAATTATCCATTTTCGATGCTTTTTTTGAACATTTCTTGATAAAAGGACGAAAAATAAACTCAAAATAGAGAAAAAATTTAAATTTCGCTAAAATTATCTTTTCTCGTAGCTTTTTTTTTAAATTTCTTGATAAAACGAATGAAAATTAACTCTAAATAGAGGAATAAATAGAAATTTCGTTAAAATTCTACGTTTTCGTTGCCTTTTTTGATCATTTCTTGATAAGACGAAGAAAAATAATCTCTAAATTGGGTAAAAAATCGAAATTTCGCTAAAATTATGCGTTTTCGTTGCTTTTTTTGATCATTTCTTGATAGAACGACGAAAAATTATCTCTAAATAGAGGAAAAAAATTGAAATTTCACAAAAATTTTTCGTTTTCGTTGCTTTTTTTGATCATTTTTTGATGAAACGACGAAAAATAAACTCAAAATAGAGAAAAAATTTCAAATTTTGCTAAAATTAACCGTTTTCGTTGCTTTTTTTGATCATTTCTTGATAGAACGACGAAAACTAAGCTCATAAAAAACGAAAGATATTAAATTCTTGCTAAAATTATCCATTTTCGTTGCTTTTTTTGAACATTTCTTGATAAAAGGACGAAAAATAAACTCAAAATAGAGAAAAAATTCAAATTTCGCTAAAATTATGCGTTTTCGTTGGTTTTTTTGATCATTTCTTGATAAAACGACGAAAACTAAACTCAAAATACTGGAAAGAAATTTAAATATCGCTAAAATTAACCGTTTTCGTTGATTTTTTTGAACATTTCTTGATAAAACGACGCAAACTAATTTCAAAATAGAGGAAAAAAATTTAAATTTCGCTAAAATTATCTTATTTTGTAGCTTTTTTTGAACAATTCTTTATAAAACAAAGAAAACAATATCTAAATAGAGGAAAAAATTGAAATTTCGCTAAAATTATGCGTTTTCGTTGCTTTTTTTGATCATTTCTTGATAAAACGACGAAAACTAAACTCAAAATACTGGAAAGAAATTCAAATTTCCCTAAAATTAACCGTTTTCGTTGCTTTTTTTGAACATTTCTTGATAAAACGACGCAAAATAATTTTAAAAGTGAACACAAAAATTTAAATTTCGCTAAAATTATCTTTTCTCGTAGCTTTTTTTGATAATTTCTTGATAAAACGAATGAAAATTATTTCTAAATAGAGGAATAAATTGAAATTTCGTTAAAATTATACGTTTTCGTTGCCTTTTTTGATCATTTCTTGGTAAGACGAAGAAAAATAATCTCTAGATTGAGATAAAAAATCGAAATTTCGCTAAAATTATGCGTTTTCGTTGCTTTTTTTGATCATTTCTTGATAGAACGACGACAAAAAATCTCTAAATAGAGGAAAAAAATTGAAATTTCTATAAAATTTTCCGTTTTCGTTGCTTTTTTTGATCATTTTTTGATGAAACGACGAAAAATAAACTCAAAAAAGAGAAAAAAATCGACATTTCGATAAAATTATGCGTTTTCGTTGCTTTTTTTGATAATTTCTTGATTCAACGACTAAAAATAATATCTAAGGAGAGGAAAAAAATTGGAATTTCACAAAAATTATCCGTTCACTTGCTTTTTTGATCATTTCTTGATATAACGACGAAATATAGAGGAACAAAATGGAAATTTCCCTGAAATTATCCGTTTTCGTTGCTTTATTTGATCATTACATGATAAAACGATGAAAAATAAACTCAAAATAGAGAAAAAATTTAAAATTTCGCTAAAATTATCCGTTTTCGTTGCTATTTTTGAACATTTCTTGATAAAACGAGGAAAAATAATATCTAAATAGAGGAAAAAAAATGAAATTTTGCTAAATTATACGTTTTCGTTGCTTTTTTTTATCATTTCTTGATAAAACGACGCAAACTTATTTCAAAATAGAGGAAAAAAATTTAAATTTCGCTAAAATTATCTTATTTCGTAGGTTTTTTTGATCAATTCTTGATAAAACAAAGAAAACAATATCTAAATAGAGGAAAAATTAAAATTTGGCAAAAAATTATCAGTTTTCGTTGCTTTTTTTGATAATTTCTTGATAAAACGACGAAAAATAAATTCTAAATAGAGGAAAAAAATTGAAATTTCGCTAAAATTATTCGTTTTCGTTGCTATTTTTGAACATTCCATGAAAAAACTAGGAAATAAAATATCTAAATAGAGGAGAAAAATTTAAATTTTCTTAAAATTATACGTTTTCGTTGCTGTTTTTGATCATTTCTTGATAAGACGAAGAAAAATAATCTCTGAATAGAGGTAAAAAATCGAAATTTCGCTAAAATTATGCGTTTTCGTTGATTTTTTTTGATCATTTCTTGCTAAAACGACGAAAAATATTCTCTAAATAGAGGTAAAAAATTGAAATTTCGTTAAAATTATCCGTTTGCGTTTCTTTTTTTGATCATTTCTTGATTAAATGACGAAAAATAAATTCAAAATAGAGAAAAAATTTCAAATTTCGCTAAAATTAACCGTTTTCGTTACTTTTTTTGAACATTACTTGATATAACGAAGAAAAATAATATCTAAATAGAGGAAAAAAATTGAAATTTCGCTAAACTTATCCGTTTTCGTTGCTTTTTTTGATCATTTAATGATAGAACGACGAAAACTAAACTCACAAAAAAACAAAAGAAATTAAAATCTTGCTAAAATTATCCATTTTCGCTGCTTTTTTTGAACATTTCTTGATAAAAGGACGAAAAATAAACTCAAAATAGAGAAAAAATTTAAATTTCGCTAAAATTATCTTTTCTCGTAGCTTTTTTTTTAAATTTCTTGATAAAACGAATGAAAATTAACTCTAAATAGAGGAATAAATAGAAATTTCGTTAAAATTCTACGTTTTCGTTGCCTTTTTTGATCATTTCTTGATAAGACGAAGAAAAATAATCTCTAAATTGGGTAAAAAATCGAAATTTCGCTAAAATTATGCGTTTTCGTTGCTTTTTTTGATCATTTCTTGATAGAACGACGAAAAATTATCTCTAAATAGAGGAAAAAAATTGAAATTTCACAAAAATTTTTCGTTTTCGTTGCTTTTTTTGATCATTTTTTGATGAAACGACGAAAAATAAACTCAAAATAGAGAAAAAATTTCAAATTTTGCTAAAATTAACCGTTTTCGTTGCTTTTTTTGATCATTTCTTGATAGAACGACGAAAACTAAGCTCAGAAAAAACGAAAGAAATTAAAATCTTGCTAAAATTATCCATTTTCGTTGCTTTTTTTGAACATTTCTTGATAAAAGGACGAAAAATAAACTCAAAATAGAGAAAAAATTCAAATTTCGCTAAAATTATCTGTGTTCGTTGGTGTTTTATCGTTACTTGATTAAACGACGAAAAAAAAATCAAAATAGTGGAAAAAAATTGAAATTTCGCAAAAATTATGCGTTTTCGTTACTTTTTTTGATCATTTCTTGATAAAACGACGAAAACTAAACTCAAAATACTGGAAAGAAATTTAAATATCGCTAAAATTAACCGTTTTCGTTGATTTTTTTGAACATTTCTTGATAAAACGACGCAAACTAATTTCAAAATAGAGGAAAAAAAATTAAATTTCGCTAAAATTATGTTACTTCGTAGCTTTTTTTGATCAATTCTTGATAAAACAAAGAAAACAATATCTAAATAGAGGAAAAAATTGAAATTTGGCAAAAATTATTCGTTTTCGATGCTTATTTTGATCATTTCTTGATAAAACGAGGAAAAATAATATCTAAATAGAGGAAAAAAATGAAATTTCGCTAAATTATACGTTTTAGTTGCTTTTTTTTATCATTTCTTGACAAAACGAGGAAAATTAATATCTAAATAGAGGAAAAAAAATGAAATTTCGCTAAATTATACGTTTTCGTTGCTTTTTTTTATCATTTCTTGATAAGACGAAAAAAATAATCTCTAAATAGAGGAAAAAAATTGAAATTTCGCTAAAATTATCCGTTTTCGTTTCTTTGTTTGATCATATCCTGATTAAATGACGAAAAATAAATTCAAAATAGAGAAAAAATTTCAAATTTCGCTAAATTTAACCGTTTTCGTTACTTTTTTTGAACATTACTTGATAAAAGGAAGAAAAACGAATAATTTTAGCGAAATATCAATTTTTATCCTCTTTTTTCCCTAAATTTTCCTTATGTTATCGAGATTTGACCGAAAAAAGCAAGAAAAACGAATAATTTTAGCGAAATTTCAACTTTTTTCCTTTTTTTCCCTTAATTTTTCTTATTTTATCGAGATTTGACCGAAAAATGCAAGAAAAAGGAATAATTTTAGCGAAATTTCAATTTTTTTCCTCTTTTTTTCCCTTAATTTTCCTTATTTTATCGAGATTTGACCGATAAAAGCAAGAAAAAGGAATAATTTTAGCGAAATTTCAATTTTTTCCCCTTTTTTTCCTTCATTCTCCTCATTTAACGAGATTTGACCGAAAAAAGCAAGAAATACGAATAATTTTAACAAAATATAATTTTTATTCTCTTTTTTCCCTTAATTTTCCTTATTTTATCGAGATTTCACCGATAAAAGCAAGAAAAACGAATAATTTTAGCGAAATTTCAATTTTTTTCCTCTTTTTTTCCCTTAATATTCCTTACTTTATCGAGATTTGACCGCAAAAATCAAAAAAACGAATAATTTTAGCGAAATTTACATTTTTTTCTTCTTTTTTTCCCTTATTTTTAATTATTTTATCGAGATTTGACCGAAAAAAGGAAGAAAAACGAATAATTTTAGCGAAATTTCAATTTTTTTCCTTTTTTTTTCCCTTAATTTTCCTTATTTTATCGAGATTTGACCGAAAAAAGCAAAAAAAACGAATAATTTTAGCGAAATATCAATTTTTTTCCTCTTTTTTTCCCTTAATTTTCCTTACTTTATCGAGATTTGACCGCAAAAAGCAAGAAAAACGAATAATTTTAGCGAAATTTCAATTTTTTCCTCTTTTTTTCCCTTAATTTTCCTTATTTTATCGAGATTTGACCGAAAAAAGCAAGAAAAACGAATAATTATAGATAATATAATAAATTTCAATTTTTTTCTTCTTTTTTTCCCTTAATTTTCCTTAGTTTATGCAGATTTGACCGAAAAAAGCAAGAAAAACGAATAATTTTAGCGAAATTTCAATTTTTTTCATCTTTTTTTCCCTTAATTTTCCTTATTTTATCGAGATTTGACCGAAAAAAGCAAGAAAAACGAATAATTTTAGCGAAATTTCAATTTTTTTTCTCTTTTTTTCCCTTAATTTTCCTTATTTTATCGAGATTTGACCGAAAAAAGCAAGAAAAACGAATAATTTTAGCGAAATTTCAATTTTTTTCCTCTTTTCTTCCCTTAATTTTCCTTAGTTTATCGAGATTTGACCGAAAAAAGCAAGAAAAACGAATAATTTTAGCGAAATTTCAATTTTTATCCTCTTTTTTCCCTTAATATTCCTTATTTTATCGAGATTTGACCGAAAAAAGCAAGAAAATTGAAAAACTTTAGCGAAATTTCAATTTTTTTCCTCTTTTTTTTCCCTTGATTTTCCTTATTTTATCGAGATTTGACCGAAAAAAGCAAGAAAAACGAATAATTTTAACGAAATTTCAATTTTTATCATATTGTTTCCCTTGATTTTCCTTATTTAGTCGAGATTTGACCGAAAAAAGCAAGAAAAACGAATAATTTTAGCGAAATTTCAATTTTTTTCCTCTTTTTTTCCCTTAATTTTCCTTAGTTTATCGAGATTTGACCGAAAAAAGCAAGAAAAACGAATAATTTTAGCGAAATTTTAATTTTTATCCTCTTTTTTTCCCTTAATTAATCGAGATTTAACCGAAAAAAGCATGAAAACGAATAATTATAGCGAAATTTTAATTTTTTTCTTCTTTTTTTCCCTTAATTTTCCTTATTTTATCGAGATTTGACCGAAAAAAGCAAGAAAAACGAATAATTTTAGCGAAATATCGATTTTTATCATCTTTTTTCCCTTGATTTTCCTTATTTTATCTAGATTTGACCGAAAAAAGCAAGAAAAACGAATAATTTTATCGAAATTTCAATTTTTATCATCTTTTTTCCCTTGATTTTCCTTATTTTATCGAGATTTGGCCGAAAAAAGCAAAAAAACGAATAATTATAGATAATATAATAAATTTAAATTTTTTTCTTCTTTTTTTCCCTTAATTTTCCTTATTTTATGCAGATTTGACCGAAAAAAGCAAGAAAAACGAATAATTTTAGCGAAATTTCAATTTTTTTCATCTTTTTTTCCCTTAATTTTCCTTATTTTATCGAGATTTGACCGAAAAAAGCAAGAAAAACGAATAATTTTAGCGAAATTTAAATTTTTTTCCTCTTTTTTTCCCTTAATTTTCCTTGTTTTATCGAGATTTGTCCGAAGAAAGCAAGAAAAACGAATAATTTTAGCGAAATTTCAGTTTTTTTCCTCTTTTTTTCCTTCATTCTCCTCATTTAACAAGATTTGACGGAAAAAAGCAAGAAAAACGAATAATTTTATCGAAATAACAATTTTTATACTCTTTTTTTCCATAAATTTTCCTTTTTTTATCGGGATTTGACCGAAAAAAGGAAGGAAAACGAATAATTTTATCGAAATTTCAATTTTTTTCCTCTTTTTTTCCCTTAAATTTCCTAACTTTATCGAGATTTGACCGCAAAAAGCAAGAAAAACGAATAATTTTAGCGAAATTTCAATTGTTTTCCTCTTTTTTTCCCTTAATTTTCCTTATGTTATCGAGATTTGACCGAAAAAAGCAAGAAAAACGAATAATTTTAGCGAAATTTCAACTTTTTTCCTTTTTTTCCCTTAATTTTCCTTATTTTATCGAGGTTAGACCGAAAAAAGCAAGAAAAACGAATAATTTTAGCGAAATTTCAACTTTTTTCCTTTTTTTCCCTTAATTTTCCTTATTTTATCGAGGTTTGACCGAAAAAAGCAAGAAAAACGAAATATTTTAGCGAAATTTCAATTTTTTCCTCTTTTTTTCCCTTAATTTTCCTTATTCAATCGAGATTTGACCGAAAAAAGCAAGAAAAACGAATAATTTTAGCGAAATTTCAATTTTTTTCCTCTTTTTTTCCTTCATTCTCCTCATATAACGAGATTTGACCGAAAAAAGCAAGAAAAACGAATAATTTTAGCGAAATTTCAATTTTTTTCCCTTAATTTTCCTTATTTTATCTTGATTTGACCGAAAAAAGCAAGAAAAACGAATAATTTTAGCGAAATTTCAATTTTTTTCCTCTTTTTTTCCCTTAATTTCCCTTATTTAATCGAGATTTGACCAATAAAAGCAAGAAAAACGAATAATTTTAGCGAAATTTCAATATTTTTCCTCTTTTTTTCTCTTAATTTTCCTTATTTTATCGAAATTTGACCGAAAAAAGCAAGAAAAACGAATAATTTTAGCGAAATTTTAATTTATTTTTATTCTTTTTTTCCCTTAATTTTCCTTATTTTATCGAGATTTGACCGAAAAAAGCAAGAAAAACGAATAATTTGAGCTAAATTTCAATTTTTATCCTCTTTTTTTTCCCTTAATTTTCCTTATTTTATCGAGATTTGACCAAAAAAAGCAAGAAAAACGAATAATTTTAGCGAAATTTCAATTTTTTTCCTTTTTATCCCTTAATTTTCCTTATTTTATCGAGATTTGACCAAATAAAGCAAGAAAAACGAATAATTTTAGCGAAATTTCAATTATTTTCCTCTTTTTTTCCCTTAATTTTCCTTATTTTATCGAGATTTGACCGAAAAAAGCAAGAAAAACGAATAATTTTAACGAAATTTCAATTTTTTTCCTTTTTTTTCCAATAATTTTCTAATTTTATTGAGATTTGACCGAAAAAAGCAAGAAAAACGAATAATTTTAGCGAAATATCAATTTTTATCCTCTTTTTTCCCTTAATTTTCCTTATTTCATCGAGATTTGACCGAAAAAAGCAAGAAAAACGAAAAATTTTAGCGAAATTTCAACTTTTTTCCTCTTTTTTTCCCTTAATTTCCCTTATTTAATCGAGATTTGACCAATAAAAGCAAGAAAAACGAATAATTTTAGCGAAATTTCAATATTTTTCCTCTTTTTTTCTCTTAATTTTCCTTATTTTATCGAGATTTGACCGAAAAAAGCAAGAAAAACGAATAATTTTAGCGAAATTTTAATTTATTTTTATTCTTTTTTTCCCTTAATTTTCCTTATTTTATCGAGATTTGACCGAAAAAAGCAAGAAAAACGAATAATTTGAGCTAAATTTCAATTTTTATCCTCTTTTTTTTCCCTTAATTTTCATTATTTTATCGAGATTTGACCAAAAAAAGCAAGAAAAACGAATAATTTTAGCGAAATTTCAATTTTTTTCCTTTTTTTCCCTTAATTTTCCTTATTTTATCGAGATTTGACCGAATAAAGCAAGAAAAACGAATAATTTTAACGAAATTTCAATTTTTTTCCTTTTTTTTCCAATAATTTTCTAATTTTATCGAGATTTGACCGAAAAAAGCAAGAAAAACGAAAAATTTTAGCGAAATTTCAACTTTTTTCCTTTTTTTCCCTTAATTTTCCTTATTTTATCGAGATTTGACCGAAAAAAGCAAGAAAAACGAAAACTTTTAGCGAAATTTCAATTTTTTTCCTCTTTTTTTCCGTCATTCTCCTCATTTAACGAGATTTGACCGAAAAAAGCAAGAAAAACGAATAATTTTAGCGAAATTTCAATTTTTTTCCCTTAATTTTCCTTATTTTATCTTGATTTGACCGAAAAAAGCAAGAAAAACGAATAATTTTAGCGAAATTTCAATTTTTTCCTCTTTTTTTCCCTTAATTTCCCTTATTTAATCGAGATTTGACCGAAAAAAAGCAAGAAAAACGAATAATTTTAGCGAAATTTCAATTTTTTTCCTCTTTCTTCCTTCATTCTCCTCATTTAACGAGATTTGACCGTAAAAAGCAAGAAAAACGAATAATTTTATCGAAATATCAATTTTTATCCTCTTTTTTTCCCTTGATTTTTCTTATTTTATCGAGAGTTGACCGAAAAATGCAAGAAAAAGGAATAATTTTAGCGAAATTTCAATTTTTTTCCTCTTTTTTTCCCTTAATTTTCCTTATTTTATCGAGATTTGACCGATAAAAGCAAGAAAAACGAATAATTTTAGCGAAATATCAATTTTTATCCTCTTTTTTCCCTAAATTTTCCTTATTTCATCGAGATTTGACCGAAAAAAGCAAGAAAAAAGAATAATTTTAGCGAAATTTCAATTTTTTCCACTTTTTTTCCTTCATTCTCCTCATTTAACGAGATTTGACCGAAAAAAGCAAGAAATACGAATAATTTTAACAAAATATAATATTTATTCTCTTTTTTCCCTAAATTTTCCTTATTTTATCGAGATTTCACCGATAAAAGCAAGAAAAACGAATAATTTTAGCGAAATTTCAATTTTTTTCCTCTTTTTTTCCCTTAATATTCCTTACTTTATCGAGATTTGACCGCAAAAAGCAAAAAAACGAATAATTTTAGCGAAATTTACATTTTTTTCCTCTTTTTTTCCCTTATTTTTAATTATTTTATCGAGATTTGACCGAAAAAAGGAAGAAAAACGAATAATTTTAGCGAAATTTCAATTTTTTTCCTTTTTTTTTCCCTTAATTTTCCTTATTTTATCGAGATTTGACCGAAAAAAGCAAAAAAAACGAATAATTTTAGCGAAATATCAATTTTTTTCCTCTTTTTTTCCCTTAATTTTCCTTACTTTATCGAGATTTGACCGCAAAAAGCAAGAAAAACGAATAATTTTAGCGAAATTTCAATTTTTTCCTCTTTTTTTCCCTTAATTTTCCTTATTTTATCGAGATTTGACCGAAAAAAGCAAGAAAAACGAATAATTATAGATAATATTATAAATTTCAATTTTTTTCTTCTTTTTTTCCCTTAATTTTCCTTAGTTTATGCAGATTTGACCAAAAAAAGCAAGAAAAACGAATAATTTTAGCGAAATTTCAATTTTTTTCATCTTTTTTTCCCTTAATTTTCCTTATTTTATCGAGATTTGACCGAAAAAACCAAGAAAAACGAATAATTTTAGCGAAATTTCAATTTTTTTTCTCTTTTTTTCCCTTAATTTTCCTTATTTTATCGAGATTTGACCGAAAAAAGCAAGAAAAACGAATAATTTTAGCGAAATTTCAATTTTTTCCCCTTTTCTTCCCTTAATTTTCCTTAGTTTATCGAGATTTGACCGAAAAAAGCAAGAAAAACGAATAATTTTAGCGAAATTTCAATTTTTATCCTCTTTTTTCCCTTAATATTCCTTATTTTATCGAGATTTGACCGAAAAAAGCAAGAAAATTGAAAAACTTTAGCGAAATTTCAATTTTTTTCCTCTTTTTTTCCCTTGATTTTCCTTATTTTATCGAGATTTGACCGAAAAAAGCAAGAAAAACGAATAATTTTAACGAAATTTCAATTTTTATCATATTGTTTCCCTTGATTTTCCTTATTTAGTCGAGATTTGACCGAAAAAAGCAAGAAAAACGAATAATTTTAGCGAAATTTCAATTTTTTTCCTCTTTTTTTCCCTTAATTTTCCTTAGTTTATCGAGATTTGACCGAAAAAAGCAAGAAAAACGAATAATTTTAGCGAAATTTCAATTTTTATCCTCTTTTTTTCCCTTAATTAATCGAGATTTAACCGAAAAAAGCATGAAAACGAATAATTATAGCGAAATTTTAATTTTTTTCTTCTTTTTTTCCCTTAATTTTCCTTATTTTATCGAGATTTGACCGAAAAAAGCAAGAAAAACGAATAATTTTAGCGAAATATCGATTTTTATCATCTTTTTTCCCTTGATTTTCCTTATTTTATCTAGATTTGACCGAAAAAAGCAAGAAAAACGAATAATTTTATCGAAATTTCAATTTTTATCATCTTTTTTCCCTTGATTTTCCTTATTTTATCGAGATTTGGCCGAAAAAAGCAAAAAAACGAATAATTATAGATAATATAATAAATTTAAATTTTTTTCTTCTTTTTTTCCATTAATTTTCCTTATTTTATGCAGATTTGACCGAAAAAAGCAAGAAAAACGAATAATTTTAGCGAAATTTCAATTTTTTTCATCTTTTTTTCCCTTAATTTTCCTTATTTAACAAGATTTGACGGAAAAAAGCAAGAAAAACGAATAATTTTATCGAAATAACAATTTTTATACTCTTTTTTTCCATTAATTTTACTTATTTTATCGGGATTTGACCGAAAAAAGGAAGAAAAACGAATAATTTTATCGAAATTTCAATTTTTTTCCTCTTTTTTTCCCTTAAATTTCCTTACTTTATCGAGATTTGACCGCAAAAAGCAAGAAAAACGAATAATTTTAGCGAAATTTCAATTGTTTTCCTCTTTTTTTCCCTTAATTTTCCTTATTTTATCGAGATTTGACCGAAAAAAGCAAGAAAAACGAATAATTATAGATAATATAATAAACTTAAATTTTTTTCTTCTTTTTTTCCCTTAATTTTCCTTATTTTATGCAGATTTGACCGAAAAAAGCAAGAAAAACGAATAATTTTAGCGAAATTTCAATTTTTTTCATCTCTTTTTCCCTTAATTTTCCTTATTTTATCGAGATTTGAACGAAAAAAGGAAGAAAAACGAATAATTTTAGCGAAATATCAATTTTTATCCTCTTTTTTTCCCTTAATTTTCCTTATTTTATGAAAAGTTTTGACCTAAAAAAGAAGAAAAAAGAATAATTTTAGCTAAATATCAATTTTTTTCATCTTTTTTTCCCTTAATTTTCCTTATTTTATCGAGATTTGACCGAAAAAAGCAAGAAAAACGAATAATTTTAGCGAAATTTCAATTTTTTTCCTCTTTTTTTCCCTTAATGTTTTTAGTTTATCGAGATTTGACCGAAAAAAGCAAGAAAAACGAATAATTTTAGCGAAATTTCAATTTTTATCATCTTTTTTCCCTTAATTTTACTTATTTTATCGAGATTTGACCGAAAAAAGCAAGAAAAACGAATAATTTTATCGAAATAACAATTTTTATCCTCATTTTTTCGATTAATTTTCCTTATTTTATCGAGATTTGACCGAAAAAAGGAAGAAAAACGAATAATTTTAAAGAAATTTCAATTGTTTTCCTCTTTTTTTCCCTTGATTTTCCTTATTTTATCGAGATTTGGCCGAAAAAAGCAAGTAAAACGAATAATTTTTGCGAAATTTCAATTTTTTTCCTCTTTTTTTCCATTAATTTTCCTTATTTTATCGAGATTTGAACGAAAAAAGGAAGAAAAACGAATAATTTTAGCGAAATATCAATTTTTATCCTCTTTTTTTCCCTTAATTTTCCTTATTTTATGAAAAGTTTTGACCGAAAAAAGCAAGAAAAACGAATAATTTTAGCTAAATATCAATTTTTTTCATCTTTTTTTCCCTTAATTTTCCTTATTTTATCGAGATTTGACCGAAAAAAGCAAGAAAAACGAATAATTTTAGCGAAATTTCAATTTTTTTCCTCTTTTTTTCCCTTAATTTTCCTTATTTTATCGAGATTTGACCGAAGAAAGCAAGAAAAACGAATAATTTTTGCGAAATTTCAATTTTTTTCATCTTTTTTACCCTTAATTTTCCTTATTTTATCGAGATTTGACCGAAAAAAGCAAGAAAAACGAATAATTTTAGCGAGATTTCAATTTTTTTAATCTTTTTTTCACTTAATTTTCCTTATTTTATCGAGATTTGACTGCAAAAAGCAAGAAAAACGAATAATTTTAGCGAAATTTAAATTTTTTTCCTCTTTTTTTCCCTTAATTTTCCTTGTTTTATCGAGATTTGTCCGAAAAAAGCAAGAAAAACGAATAATTTTAGCGAAATTTCAATTTTTTTCCTCTTTTTTTCCTTCATTCTCCTCATTTAACGAGATTTGACCGAAAAAAGCAAGAAAAACGAATAATTTTATCGAAATAACAATTTTTATCCTCTTTTTTTCCATTAATTTTCCTTATTTTATCGAGATTTGACCGAAAAAAGGAAGAAAAACGAATAATTTTAGCAAAATTTCAATTTTTTTCCTCTTTTTTCCCCTTAATTTTCCTTACTTTATCGAAATTTGACCGCAAAAAGCAAGAAAAACGAATAATTTTAGCGAAATTTCAATTGTTTTCCTCTTTTTTTCCCTTAATTTTCCTTATTTTATCGAGATTTGACCGAAAAAAGCAAGAAAAACGAATAATTATATATAATATAATAAATTTCAATTTTTTTCTTCTTTTTACCCTTAATTTTCCATATTTGATGCAGATTTGACCGAAAAAAGCAAGAAAAACGAATAATTTTAGCGAAATTTCAATTTTTTTCATCTTTTTTTCCCTTAATTTTCCTTATTTTATCGAGATTTGACCAAAAAAAGCAAGAAAAACGTATAATTTCAGCGAAATTTCAATTTTTTTCATCTTTTTTACCCTTAATCTTCCTTATTTTATCGAGATTTGACCGAAAAAAGCAAGAAAAACGAATAATTTTAGCAAAATTTCAATTTTTTTCCTCTTTTTTTCCCTTGATTTTCCTTATTTTATCGAGATTTGGCCGAAAAAAGCAAGTAAAACGAATAATTTTTGCGAAATTAAAATTTTTTTCCTCTTTTTTTCCATTAATTTTCCTTATTTTATCGAGATTTGAACGAAAAAAGGAAGAAAAACGAATAATTTTAGCGAAATATCAATTTTTATCCTCTTTTTTTCCCTTAATTTTCCTTATTTTATGAAAAGTTTTGACCGAAAAAAGCAAGAAAAACGAATAATTTTAGCGAAATTTAATTTTTTTTCCTCTTTTTTTCCCTTAATTTTCCTTGTTTTATCGAGATTTGACCGAAAAAAGCAAGAAAAACGAATAATTTTAGCTAAATATCAATTTTTTTCATCTTTTTTTCCCTTAATTTTCCTTATTTTATCGAGATTTGACCGAAAAAAGCAAGAAAAACGAATAATTTTAGCGAAATTTCAATTTTTTTCCTCTTTTTTTCCCTTAATTTTTTTAGTTTATCGAGATTTGACCGAAAAAAGCAAGAAAATCGAATAATTTTAGCGAAATTTCAATTTTTATCATCTTTTTTCCCTTAATTTTACTTATTTTATCGAGATTTGACCGAAAAAAGCAAGAAAAACGAATAATTTTATCGAAATAACAATTTTTATCCTCATTTTTTCGATTTATTTTCCTTATTTTATCGAGATTTGACCGAAAAAAGGAAGAAAAACGAATAATTTTAACGAAATTTCAATTGTTTTCCTCTTTTTTTCGCTTAATTTTCCTTATTTTATCGAGATTTGACCAAAAAAAGCAAGAAAAACGAATAATTTTAGCGAAATTTCAATTTTTTTCCTCTTTTTTTCCTTCATTCTCCTCATTTAACGAGATTTGACCGAAAAAAGCAAGAAAAACGAATAATTTTATCGAAATAACAATTTTTATCCTCTTTTTTTCCATTAATTTTCCTTATTTTATCGAGATTTGACCGAAAAAAGGAAGAAAAACGAATAATTTTAGCAAAATTTCAATTTTTTCCTCTTTTTTTCCCTTAATTTTCCTTACTTTATCGAGATTTGACCGCGAAAAGCAAGATAAACGAATAATTTTAGCGAAATTTCAATTGTTTTCCTCTTTTTTTCCCTTAATTTTCCTTATTTTATCGAGATTTGACCGAAAAAAGCAAGAAAAACGAATAATTATAGATAATATAATAAATTTCAATTTTTTTCTTCTTTTTTTCCCTTAATTTTCCTTATTTTATCCAGATTTGACATAAAAAAGCAAGAAAAACGAATAATTTTAGCGAAATTTTAATTTTTTTCATCTTTTTTTCCCTTAATTTTCCTTATTTTATCGAGATATGACCGAAAAAAGCAAGAAAAACGAATAATTTTAGCGAAATTTCAATTTTTTTCCTCTTTTTTTCCCTTAATTTTCCTTATTTTATCGAGATTTGACCGAAAAAAGCAAGAAAAACGAATAATTTTAGCGAAATTTCAATTTTTTTAATCTTTTTTTCACTTAATTTTCCTTATTTTATCGAGATTTGACTGAAAAAAGCAAGAAAAACGAATAATTTTAGCGAAATTTAAATTTTTTTCCTCTTTTTTTCCCTTAATTTTCCTTGTTTTATCGAGATTTGTCCGAAAAAAGTAAGAAAAACGAATAATTTTAGCGAAATTTCAATTTTTTTCCTCTTTTTTTCCTTCATTCTCCTCATTTAACGAGATTTGACCGAAAAAAGCAAGAAAAACGAATAATTTTATCGAAATAACAATTTTTATCATCTTTTTTCCCTTGATTTTCCTTATTTTATCGAGATTTGACCGAAAAAAGCAAGAATAACGAATAATTTTAGCGAAATATCAATTTTTATCCTCTTTTTTTCCCTTAATTTTCCTTTTTTTATCGAGATTTGACCGAAAAAAGCAAGAAAAACGAATAACTTTAGCGAAATTTCAATTTTTTTCCTCTTTTTTCCTTAAATTTTCCTTATTTTATCGAGATTTGACCGAAAAAAGCAAGAAAAACGAATAATTTTAGCGAACTTTCAATTTTTTTCCTCTTTTTTCCCCTTAATTTTCCTTACTTTATCGAAATTTGACCGCAAAAAGCAAGAAAAACGAATAATTTTAGCGAAATTTCAATTGTTTTCCTCTTTTTTTCCCTTAATTTTCCTTATTTTATCGAGATTTGACCGAAAAAAGCAAGAAAAACGAATAATTATAGATAATATAATAAATTTCAATTTTTTTCTTCTTTTTACCCTTAATTTTCCTTATTTGATGCAGATTTGACCGAAAAAAGCAAGAAAAACGAATAATTTTAGCGAAATTTCAATTTTTTTCATCTTTTTTTCCCTTTATTTTCCTTATTTTATCGAGATTTGACCGAAAAAAGCAAGAAAAACGAATAATTTTAGCGAAATTTCAATTTTTTTCCTCTTTTTTTTACCTTAATTTTCCTTATTTTATCGAGATTTGACCGAAAAAAGCAAGAAAAACGAATAATTTCAGCGAAATTTCAATTTTTTTCATCTTTTTTACCCTTAATTTTCCTTATTTTATCGAGATTTGACCGAAAAAAGCAAGAAAAACGAATAATTTTAGCAAAATTTCAATTTTTTTCCTCTTTTTTCCCTTAATATTCCTTAGTTTATCGAGATTTGACCGAAAAAAGCAAGAAAAACGAATAATTTTAGCGAAATATCAATTTTTGTCATCTTTTTTCCCTTGATTTTCCTTATTTTATCGAGATTTGACCGAAAAAAGCAAGAAAAACGAATAATTTTAGCGAAATATCAATTTTTATCCTCTTTTTTTCCCTTAATTTTTCTTATTTTATCGAGATTTGAACGAAAAAAGGAAGAAAAACGAATAATTTTAGCGAAATATCAATTTTTATCCTCGTTTTTTCCCTTAATTTTCCTTATTTTATGAAAAGTTTCGACCGAAAAAAGCAAGAAAAACGAATAATTTTAGCGAAATTTAATTTTTTTTCCCCTTTTTTTCCCTTAATTTTCCTTGTTTTATCGAGATTTGACCGAAAAAAGCAAGAAAAACGAATAATTTTAGCGAAATATCAATTTTTTTCATCTTTTTTTCCCTTAATTTTCCTTATTTTATCGAGATTTGACCGAAAAAAGCAAGAAAAACGAATAATTTTAGCGAAATATCAATTTTTGTCATCTTTTTTCCCTTGATTTTCCTTATTTTATCGAGATTTGACCGAAAAAAGCAAGAAAAACGAATAATTTTAGCGAAATATAAATTTTTATCCTCTTTTTTTCCCTTAATTTTCCTTATTTTATCGAGATTTGACCGAAAAAAGCAAGAAAAACGAATAATTTTAGCGAAATTTCAATTTTTTCCATCTTTTTTTCCCTTAATTTTCCTTATTTTATCGAGATTTGACCGAAAAAAGCAAGAAAAACGAATAATTTTAGCGAAATTTCAATTTTTTTTCTCTTTTTTTCCCTTAATTTTCCTTATTTTATCGAGATTTGACCGAAAAAAGCAAGAAAAACGAATAATTTTAGCGAAATTTCGATTTTTTTCATCTTTTTTACCCTTAATTTTCCTTATTTTATCGAGATTTGACCGAAAAAAGCAAGAAAAACGAATAATTTTAGCGAAATTTCAATTTTTTTCCTCTTTTTTTCCCTTAATTTTCCTTAGTTTATAAGGATTTGACCGAAAAAAGCAAGAAAAACGAATAATTTTAGCGAAATTTCAATTTTTATCCTCTTTTTTTCCCTTAATTTTCCTTATTTTATCGAGATTTGACCAAAAAAAGCAAGAAAAACGAATAATTTTAGCGAAATTTCAATTTTTTTCCTCTTTTTTTCCTTCATTCTCCTCATTTAACAAGATTTGACCGAAAAAAGCAAGAAAAACGAATAATTTTATCGAAATAACAATTTTTATCCTCTTTTTTTCCATTAATTTTCCTTATTTTATCGAGATTTGACCGAAAAAAGGAAGAAAAACGAATAATTTTAGCAAAATTTCAATTTTTTCCTCTTTTTTTCCCTTAATATTCCTTACTTTACCGAGATTTGACCGAAAAAAGCAAGAAAAACGAATAATTTTAGCGAAATTTCAATTTTTTCCATCTTTTTTTCCCTTAATTTTCCTTATTTTATCGATATTTGAACGAAAAAAGCAAGAAAATAGAATAATTTTAGCGAAATTTCAATTTTTTTTCTCTTTTTTTCCCTTAATTTTCCTTATTTTATCGAGATTTGACCGAAAAAAGCAAGAAAAACGAATAATTTTAGCGAAATTTCGATTTTTTTCATCTTTTTTACCCTTAATTTTCCTTATTTTATCGAGATTTGACCGAAAAAAGCAAGAAAAACGAATAATTTTAGCGAAATATCAATTTTTATCCTCTTTTTTTCCCTTCATTTTCCTTATTTTATGAAAAGTTTTGACCGAAAAAAGCAAGAAAAACGAATAATTTTAGCGAAATTTAATTTTTTTTCCTCTTTTTTTCCCTTAATTTTCCTTGTTTTATCGAGATTTGACCGAAAAAAGCAAGAAAAACGAATAATTTTAGCAAAATATCAATTTTTTTCATCTTTTTTTCCCTTAATTTTCCTTATTATATCGAGATTTGACCGAAAAAAGCAAGAAAAACGAATAATTTTAGCGAAATATCAATTTTTTTCATCTTTTTTTCCCTATATTTTCCTTATTATATCGAGATTTGACCGAAAAAAGCAAGAAAAACGAATAATTTTAGCGAAATTTCAATTTTTTTCCTCTTTTTTTCCCTTAATTTTCCTTAGTTTATCGAGATTTGACCGAAAAAAGCAAGAAAAACGAATAATTTTAGCGAAATTTCAATTTTTATCTTCTTTTTTCCCTTGATTTTCCTTATTTTATCGAGATTTGGCCGAAAAAAGCAAGTAAAACGAATAATTTTTGCGAAATTTCAATTTTTTTCCTCTTTTTTTCCATTAATTTTTCTTATTTTATCGAGATTTGAACGAAAAAAGGAATAAAAACGAATAATTTTAGCGAAATATCAATTTTTATCCTCATTTTTTCCCTTAATTTTCCTTATTTTATGAAAAGTTTCGACCGAAAAAAGCAAGAAAAACGAATAATTTTAGCGAAATTTAATTTTTTTTCCCCTTTTTTTCCCTTAATTTTCCTTGTTTTATCGAGATTTGACCGAAAAAAGCAAGAAAAACGAATAATTTTAGCGAAATATCAATTTTTTTCATCTTTTTTTCCCTTAATTTTCCTTATTTTATCGAGATTTGACCGAAAAAAGCAAGAAAAACGAATAATTTTAGCAAAATTTCAATTTTTTTCCTCTTTTTTTCCCTTAATTTTTTTAGTTTATCGAGATTTGACCGAAAAAAGCAAGAAAAACGAATAATTTTAGCGAAATTTCAATTTTTATCATCTTTTTTCCCTTAATTTTACTTATTTTAACGAGATTTGACCGAAAAAAGCAAGAAAAACGAATAATTTTATCGAAATAACAATTTTTATCCTCTTTTTTTCGATTAATTTTCCTTATTTTATCGAGATTTGACCGAAAAAAGGAAGAAAAACGAATAATTTTAACGAAATTTCAATTGTTTTCCTCTTTTTTTCCCTTAATTTTCCTTATTTTATCGAGATTTGACCAAAAAAAAGCAAGAAAAACGAATAATTTTAGCGAAATTTCAATTTTTTTCCTCTTTTTTTCCTTCATTCTCCTCATTTAACGAGATTTGACCGAAAAAAGCAAGAAAAACGAATAATTTTATCGAAATAACAATTTTTATCCTCTTTTTTTCCATTAATTTTCCTTATTTTATCGAGATTTGACCGAAAAAAGGAAGAAAAACGAATAATTTTAGCAAAATTTCAATTTTTTCCTCTTTTTTTCCCTTAATATTCCTTACTTTACCGAGATTTGACCGAAAAAAGCAAGAAAAACGAATAATTTTAGCGAAATTTCAATTTTTTCCATCTTTTTTTCCCTTAATTTTCCTTATTTTATCGAGATTTGAACGAAAAAAGCAAGAAAAACGAATAATTTTAGCGAAATTTCAATTTTTTTTCTCTTTTTTTCCCTTAATTTTCCTTATTTTATCGAGATTTGACCGAAAAAAGCAAGAAAAACGAATAATTTTAGCGAAATTTCGATTTTTTTCATCTTTTTTACCCTTAATTTTCCTTATTTTATCGAGATTTGACCGAAAAAAGCAAGAAAAACGAATAATTTTAGCGAAATTTCAATTTTTTTCCTCTTTTTTTCCCTTAATTTTCCTTAGTTTATAAGGATTTGACCGAAAAAAGCAAGAAAAACGAATTATTTTAGCGAAATTTCAATTTTTATCCTCTTTTTTCCCTTAATATTCCCTATTTTATCGAGATTTGACCGAAAAAAGCAAGAAAAACGAAAAACTTTTGCGAAATTTCAATTTTTTCCTCTTTTTTTCTTTGAGTTTCCTTATTTTATCGAGATTTGACCGAAAAAAGCAAGAAAAACGAATAATTTTATCGAAATTTCAATTTTTATCATATTGTTTCCCTTGATTTTCCTTATTTAATCGAGATTTGACCGAAAAAAGCAAGAAAAACGAATAATTTTAGCGAAATTTCAATTTTTTTCCTCTTTTTTTCCCTTAATTTTCCTTAGTTTATCGAGATTTGACCGAAAAAAGCAAGAAAAACGAATAATTTTAGCGAAATTTCAATTTTTATCTTCTTTTTTCCCTTGATTTTCCTTATTTTATCGAGATTTGGCCGAAAAAAGCAAGTAAAACGAATAATTTTTGCGAAATTTCAATTTTTTTCCTCTTTTTTTCCATTAATTTTTCTTATTTTATCGAGATTTGACCGAAAAAAGCAAGAAAAACGAATAATTTTAGCGAAATTTAATTTTTTTTCCTCTTTTTTTCCCTTAATTTTCCTTGTTTTATCGAGATTTGACCGAAAAAAGCAAGAAAAACGAATAATTTTAGCGAAATATCAATTTTTTTCATCTTTTTTTCCCTTTATTTTCCTTATTATATCGAGATTTGACCGAAAAAAGCAAGAAAAACGAATAATTTTAGCGAAATTTCAATTTTTTTCCTCTTTTTTTCCCTTAATTTTTTTAGTTTATCGAGATTTGACCGAAAAAAGCAAGAAAAACGAATAATTTTAGCGAAATTTCAATTTTTATCATCTTTTTTCCCTTAATTTTACTTATTTTATCGAGATTTGACCGAAAAAAGCAAGAAAAACGAATAATTTTATCGAAATAACAATTTTTATCCTCTTTTTTACGATTAATTTTCCTTATTTTATCGAGATTTGACCGAAAAAAGGAAGAAAAACGAATAATTTTAACGAAATTTCAATTGTTTTCCTCTTTTTTTCCATTAATTTTCCTTATTTTATCGAGATTTGACCAAAAAAAGCAAGAAAAACGAATAATTTTAGCGAAATTTCAATTGTTTTCCTCTTTTTTTCCCTTAATTTTCCTTATTTTATCGAGATTTGACCGAAAAAAGCAAGAAAAACGAATAATTATAGATAATATAATAAATTTCAATTTTTTTCTTCTTTTTTTCCCTTAATTTTCCTTATTTTATCCAGATTTGACATAAAAAAGCAAGAAAAACGAATAATTTTAGCGAAATTTTAATTTTTTTTCATCTTTTTTTCCCTTAATTTCCTTATTTTATCGAGATATGACCGAAAAAAGCAAGAAAAACGAATAATTTTAGCGAAATTTCAATTTTTTTCCTCTTTTTTTCCCTTAATTTTCCTTATTTTATCGAGATTTGACCGAAAAAAGCAAGAAAAACGAATAATTTTTGCGAAATTTCAATTTTTTTCATCTTTTTTACCCTTAATTTTCCTTATTTTATCGAGATTTGACCGAAAAAAGCAAGAAAAACGAATAATTTTAGCGAAATTTCAATTTTTTTAATCTTTTTTTCACTTAATTTTCCTTATTTTATCGAGATTTGACTGAAAAACGCAAGAAAAACGAATAATTTTAGCGAAATTTAAATTTTTTTCCTCTTTTTTTCCCTTAATTTTCCTTGTTTTATCGAGATTTGTCCGAAAAAAGCAAAAAAAACGAATAATTTTAGCGAAATTTCAATTTTTTTCCTCTTTTTTTCCTTCATTCTCCTCATTTAAAGAGATTTGACCGAAAAAAGCAAGAAAAACGAATAATTTTATCGAAATAACAATTTTAATCCTCTTTTTTTCCATTAATTTTCCTTATTTTATCGAGATTTGACCGAAAAAAGGAAGAAAAACGAATAATTTTAGCGAAATTTCAATTTTTTTCCTCTTTTTTCCCCTTAATTTTCCTTACTTTATCGAAATTTGACCGCAAAAAGCAAGAAAAACAAATAATTTTAGCGAAATTTCAATTGTTTTCCTCTTTTTTTCCCTTAATTTTCCTTATTTTATCGAGATTTGACCGAAAAAAGCAAGAAAAACGAATAATTATAGATAATATAATAAATTTCAATTTTTTTCTTCTTTTTACCCTTAATTTTCCTTATTTGATGCAGATTTGACCGAAAAAAGCAAGAAAAACGAATAATTTTAGCGAAATTTCAATTTTTTTCCTCTTTTTTTTCCCTTAATTTTCCTTATTTTATCGAGATTTGACCGAAAAAAGCAAGAAAAACGAATAATTTCAGCGAAATTTCAATTTTTTTCATCTTTTTTACCCTTAATTTTCCTTATTTTATCGAGATTTGACCGAAAAAAGCAAGAAAAACGAATAATTTTAGCAAAATTTCAATTTTTTTCCTCTTTTTTTCCCTTAATTTTCCTTAGTTTATCGAGATTTGACCGAAAAAAGCAAGAAAAACGAATAATTTTAGCGAAATATCAATTTTTATCATCTTTTTTCCCTTAATTTTCCTTATTTTATCGATATTTGACCGAAAAAAGCAAGAAAAACGAATAATTTTAGCGAAATATCAATTTTTATCATCTTTTTTCCCTTGATTTTCCGTATTTTATCGAGATTTGACCGAAAAAAGCAAGAAAAACGAATAATTTTAGCGAAATATCAATTTTTATTCTCTTTTTTTCCCTTAATTTTCCTTA
Source organism: Sympetrum striolatum (assembly GCA_947579665.1). Taxonomy (NCBI): domain Eukaryota; kingdom Metazoa; phylum Arthropoda; class Insecta; order Odonata; family Libellulidae; genus Sympetrum; species Sympetrum striolatum. Next base: position 88,353,013 of record OX388349.1, read on the forward strand.
TTTTATCGAGATTTGACCGAAAAAAGCAAGAAAAACGAATAACTTTAGCGAAATTTCAATTTTTTTCCTCTTTTTTCCCCTTAATTTTCCTTACTTTATCGAAATTTGACCGCAAAAAGCAAGAAAAACGAATAATTTTAGCGAAATTTCAATTGTTTTCCTCTTTTTTTCCCTTAATTTTCCTTATTTTATCGAGATTTGACCGAAAAAAGCAAGAAAAACGAATAATTATAGATAATATAATAAATTTCAATTTTTTTCTTCTTTTTACCCTTAATTTTCCTTATTTGATGCAGATTTGATCGAAAAAAGCAAGAAAAACGAATAATTTTAGCGAAATTTCAATTTTTTTCCTCTTTTTTTTTCCTTAATTTTCCTTATTTTATCGAGATTTGACCGAAAAAAGCAAGAAAAACGAATATTTTCAGCGAAATTTCAATTTTTTTCATCTTTTTTACCCTTAATTTTCCTTATTTTATCGAGATTTGACCGAAAAAAGCAAGAAAAACGAATAATTTTAGCGAAATATCAATTTTTATCCTCTTTTTTTCCCTTAATTTTCATTATTTTATCGAGATTTGACCGAAAAAAGCAAGAAAAACGAATAACTTTAGCGAAATTTCAATTTTGTTCCTCTTTTTTCCCTAAATTTTCCTTATTTTATCGTGATTTGTCCGAAAAAAGCAAGAAAAACGAATAATTTTAGCGAAATTTCAATTTTTTTCCTCTTTTTTCACTTAATTTTCCTTATTTTATCGAGATTTGACCGAAAAAAGCAAGAAAAACGAATAATCTTAGCGAAATATCAATTTTTATCATCTTTTTTACTTTGATTTTCCTTATTTATCGAAATTTGACCGAAAAAAGCAAGGAAAACGAATAATTTTATCGAAATTTCAATTTTTATCCTCTTTTTTTCCCTTAATTAATCGAGATTTAACCGAAAAAAGCATGAAAACGAATAATTATAGCGAAATTTCTATTTTTTTCTTCTTTTTTTCCTTTAATTTTCCTTATTTTATCGAGATTTGACCGAAAAAAGCAAGAAAAACGAATAATTTTAGCGAAATATCAATTTTTATCATCTTGTTTCCCTTGATTTTCCTTATTTTATCGAGATTTGACCGAAAAAAGCAAGAAAAACGAATAATTTTATCGAAATTTCAATTTTTATCATCTTTATTCCCTTGATTTTCCTTATTTTATCGAGATTTGGCCGAAAAAAGCAAGTAAAACGAATAATTTTTGCGAAATTTCAATTTTTTTCCTCTTTTTTTCCATTAATTTTCCTTATTTTATATAGATTTGACCGAAAAAAGGAAGAAAAACAAATAATTTTAGCGAAATTTCAATTGTTTTCCTCTTTTTTTCCCTTAATTTTCCTTATTTTATCGAGATTTGACCGAAAAAAACAAGAAAAACGAATAATTATAGATAATATAATAAATTTCAATTTTTTTCTTCTTTTTTTCTCTAAATTTTCCTTAATTTATGCAGATTTGACCGAAAAAAGCAAGAAAAACGAATAATTTTAGCGAAATTTAAATTTTTTTCATCTTTTTTTCTTTTAATTTTCCTTATTTTATCGAGATTTGACCGAAAAAAGCAAGAAAAACGAATAATTTTAGCGAAATTTCAATTTTTTTCCTATTTTTTTGCCTTAATTTTCCTTATTTTATCGAGATTTGACCGAAAAAAGCAAGAAAAACGATTAATTTTTGCGAAATTTCAATTTTTTTAATCTTTTTTACCCTTAATTTTCCTTATTTTATCGAGATTTGACCGAAAAAAGCAAGAAAAACGAATAATTTTAGCGAAATATCAATTTTTATCATCTTTTTTCCCTTGATTTTCCTTATTTTATCAAAATTTGACCGAAAAAAGCAAGAAAAACGAATAATTTTAGCGAAATTTCAATTTTTATCCTCTTTTTTTCCCTTAATTAATCGAGATTTAACCGAAAAAAGCATGAAAACGAATAATTATAGCGAAATTTCTATTTTTTTCTTCTTTTTTTCCTTTAATTTTCCTTATTTTATCGAGATTTGACCGAAAAAAGCAAGAAAAACGAATAATTTTAGCGAAATATCAATTTTTATCATCTTTTTTCCCTTGATTTTCCTTATTTAATCGAGATTTGACCGAAAAAAGCAAGAAAAACGAATAATTTTATCGAAATTTCAATTTTTATCATCTTTTTTCCCTTGATTTTCCTAATTGTATCGAGATTTGGCCGAAAAATGCAAGTAAAACGAATAATTTTTGCGAAATTTCAATTTTTTTCCTCTTTTTTTCCATTAATTTTCCTTATTTTATATAGATTTGACCGAAAAAAGGAAGAAAAACGAATAATTTTAGCAAAATTTCAATTGTTTTCCTCTTTTCTTCCCTTAGTTTTCCTTATTTTATCGAGATTTGACCGAAAAAAGCAAGAAAAACGAATAATTATAGATAATATAATAAATTTCAATTTTTTTCTTCTTTTTTTCCCTAAATTTTCCTTTTTTTATGCAGATTTGACCGAAAAAAGAAAGATAAACGAATAATTTTAGCGAAATTTTTATTTTTTTCATCTATTTTTCCCTTAATTTTCCTTATTTTATCGAGATTTGACCGAAAAAAGCAAGAAAAACGAATAATTTTAGCGAAATTTCAATTTTTTTCCTATTTTTTTCCCTTAATTTTCCTCATTTTATCGAGATTTAACCGAAAAAAGCAAGAAAAACGAATAATTTTTGCGAAATTTCAATTTTTTTCATCTTTTTTACCCTTAATTTTCCTTATTTTATCGAGATTTGACCGAAAAAAGCAAGAAAAACGAATAATTTTAGCGAAATTTCAATTTCTTTCCTCTTTTTTTCCCTTAATTTTCCTTAGTTTATCGAGATTTGACCAAAAAAAGCAAGAAAAACGAATAATTTTAGCGAAATTTCAATTTTTATCCTCTTTTTTCCCTTAATTTTCCTTATTTTATCGAGATTTGACCGAAAAAACCATGAAAAACGAATAATTTTAGCGAAATTTAAATTTTTTCCTCTTTTTTTCCCTTAATTTTTCTTATTTTATCGATATTTGACCGAAAAAAGCAAGAAAAACGAATAATTTTAGCGAAATATCAATTTTTATCATCTTTTTTCCCTTGATTTTCCTTATTTTATCGAGATTTGACCGAAAAAAGCAAGAAAAACGAATAATTTTAGCGAAATATCAATTTTTATCCTCTTTTTTTCCCTTAATTTTCCTTATTTTATCGAGATTTGACCGAAAAAAGCAAGAAAAACGAATAACTTTAGCGAAATTTCAATTTTTTTCCTCTTTTTTTCCCTAAATTTTCCTTATTTTATCGAGAATTGACCGAAAAAAGCAAGAAAAACGAATAATTTTAGCGAAATTTAAATTTTTTTCCTCTTTTTTTCCCTTAATTTTCCTTGTTTTATCGAGATTTGACCAAAAAAAGCAAGAAAAACGAATAATTTTAGCGAAATATCAATTTTTATCATCTTTTTTCCCTTGATTTTCCTTATTTTATCGCGATTGGACCGAAAAAAGCAAGAAAAACGAACATTTTTATCGAAATTTCAATTTTTATCATCTTGTTTCCCCTGATTTTCCTTATTTAATCGAGATTTGACCGAAAAAAGCAAGAAAAACGAATAATTTTTGCGAAATTTCAATTTTTTTCCTCTTTTTTTCCCTTAATTTTCCTTAGTTTATCGAGATTTGACCGAAAAAAGCAAGAAAAACGAATAATTTTAGCGAAATTTCAATTTTTATCCTCTTTTCTTCCCTTAATTAATCCAGATTTAACCGAAAAAAGCATGAAAACGAATAATTATAGCGGAATTTCTATTTTTTTCTTCTTTTTTTCCTTTAATTTTCCTTATTTTATCGAGATTTGACCGAAAAAAGCAAGAAAAACGAATAATTTTAGCGAAATATCAATTTTTATCATCTTTTTTCCCTTGATTTTCCTTATTTTTTATCGAGATTTGACCGAAAAAAGCAAGAAAAACGAATAATTTTATCGAAAATTCAATTTTTATCATCTTTTTTCCCTAGATTTTCCTAATTGTAACGAGATTTGGCCGAAAAAAGCAAGTAAAACGAATAATTTTTGCGAAATTTCAATTTTTTTCCTCTTTTTTTCCATTAATTTTCCTTATTTTATCGAGATTTGACCGAAAAAAGGAAGAAAAACGAATAATTTTAGCGAAATATCAATTTTTATCCTCTTTTTTTCCCTTAATTTTCCTTATTTTATGAAAAGTTTTGTCCGAAAAAAGCAAGAAAAACGAATAATTTTAGCGAAATTTCAATTTTTTTCCTCTTTTTTTCCTTCATTCTCCTCATTTAACGAGATTTGACCGAAAAAAGCAAGAAAAACGAATAATTTTATCGAAATAACAATTTTTATCCCCTTTTTTTCCCTTAATTTTCCTTATTTTATCGAGATTTGACCAAAAAAAGCAAGAAAAACGAATAATTTTAAAAAATATAATAAATTTCAATTTTTTTCTTCTTTTTTTCCCTTAATTTTCCTTATTTTATCGAGATTTTACCGAAAAAAGCAAGAAAAACGAATAATTTTAGCGAAATATCAATTTTTATCATCTTTTTTCCCTTGATTTTCCTTATTTTATCGAAATATGACCGAAAAAAGCAAAAAAACGAATAATTTTAGCGAAATTTCAATTTTTATCCTCTTTTTTTCCCTTAATTAATCGAGATTTAACCGAAAAAAGCATGAAAACGAATAATTATAGCGAAATTTCTATTTTTTTCTTCTTTTTTTCCTTTAATTTTCCTTATTTTATCGAGATTTGACCGAAAAAAGCAAGAAAAAATAATAATTTTAGCGAGATATCAATTTTTATCATCTTTTTTCCCTTGATTTTCCTTATTTTATCGAGATTTGACCGAAAAAAGCAAGAAAAACGAATAATTTTATCGAAATTTCAATTTTTAACATCTTTTTTCCCTTGATTTTCCTTATTTTATCGAGATTTGGCCGAAAAAAGCAAGTAAAACGAATAATTTTTGCGAAATTTCAATTTTTTTACTCTTGTTTTACATTAATTTTCCTTATTTTATATAGATTTGACCAAAAAAAGGAAGAAAAACGACTATTTTTAGCGAAATTTCAATTGTTTTCCTCTTTTTTTCCCTTAATTTTCCTTATTTTATCGAGATTTGACCGAAAAAAGCAAGAAAAACGAATAATTATAGATAATATAATAAATTTCAATTTTTTTCTTCTTTTTTTCCCTAAAGTTTCCTTATTTTATCCAGATTTGACCGAAAAAAGCAAGAAAAACGAATAATTTTAGCGAAATTTCAATTTTTTTCATCTTTTTTTCCCTTAATTTTCCTTATTTTATCGAGATTTAACCGAAAAAAGCAAGAAAAACGAATAATTTTAGCGAAATTTCAATTTTTTTCCTATTTTTTTCCCTTAATTTTCCTTATTTTATCGAGATTTGACCGAAAAAGCAAGAAAAACGAATAATTTTTGGGAAATTTCAATTTTTTTCATCTTTTTTACCCTTAATATTCCTTATTTTATCGAGATTTGACCGAAAAAAGCAAGAAAAACGAATAATTTTAGCGAAATTTAAATTTTTTCCTCTTTTTTTCCCTTAATTTTTCTTATTTTATCGATATTTGACCGAAAAAAGCAAGAAAAACGAATAATTTTAGCGAAATATCAATTTTTATCATCTTTTTTCCCTTGATTTTCCTTATTTTAACGAGATTTGACCGAAAAAAGCAAGAAAAACGAATAATTTTATCGAAATAACAATTTTTATCCTCTTTTTTTCCCTTAATTTTCCTTATTTTATCGAGATTTGACCAAAAAAAGCAAGAAAAACGAATAATTTTAAAAAATATAATAAATTTCAATTTTTTTCTTCTTTTTTTCCCTTAATTTTCCTTATTTTATCGAGATTATACCGAAAAAAGCAAGAAAAACGAATAATTTTAGCGAAATATCAATTTTTATCATCTTTTTTCCCTTGATTTTCCTTATTTTATCGAAATATGACCGAAAAAAGCAAAAAAACGAATAATTTTAGCGAAATTTCAATTTTTATCCTCTTTTTTTCCCTTAATTAATCGAGATTTAACCGAAAAAAGCATGAAAACGAATAATTATAGCGAAATTTCTATTTTTTTCTTCTTTTTTTCCTTTAATTTTCCTTATTTTATCGAGATTTGACCGAAAAAAGCAAGAAAAACGAATAATTTTAGCGAGATATCAATTTTTATCATCTTTTTTCCCTTGATTTTCCTTATTTTATCGAGATTTGACCGAAAAAAGCAAGAAAAACGAATAATTTTATCGAAATTTCAATTTTTAACATCTTTTTCCCTTGATTTTCCTTATTTTATCGAGATTTGGCCGAAAAAAGCAAGTAAAACGAATAATTTTTGCGAAATTTCAATTTTTTTACTCTTGTTTTACATTAATTTTCCTTATTTTATATAGATTTGACCAAAAAAAGGAAGAAAAACGAATATTTTTAGCGAAATTTCAATTGTTTTCCTCTGTTTTTCCCTTAATTTTCCTTATTTTATCGAGATTTGACCGAAAAAAGCAAGAAAAACGAATAATTATAGATAATATAATAAATTTCAATTTTTTTCTTCTTTTTTTCCCTAAAGTTTCCTTATTTTATCCAGATTTGACCGAAAAAAGCAAGAAAAACGAATAATTTTAGCGAAATTTCAATTTTTTTCATCTTTTTTTCCCTTAATTTTCCTTATTTTATCGAGATTTAACCGAAAAAAGCAAGAAAAACGAATAATTTTAGCGAAATTTCAATTTTTTTCCTCTTTTTTTCCTTCATTCTCCTCATTTAACGAGATTTGACCGAAAAAAGCAAGAAAAACGAATAATTTTATCGAAATAACAATTTTTATCCTCTTTTTTTCCCTTAATTTTCCTTATTTTATCGAGATTTGACCGAAAAAAGGAAGAAAAACGAATAATTTTAGCGAAATATCAATTTTTATCACCTTTTTTCCCTTGATTTTCCTTATTTTATCGAGATTTGACCGAAAAAAGCAAGAAAAACGAATAATTTTAGCGAAATATCAATTTTTATCATCTTTTTTCCCTTGATTTTCCTTATTTTATCGAGATTTGACGGAAAAAGCAAGAAAAACGAATAATTTTATCGAAATTTCAATCTTTATCATCTTTTTTCCCTAGATTTTCCTAATTGTATCGAGATTTGGCCGAAAAAAGCAAGTAAAGCGAATAATTTTTGCGAAATTTCAATTTTTTTCCTCTTTTTTTCCATTAATTTTCCTTATTTTATCGAGATTTGACCGAAAAAAGGAAGAAAAACGAATAATTTTAGCGAAATATCAATTTTTATCCTCTTTTTTTCCCTTAATTTTCCTTATTTTATGAAAAGTTTTGTCCGAAAAAAGCAAGAAAAACGAATAATTTTAGCGAAATTTCAATTTTTTTCCTCTTTTTTTCCTTCATTCTCCTCATTTAACGAGATTTGACCGAAAAAAGCAAGAAAAACGAATAATTTTATCGAAATAACAATTTTTATCCTCTTTTTTTCCCTTAATTTTCCTTATTTTATCGAGATTTGACCAAAAAAAGCAAGAAAAACGAATAATTTTAGAAAATAGTATAAATTTCAATTTTTTTCTTCTTTTTTTCCCTTAATTTTCCTTATTTTATCGAGATTTTACCGAAAAAAGCAAGAAAAACGAATAATTTTAGCGAAATATATTTTTATCATCTTTTTTCCCTTGATTTTCCTTATTTTATCGAGATTTGACCGAAAAAAGCAAGAAAAACGAATAATTTTAGCGAAATATCAATTTTTTATCCTCTTTTTTCCCTTAATTTTCCTTATTTTATCGAGATTTGACCGAAAAAAGCAAGAAAAACGAATAACTTTAGCGAAATTTCAATTTTTTTCCTCTTTTTTTCCCTAAATTTTCCTTATTTTATCGAGATTTGACCGAAAAAAGCAAGAAAAACGAATAATTTTAGCGAAATTTAAATTTTTTTCCTCTTTTTTTCCCTTAATTTTCCTTGTTTTATCGAGATTTGACCGAAAAAAGCAAGAAAAACGAATAATTTTAGCGAAATATCAATTTTTATCATCTTTTTTCCCTTGATTTTCCTTATTTTATCGAGATTTCACCGAAAAAAGCAAGAAAAACGAATAATATTATCGAAATTTCAATTTTTATCATCTTGTTTCCCTTGATTTTCCTTATTTAATCGAGATTTGACCGAAAAAAGCAAGAAAAACGAATAATTTTAGCGAAGTTTCAATTTTTTTCCTCTTTTTTTCCCTTAATTTTCCTTAGTTTATCGAGATTTGACCGAAAAAAGCAAGAAAAACGAATAATTTTAGCGAAATTTCAATTTTTATCCTCTTTTTCCCCTTAATTAATCGAGATTTAACCGAAAAAAGCATGAAAACGAATAATTATAGCGGAATTTCTATTTTTTTCTTCTTTTTTTCCTTTAATTTTCCTTATTTTATCGAGATTTGACCGAAAAAAGCAAGAAAAACGAATAATTTTAGCGAAATATCAATTTTTATCATCTTTTTTCCCTTGATTTTCCTTATTTTATCGAGATTTGACCGAAAAAAGCAAGAAAAACGAATAATTTTATCGAAATTTCAATTTTTAACATCTTTTTTCCCTAGATTTTCCTAATTTTATCGAGATTTGGCCGAATAAAGCAAGTAAAACGAATAATTTTTGCGAAATTTCAATTTCTTTCCTCTTTTTTTCCATTAATTTTCCTTATTTTATCGAGATTTGACCGAAAAAAGGAAGAAAAACGAATAATTTTAGCGAAATATCAATTTTATCCTCTTTTTTTTCCCTTAATTTTCCTTATTTTATGAAAAGTTTTGTCCGAAAAAAGCAAGAAAAAGGAATAATTTTAGCGAAAATTAAATTTTTTTCCTCTTTTTTTCCTTCATTCTCCTCATTTAACAAGATTTGACCGAAAAAAGCAAGAAAAACGAATAATTTTATCGAAATAACAATTTTTATCCTCTTTTTTTCCCTTAATTTTCCTTATTTTATCGAGATTTGACCAAAAAAAGCAAGAAAAACGAATAATTTTAGAAAATATAATAAATTTCAATTTTTTTCTTATTTTTTTCCCTTAATTTTCCTTATTTTATCGAGATTTTACCGAAAAAAGCAAGAAAAACGAATAATTTTAGCGAAATTTCAATTTTTTTCATCTTTTTTTTCCTTAATTTTCTTTATTTTATCGAGATTTGACCGAAAAAAGCAAGAAAAACGAATAATTTTAGCAAAATTTCAATTTTTTTCCTCTTTTTTTCCCTAAATTTCCCTATTTTATCGAGATTTGACCGAAAAAAGCAAGAAAAACGAATAATTTTAGCGAAATTTCAATTTTTTTCATCTTTTTTTCCCTTAATTTTCCTTATTTTATCGAGATTTGACCGAAAAAAGCAAGAAAAACGAATAATTTTAGCGAAATTTCAATTTTTTTCCTCTTTTTTTCCCTTAATTTTTTTAGTTTATCGAGATTTGACCGAAAAAAGCAAGAAAAACGAATAATTTTAGCGAAATTTCAATTTTTATCATCTTTTTTCCCTTAATTTTCCTTATTTTATCGAGATTTGACCGAAAAAACCAAGAAAAACGAATAATTTTAGCGAAATTTCAATATTTTCCTCTTTTTTTCCCTTAATTTTCCTTATTTTATCGATATTTGACCGAAAATAGCAAGAAAAACGAATAATTTTAGCGAAATATCAATTTTTATCATCTTTTTTCCCTTAATTTTCCTTATTTTATCAAGTATTGATCGAAAAAAGCAAGAAAAACGAATTATTTTAGCGAAATATCAATTTTTATCCTCTTTTCTTCCCTTAATTTTCCTTATTTTATCGAGATTTGACCGAAAAAAGCAAGAAAAACGAATAACTTTAGCGAAATTTCAATTTTTTTCCTCTTTTTTTCCCTTAATTTTCCTTATTTCATCGAGATTTGACCGAAAAAAGAAAGAAAAACGAATAATTTTAGCGAAATATAAATTTTTATCCTCTTTTTTTCCCTTAATTAATCGAGATTTAACCGAAAAAAGCAAGAAAACAAATAATTATAGCGAAATTTCAATTTTTTTCTTCTTTTTTTCCCTTAATTTTCCTTATTTTATCGAGATTTGACCGAAAAAAGGCAAGAAAAACGAATAATTTTAGCGTAATATCAATTTTTATCATCTTTTTTCCCTTGATTTTCCTTATTTTATCGAGATTTAACCGAAAAAAGCAAGAAAAACGAATAATTTTAGCGAAATTTCAATTTTTTTCCTATTTTTTTCCCTTAATTTTCCTTATTTTATCGAGATTTGACCGAAAAAGCAAGAAAAACGAATAATATTTGGGAAATTTCAATTTTTTTCATCTTTTTTACCCTTAATATTCCTTATTTTATCGATATTTGACCGAAAAAAGCAAGAAAAACGAATAATTTTAGCGAAATATCAATTTTTATCATCTTTTTTCCCTTGATTTTCCTTATTTTATCGAGATTTGACCGAAAAAAGCAAGAAAAACGAATAATTTTAGCGAAATATCAATTTTTATCCTCTTTTTTTCCCTTAATTTTCCTTATTTTATCGAGATTTGACCGAAAAAAACAAGAAAAACGAATAACTTTAGCGAAATTTCAATTTTTTTCCTCTTTTTTTCCCTAAATTTTTCTTATTTTATCGAGATTTGACCGAAAAAAGCAAGAAAAACGAATAATTTTAGCGAAATTTAAATTTTTTTCCTCTTTTTTTCCCTTAATTTTCCTTGTTTTATCGAGATTTGACCGAAAAAAGCAAGAAAAACGAATAATTATTGCGAAATATCAATTTTTATCATCTTTTTTCCCTTGATTTTCCTTATTTTATCGAGATTTGACCGAAAAAAGCAAGAAAAACGAATAATTTTATCGAAATTTCAATTTTTATCATCTTGTTTCCCTTGATTTTCCTTATTTAATCGAGATTGGACCGAAAAAAGGAAGAAAAACGAATAATTTTAGCGAAATTTCATTTTTTTCCTCTTTTTTTCCCTTAATTTTTCTTAGTTTATCGAGATTTGACCGAAAAAAGCAAGAAAAACGAATAATTTTAGCGAAATTTCAATTTTAATCCTCTTTTTTTCCCTTAATTAATCGAGATTTAACCGAAAAAAGCATGAAAACGAATAATTATAGCGGAATTTCTATTTTTTTCTTCTTTTTTTCCTTTAATTTTCCTTATTTTATCGAGATTTGACCGAAAAAAGCAAGAAAAACGAATAATTTTAGCGAAATATCAATTTTTATCATCTTTTTTCCCTTGATTTTCCTTATTTTATCGAGATTTGACCGAAAAAAGCAAGAAAAACGAATAATTTTATCGAAATTTCAATTTTTATCCTCTTTTTTTCCCTTAATTTTCCTTATTTTATGAAAAGTTTTGTCCGAAAAAAGCAAGAAAAACGAATAATTTTAGCGAAATTTCAATTTTTTTCCTCTTTTTTTCCTTCATTCTCCTCATTTAACGAGATTTGACCGAAAAAAGCAAGAAAAACGAATAATTTTATCGAAATAACAATTTTTATCCTCTTTTTTTCCCTTAATTTTCCTTATTTTATCGAGATTTGACCGAAAAAAGCAAGAAAAACGAATAATTATAGATAATATAATAAATTTCAATTTTTTTCTTCTTTTTTTCCCTAAAGTTTCCTTATTTTATCCAGATTTGACCGAAAAAAGCAGGAAAAACGAATAATTTTAGCGAAATTTCAATTTTTATCATCTTTTTTCCCTTAATTTTCCTTATTTTATCGAGATTTGACCGAAAAAACCAAGAGAAACGAATAATTTTAGCGAAATTTCAATATTTTCCTCTTTTTTTCCCTTAATTTTCCTTATTTTATCGATATTTGACCGAAAATAGCAAGAAAAACGAATAATTTTAGCGAAATATCAATTTTTATCATCTTTTTTCCCTTAATTTTCCTTATTTTATCAAGATTTGACCGAAAAAAGCAAGAAAAACGAATTATTTTAGCGAAATATCAATTTTTATCCTCTTTTCTTCCCTTAATTTTCCTTATTTTATCGAGATTTAACCGAAAAAAGCAAGAAAAACGAATAATTTTAGCGAAATTTCAATTTTTTTCCTATTTTTTTCCCTTAATTTTCCTTATTTTATCCAGATTTGACCGAAAAAGCAAGAAAAACGAATAATATTTGGGAAATTTCAATTTTTTTCATCTTTTTTACCCTTAATATTCCTGATTTTATCGAGATTTGACCGAAAAAAGCAAGAAAAACGAATAATTTTAGCGAAATTTAAATTTTTTCCTCTTTTTTTCCCTTAATTTTTCTTATTTTATCGATATTTGACCGAAAAAAGCAAGAAAAACGAATAATTTTAGCGAAATATCAATTTTTATCATCTTTTTTCCCTTGATTTTCCTTATTTTATCGAGATTTGACCGAAAAAAGCAAGAAAAACGAATAATTTTAGCGAAATATCAATTTTTATCCTCTTTTTTTCCCTTAATTTTCCTTATTTTATCGAGATTTGACCGAAAAAAACAAGAAAAACGAATAACTTTAGCGAAATTTCAATTTTTTTCCTCTTTTTTTCCCTAAATTTTTCTTATTTTATCGAGATTTGACCGAAAAAAGCAAGAAAAACGAATAATTTTAGCGAAATTTAAATTTTTTTCCTCTTTTTTTCCCTTAATTTTCCTTGTTTTATCGAGATTTGACCGAAAAAAGCAAGAAAAACGAATAATTATTGCGAAATATCAATTTTTATCATCTTTTTTCCCTTGATTTTCCTTATTTTATCGAGATTTGACCGAAAAAAGCAAGAAAAACGAATAATTTTATCGAAATTTCAATTTTTATCATCTTGTTTCCCTTGATTTTCCTTATTTAATCGAGATTGGACCGAAAAAAGCAAGAAAAACGAATAATTTTAGCGAAATTTCATTTTTTTCCTCTTTTTTTCCCTTAATTTTTCTTAGTTTATCGAGATTTGACCGAAAAAAGCAAGAAAAACGAATAATTTTAGCGAAATTTCAATTTTAATCCTCTTTTTTTCCCTTAATTAATCGAGATTTAACCGAAAAAAGCATGAAAACGAATAATTATAGCGGAATTTCTATTTTTTTCTTCTTTTTTTCCTTTAATTTTCCTTATTTTATCGAGATTTGACCGAAAAAAGCAAGAAAAACGAATAATTTTAGCGAAATATCAATTTTTATCATCTTTTTTCCCTTGATTTTCCTTATTTTATCGATATTTGACCGAAAAAAGCAAGAAAAACGAATAATTTTATCGAAATTTCAATTTTTATCCTCTTTTTTTCCCTTAATTTTCCTTATTTTATGAAAAGTTTTGTCCGAAAAAAGCAAGAAAAACGAATAATTTTAGCGAAATTTCAATTTTTTTCCTCTTTTTTTCCTTCATTCTCCTCATTTAACGAGATTTGACCGAAAAAAGCAAGAAAAACGAATAATTTTATCGAAATAACAATTTTTATCCTCTTTTTTTCCCTTAATTTTCCTTATTTTATCGAGATTTGACCGAAAAAAGCAAGAAAAACGAATAATTATAGATAATATAATAAATTTCAATTTTTTTCTTCTTTTTTTCCCTAAAGTTTCCTTATTTTATCCAGATTTGACCGAAAAAAGCAAGAAAAACGAATAATTTTAGCGAAATTTCAATTTTTTTCCTCTTTTTTTCCTTCATTCTCCTCATTTAACGAGATTTGACCGAAAAAAGCAAGAAAAACGAATAATTTTATCGAAATAACAATTTTTATCCTCTTTTTTTCCCTTAATTTTCCTTATTTTATCGAGATTTGACCGAAAAAAGGAAGAAAAACGAATAATTTTAGCGAAATATCAATTTTTATCACCTTTTTTCCCTTGATTTTCCTTATTTTATCGAGATTTGACCGAAAAAAGCAAGAAAAACGAATAATTTTAGCGAAATATCAATTTTTATCATCTTTTTTCCCTTGATTTTCCTTATTTTATCGAGATTTGACCGAAAAAAGCAAGAAAAACGAATAATTTTATCGAAATTTCAATTTTTATCATCTTTTTTCCCTAGATTTTCCTAATTGTATCGAGATTTGGCCGAAAAAAGCAAGTAAAGCGAATAATTTTTGCGAAATTTCAATTTTTTTCCTCTTTTTTTCCATTAATTTTCCTTATTTTATCGAGATTTGACCGAAAAAAGGAAGAAAAACGAATAATTTTAGCGAAATATCAATTTTTATCCTCTTTTTTTCCCTTAATTTTCCTTATTTTATGAAAAGTTTTGTCCGAAAAAAGCAAGAAAAACGAATAATTTTAGCGAAATTTCAATTTTTTTCCTCTTTTTTTCCTTCATTCTCCTCATTTAACGAGATTTGACCGAAAAAAGCAAGAAAAACGAATAATTTTATCGAAATAACAATTTTTATCCTCTTTTTTTCCCTTAATTTTCCTTATTTTATCGAGATTTGACCAAAAAAAGCAAGAAAAACGAATAATTTTAGAAAATAGTATAAATTTCAATTTTTTTCTTCTTTTTTTCCCTTAATTTTCCTTATTTTATCGAGATTTTACCGAAAAAAGCAAGAAAAACGAATAATTTTAGCGAAATATCAATTTTTATCATCTTTTTTCCCTTGATTTTCCTTATTTTATCGAGATTTGACCGAAAAAAGCAAGAAAAACGAATAATTTTAGCGAAATATCAATTTTTATCCTCTTTTTTCCCTTAATTTTCCTTATTTTATTGAGATTTGACCGAAAAAAGCAAGAAAAACGAATAACTTTAGCGAAATTTCAATTTTTTTCCTCTTTTTTTCCCTAAATTTTTCTTATTTTATCGAGATTTGACCGAAAAAAGCAAGAAAAACGAATAATTTTAGCGAAATTTAAATTTTTTTCCTCTTTTTTTCCCTTAATTTTCCTTGTTTTATCGAGATTTGACCGAAAAAAGCAAGAAAAACGAATAATTTTAGCGAAATTTCAATTTTTATCCTCTTTTTCCCCTTAATTAATCGAGATTTAACCGAAAAAAGCATGAAAACGAATAATTATAGCGGAATTTCTATTTTTTTCTTCTTTTTTTCCTTTAATTTTCCTTATTTTATCGAGATTTGACCGAAAAAAGCAAGAAAAACGAATAATTTTAGCGAAATATCAATTTTTATCATCTTTTTTCCCTTGATTTTCCTTATTTTATCGAGATTTGACCGAAAAAAGCAAGAAAAACGAATAATTTTATCGAAATTTCAATTTTTAACATCTTTTTTCCCTAGATTTTCCTAATTTTATCGAGATTTGGCCGAATAAAGCAAGTAAAACGAATAATTTTTGCGAAATTTCAATTTCTTTCCTCTTTTTTTCCATTAATTTTCCTTATTTTATCGAGATTTGACCGAAAAAAGGAAGAAAAACGAATAATTTTAGCGAAATATCAATTTTATCCTCTTTTTTTCCCTTAATTTTCCTTATTTTATGAAAAGTTTTGTCCGAAAAAAGCAAGAAAAACGAATAATTTTAGCGAAAATTAAATTTTTTTCCTCTTTTTTTCCTTCATTCTCCTCATTTAACAAGATTTGACCGAAAAAAGCAAGAAAAACGAATAATTTTATCGAAATAACAATTTTTATCCTCTTTTTTTCCCTTAATTTTCCTTATTTTATCGAGATTTGACCAAAAAAAGCAAGAAAAACGAATAATTTTAGAAAATATAATAAATTTCAATTTTTTTCTTATTTTTTTCCCTTAATTTTCCTTATTTTATCGAGATTTTACCGAAAAAAGCAAGAAAAACGAATAATTTTAGCGAAATTTCAATTTTTTTCATCTTTTTTTCCCTTAATTTTCCTTATTTTATCGAGATTTGACCGAAAAAAGCAAGAAAAACGAATAATTTTAGCGAAATTTCAATTTTTTTCCTCTTTTTTTCCCTTAATTTTTTTAGTTTATCGAGATTTGACCGAAAAAAGCAAGAAAAACGAATAATTTTAGCGAAATTTCAATTTTTATCATCTTTTTTCCCTTAATTTTCCTTATTTTATCGAGATTTGACCGAAAAAACCAAGAAAAACGAATAATTTTAGCGAAATTTCAATATTTTCCTCTTTTTTTCCCTTAATTTTCCTTATTTTATCGATATTTGACCGAAAATAGCAAGAAAAACGAATAATTTTAGCGAAATATCAATTTTTATCATCTTTTTTCCCTTAATTTTCCTTATTTTATCAAGTATTGATCGAAAAAAGCAAGAAAAACGAATTATTTTAGCGAAATATCAATTTTTATCCTCTTTTCTTCCCTTAATTTTCCTTATTTTATCGAGATTTGACCGAAAAAAGCAAGAAAAACGAATAACTTTAGCGAAATTTCAATTTTTTTCCTCTTTTTTTCCCTTAATTTTCCTTATTTTATCGAGATTTGACCGAAAAAAGAAAGAAAAACGAATAATTTTAGCGAAATATAAATTTTTATCCCCTTTTTTTCCCTTAATTAATCGAGATTTAACCGAAAAAAGCAAGAAAACAAATAATTATAGCGAAATTTCAATTTTTTTCTTCTTTTTTTCCCTTAATTTTCCTTATTTTATCGAGATTTGACCGAAAAAAGGCAAGAAAAACGAATAATTTTAGCGTAATATCAATTTTTATCATCTTTTTTCCCTTGATTTTCCTTATTTTATCGAGATTTGACCGAAAAAAGCAAGAAAAACGAATAATTTTATCGAAATTTCAATTTTTATCATCTTTTTTCCCTTGATTTTCCTTATTTTATCGAGATTTGACCGAAAAAAGCAGGAAAAACGAATAATTTTAGCGAAATTTCAATTTTTATCATCTTTTTTCCCTTAATTTTCCTTATTTTATCGAGATTTGACCGAAAAAACCAAGAGAAACGAATAATTTTAGCGAAATTTCAATATTTTCCTCTTTTTTTCCCTTAATTTTCCTTATTTTATCGATATTTGACCGAAAATAGCAAGAAGAACGAATAATTTTAGCGAAATATCAATTTTTATCATCTTTTTTCCCTTAATTTTCCTTATTTTATCAAGATTTGACCGAAAAAAGCAAGAAAAACGAATTATTTTAGCGAAATATCAATTTTTATCCTCTTTTCTTCCCTTAATTTTCCTTATTTTATCGAGATTTAACCGAAAAAAGCAAGAAAAACGAATAATTTTAGCGAAATTTCAATTTTTTTCCTATTTTTTTCCCTTAATTTTCCTTATTTTATCGAGATTTGACCGAAAAAGCAAGAAAAACGAATAATATTTGGGAAATTTCAATTTTTTTCATCTTTTTTACCCTTAATATTCCTTATTTTATCGAGATTTGACCGAAAAAAGCAAGAAAAACGAATAATTTTAGCGAAATTTAAATTTTTTCCTCTTTTTTTCCCTTAATTTTTCTTATTTTATCGATATTTGACCGAAAAAAGCAAGAAAAACGAATAATTTTAGCGAAATATCAATTTTTATCATCTTTTTTCCCTTGATTTTCCTTATTTTATCGAGATTTGACCGAAAAAAGCAAGAAAAACGAATAATTTTAGCGAAATATCAATTTTTATCCTCTTTTTTTCCCTTAATTTTCCTTATTTTATCGAGATTTGACCGAAAAAAACAAGAAAAACGAATAACTTTAGCGAAATTTCAATTTTTTTCCTCTTTTTTTCCCTAAATTTTTCTTATTTTATCGAGATTTGACCGAAAAAAGCAAGAAAAACGAATAATTTTAGCGAAATTTAAATTTTTTTCCTCTTTTTTTCCCTTAATTTTCCTTGTTTTATCGAGATTTGACCGAAAAAAGCAAGAAAAACGAATAATTATTGCGAAATATCAATTTTTATCATCTTTTTTCCCTTGATTTTCCTTATTTTATCGAGATTTGACCGAAAAAAGCAAGAAAAACGAATAATTTTATCGAAATTTCAATTTTTATCATCTTGTTTCCCTTGATTTTCCTTATTTAATCGAGATTGGACCGAAAAAAGCAAGAAAAACGAACAATTTTAGCGAAATTTCATTTTTTTCCTCTTTTTTTCCCTTAATTTTTCTTAGTTTATCGAGATTTGACCGAAAAAAGCAAGAAAAACGAATAATTTTAGCGAAATTTCAATTTTAATCCTCTTTTTTTCCCTTAATTAATCGAGATTTAACCGAAAAAAGCATGAAAACGAATAATTATAGCGGAATTTTTATTTTTTTCTTCTTTTTTTCCTTTAATTTTCCTTATTTTATCGAGATTTGACCGAAAAAAGCAAGAAAAACGAATAATTTTAGCGAAATATCAATTTTTATCATCTTTTTTCCCTTGATTTTCCTTATTTTATCGAGATTTGACCGAAAAAAGCAAGAAAAACGAATAATTTTAGCGAAATATCAATTTTTATCCTCTTTTTTTCCCTTAATTTTCCTTATTTTATGAAAAGTTTTGTCCGAAAAAAGCAAGAAAAACGAATAATTTTAGCGAAATTTCAATTTTTTTCCTCTTTTTTTCCTTCATTCTCCTCATTTAACGAGATTTGACCGAAAAAAGCAAGAAAAACGAATAATTTTATCGAAATAACAATTTTTATCCTCTTTTTTTCCCTTAATTTTCCTTATTTTATCGAGATTTGACCGAAAAAAGGAAGAAAAACGAATAATTTTAGCGAAATATCAATTTTTATCACCTTTTTTCCCTTGATTTTCCTTATTTTATCGAGATTTGACCGAAAAAAGCAAGAAAAACGAATAATTTTAGCGAAATATCAATTTTTATCATCTTTTTTCCCTTGATTTTCCTTATTTTATCGAGATTTGACCGAAAAAAGCAAGAAAAACGAATAATTTTATCGAAATTTCAATTTTTATCATCTTTTTTCCCTAGATTTTCCTAATTGTATCGAGATTTGGCCGAAAAAAGCAAGTAAAACGAATAATTTTTGCGAAATTTCAATTTTTTTCCTCTTTTTTTCCATTAATTTTCCTTATTTTATCGAGATTTGACCGAAAAAAGGAAGAAAAACGAATAATTTTAGCGAAATATCAATTTTTATCCTCTTTTTTTCCCTTAATTTTCCTTATTTTATGAAAAGTTTTGTCCGAAAAAAGCAAGAAAAACGAATAATTTTAGCGAAATTTCAATTTTTTTCCTCTTTTTTTCCTTCATTCTCCTCATTTAACGAGATTTGACCGAAAAAAGCAAGAAAAACGAATAATTTTATCGAAATAACAATTTTTATCCTCTTTTTTTCCCTTAATTTTCCTTATTTTATCGAGATTTGACCAAAAAAAGCAAGAAAAACGAATAATTTTAGCGAAATATCAATTTTTATCCTCTTTTTTTCCCTTAATTTTCCTTATTTTATCGAGATTTGACCGAAAAAAGCAAGAAAAACGAATAATTTTAGCGAAATATCAATTTTATCCTCTTTTTTTCCCTTAATTTTCCTTATTTTATGAAAAGTTTTGTCCGAAAAAAGCAAGAAAAACGAATAATTTTAGCGAAAATTCAATTTTTTTCCTCTTTTTTTCCTTCATTCTCCTCATTTAACAAGATTTGACCGAAAAAAGCAAGAAAAACGAATAATTTTAGCGAAATATCAATTTTTATCCTCTTTTTTTCCCTTAATTTTCCTTATTTTATCGAGATTTGACCGAAAAAAGCAAGAAAAACGAATAATTTTAGCGAAGTTTCAATTTTTTTCCTCTTTTTTTCCCTTAATTTTCCTTAGTTTATCGAGATTTGACCGAAAAAAGCAAGAAAAACGAATAATTTTAGCGAAATTTCAATTTTTATCCTCTTTTTTCCCTTAATTAATCGAGATTTAACCGAAAAAAGCATGAAAACGAATAATTATAGCGGAATTTCTATTTTTTTCTTCTTTTTTTCCTTTAATTTTCCTTATTTTATCGAGATTTGACCGAAAAAAGAAAGAAAAACGAATAATTTTAGCGAAATATCAATTTTTATCATCTTTTTTCCCTTGATTTTCCTTATTTTATTGAGATTTGACCGAAAAAAGCAAGAAAAACGAATAATTTTATCGAAATTTCAATTTTTATCATCTTTTTTCCCTAGATTTTCCTAATTTTATCGAGATTTGGCCGAATAAAGCAAGTAAAACGAATAATTTTTGCGAAATTTCAATTTCTTTCCTCTTTTTTTCCATTAATTTTCCTTATTTTATCGAGATTTGACCGAAAAAAGGAAGAAAAACGAATAATTTTAGCGAAATATCAATTTTATCCTCTTTTTTTCCCTTAATTTTCCTTATTTTATGAAAAGTTTTGTCCGAAAAAAGCAAGAAAAACGAATAATTTTAGCGAAAATTCAATTTTTTTCCTCTTTTTTTCCTTCATTCTCCTCATTTAACAAGATTTGACCGAAAAAAGCAAGAAAAACGAATAATTTTATCGAAATAACAATTTTTATCCTCTTTTTTTCCCTTAATTTTCCTTATTTTATCGAGATTTGACCAAAAAAAGCAAGAAAAACGAATAATTTTAGAAAATAGTATAAATTTCAATTTTTTTCTTCTTTTTTTCCCTTAATTTTCCTTATTTTATCGAGATTTTACCGAAAAAAGCAAGAAAAACGAATAATTTTAGCGAAATATCAATTTTAATCATCTTTTTTCCCTTGATTTTCCTTATTTTATCGAGATTTGACCGAAAAAAGCAAGAAAAACGAATTATTTTAGCGAAATATCAATTTTTATCCTCTTTTTTCCCTTAATTTTCCTTATTTTATCGAGATTTGACCGAAAAAAGCAAGAAAAACGAATAACTTTAGCGAAATTTCAATTTTTTTCCTCTTTTTTTCCCTAAATTTTCCTTATTTTATCGAGATTTGACCGAAAAAAGCAAGAAAAACGAATAATTTTAGCGAAATTTAAATTTTTTTCCTCTTTTTTTCCCTTAATTTTCCTTGTTTTATCAAGATTTGACCGAAAAAAGCAAGAAAAACGAATAATTTTAGCGAAATATCAATTTTTATCATCTTTTTTCCCTTGATTTTCCTTATTTTATCGAGATTTCACCGAAAAAAGCAAGAAAAACGAATAATTTTATCGAAATTTCAATTTTTATCATCTTGTTTCCCTTGATTTTCCTTATTTAATCGAGATTTGACCGAAAAAAGCAAGAAAAACGAATAATTTT
Organism: Sympetrum striolatum; assembly: GCA_947579665.1. Lineage (NCBI taxonomy): Eukaryota > Metazoa > Arthropoda > Insecta > Odonata > Libellulidae > Sympetrum > Sympetrum striolatum. The sequence goes on from OX388349.1 coordinate 88,374,226, forward strand.
AGCGAAGTTTCAATTTTTTTCCTCTTTTTTTCCCTTAATTTTCCTTAGTTTATCGAGATTTGACCGAAAAAAGCAAGAAAAACGAATAATTTTAGCGAAATTTCAATTTTTATCCTCTTTTTTCCCTTAATTAATCGAGATTTAACCGAAAAAAGCATGAAAACGAATAATTATAGCGGAATTTCTATTTTTTTCTTCTTTTTTTCCTTTAATTTTCCTTATTTTATCGAGATTTGACCGAAAAAAGCAAGAAAAACGAATAATTTTAGCGAAATATCAATTTTATCCTCTTTTTTTTCCCTTAATTTTCCTTATTTTATGAAAAGTTTTGTCCGAAAAAAGCAAGAAAAACGAATAATTTTAGCGAAAATTAAATTTTTTTCCTCTTTTTTTCCTTCATTCTCCTCATTTAACAAGATTTGACCGAAAAAAGCAAGAAAAACGAATAATTTTATCGAAATAACAATTTTTATCCTCTTTTTTTCCCTTAATTTTCCTTATTTTATCGAGATTTGACCAAAAAAAGCAAGAAAAACGAATAATTTTAGAAAATATAATAAATTTCAATTTTTTTCTTATTTTTTTCCCTTAATTTTCCTTATTTTATCGAGATTTTACCGAAAAAAGCAAGAAAAACGAATAATTTTAGCGAAATTTCAATTTTTTTCATCTTTTTTTCCCTTAATTTTCTTTATTTTATCGAGATTTGACCGAAAAAAGCAAGAAAAACGAATAATTTTAGCAAAATTTCAATTTTTTTCCTCTTTTTTTCCCTAAATTTTCCTTATTTTATCGAGATTTGACCGAAAAAAGCAAGAAAAACGAATAATTTTAGCGAAATTTCAATTTTTTTCATCTTTTTTTCCCTTAATTTTCCTTATTTTATCGAGATTTGACCGAAAAAAGCAAGAAAAACGAATAATTTTAGCGAAATTTCAATTTTTTTCCTCTTTTTTTCCCTTAATTTTTTTAGTTTATCAAGATTTGACCGAAAAAAGCAAGAAAAACGAATAATTTTAGCGAAATTTCAATTTTTATCATCTTTTTTCCCTTAATTTTCCTTATTTTATCGAGATTTGACCGAAAAAACCAAGAAAAACGAATAATTTTAGCGAAATTTCAATATTTTCCTCTTTTTTTCCCTTAATTTTCCTTATTTTATCGATATTTGACCGAAAATAGCAAGAAAAACGAATAATTTTAGCGAAATATCAATTTTTATCATCTTTTTTCCCTTAATTTTCCTTATTTTATCAAGTATTGATCGAAAAAAGCAAGAAAAACGAATTATTTTAGCGAAATATCAATTTTTATCCTCTTTTCTTCCCTTAATTTTCCTTATTTTATCGAGATTTGACCGAAAAAAGCAAGAAAAACGAATAACTTTAGCGAAATTTCAATTTTTTTCCTCTTTTTTTCCCTTAATTTTCCTTATTTTATCGAGATTTGACCGAAAAAAGAAAGAAAAACGAATAATTTTAGCGAAATATAAATTTTTATCCTCTTTTTTTCCCTTAATTAATCGAGATTTAACCGAAAAAAGCATGAAAACAAATAATTATAGCGAAATTTCAATTTTTTTCTTCTTTTTTTCCCTTAATTTTCCTTATTTTATCGAGATTTGACCGAAAAAAGGCAAGAAAAACGAATAATTTTAGCGTAATATCAATTTTTATCATCTTTTTTCCCTTGATTTTCCTTATTTTATCGAGATTTGACCGAAAAAAGCAAGAAAATCGAATAATTTTATCGAAATTTCAATTTTTATCATCTTTTTTCCCTTGATTTAACTTATTTTATCGAGATTTGACCGAAAAAAGCAGGAAAAACGAATAATTTTAGCGAAATTTCAATTTTTATCATCTTTTTTCCCTTAATTTTCCTTATTTTATCGAGATTTGACCGAAAAAACCAAGAGAAACGAATAATTTTAGCGAAATTTCAATATTTTCCTCTTTTTTTCCCTTAATTTTCCTTATTTTATCGATATTTGACCGTAAATAGCAAGAAAAACGAATAATTTTAGCGAAATATCAATTTTTATCATCTTTTTTCCCTTAATTTTCCTTATTTTATCAAGATTTGACCGAAAAAAGCAAGAAAAACGAATTATTTTAGCGAAATATCAATTTTTATCCTTTTTTCTTCCCTTAATTTTCCTTATTTTATCGAGATTTAACCGAAAAAAGCAAGAAAAACGAATAATTTTAGCGAAATTTCAATTTTTTTCCTATTTTTTTCCCTTAATTTTCCTTATTTTATCGAGATTTGACCGAAAAAGCAAGAAAAACGAATAATTTTTGGGAAATTTCAATTTTTTTCATCTTTTTTACCCTTAATATTCCTTATTTTATCGAGATTTGACCGAAAAAAAGCAAGAAAAACGAATAATTTTAGCGAAATTTAAATTTTTTCCTCTTTTTTTCCCTTAATTTTTCTTATTTTATCGATATTTGACCGAAAAAAGCAAGGAAAACGAATAATTTTAGCGAAATATCAATTTTTATCATCTTTTTTCCCTTGATTTTCCTTATTTTATCGAGATTTGACCGAAAAAAGCAAGAAAAACGAATAATTTTAGCGAAATATCAATTTTTATCCTCTTTTTTTCCCTTAATTTTCCTTATTTTATCGAGATTTGACCGAAAAAAGCAAGAAAAACGAATAACTTTAGCAAAATTTCAATTTTTTTCCTCTTTTTTTCCCTAAATTTTTCTTATTTTATCGAGATTTGACCGAAAAAAGCAAGAAAAACGAATAATTTTAGCGAAATTTAAATTTTTTTCCCTTAATTTTCCTTGTTTTATCGAGATTTGACCGAAAAAAGCAAGAAAAACGAATAATTATTGCGAAATATCAATTTTTATCATCTTTTTTCCCTTGATTTTCCTTTTTTTATCGAGATTTGACCGAAAAAAAGCAAGAAAAACGAATAATTTTATCGAAATTTCAATTTTTATCATCTTGTTTCCCTTGATTTTCCTTATTTAATCGAGATTGGACCGAAAAAAGCAAGAAAAACGAATAATTTTAGCGAAATTTCATTTTTTTCCTCTTTTTTTCCCTTAATTTTTCTTAGTTTATCGAGATTTGACCGAAAAAAGCAAGAAAAACGAATAATTTTAGCGAAATTTCAATTTTTATCCTCTTTTTTTCCCTTAATTAATCGAGATTTAACCGAAAAAAGCATGAAAACGAATAATTATAGCGGAATTTCTATTTTTTTCTTCTTTTTTTCCTTTAATTTTCCTTATTTTATCGAGATTTGACCGAAAAAAGCAAGAAAAACGAATAATTTTAGCGAAATATCAATTTTTATCATCTTTTTTCCCTTGATTTTCCTTATTTTATCGAGATTTGACCGAAAAAAGCAAGAAAAACGAATAATTTTATCGAAATTTCAATTTTTATCCTCTTTTTTTCCCTTAATTTTCCTTATTTTATGAAAAGTTTTGTCCGAAAAAAGCAAGAAAAACGAATAATTTTAGCGAAATTTCAATTTTTTTCCTCTTTTTTTCCTTCATTCTCCTCATTTAACGAGATTTGACCGAAAAAAGCAAGAAAAACGAATAATTTTATCGAAATAACAATTTTTATCCCCTTTTTTTCCCTTAATTTTCCTTATTTTATCGAGATTTGACCGAAAAAAGGAAGAAAAACGAATAATTTTAGCGAAATATCAATTTTTATCACCTTTTTTCCCTTGATTTTCCTTATTTTATCGAGATTTGACCGAAAAAAGCAAGAAAAACGAATAATTTTAGCGAAATATCAATTTTTATCATCTTTTTTCCCTTGATTTTCCTTATTTTATCGAGATTTGACCGAAAAAAGCAAGAAAAACGAATAATTTTATCGAAATTTCAATTTTTATCATCTTTTTTCCCTAGATTTTCCTAATTGTATCGAGATTTGGCCGAAAAAAGCAAGTAAAACGAATAATTTTTGCGAAATTTCAATTTTTTTCCTCTTTTTTTCCATTAATTTTCCTTATTTTATCGAGATTTGACCGAAAAAAGGAAGAAAAACGAATAATTTTAGCGAAATATCAATTTTTATCCTCTTTTTTTCCCTTAATTTTCCTTATTTTATGAAAAGTTTTGTCCGAAAAAAGCAAGAAAAACGAATAATTTTAGCGAAATTTCAATTTTTTTCCTCTTTTTTTCCTTCATTCTCCTCATTTAACGAGATTTGACCGAAAAAAGCAAGAAAAACGAATAATTTTATCGAAATAACAATTTTTATCCTCTTTTTTTCCCTTAATTTTCCTTATTTTATCGAGATTTGACCAAAAAAAGCAAGAAAAACGAATAATTTTAGAAAATAGTATAAATTTCAATTTTTTTCTTCTTTTTTTCCCTTAATTTTCCTTATTTTATCGAGATTTTACCGAAAAAAGCAAGAAAAACGAATAATTTTAGCGAAATATCAATTTTTATCATCTTTTTTCCCTTGATTTTCCTTATTTTATCGAGATTTGACCGAAAAAAGCAAGAAAAACGAATAATTTTAGCGAAATATCAATTTTATCCTCTTTTTTTCCCTTAATTTTCCTTATTTTATCGAGATTTGACCGAAAAAAGCAAGAAAAACGAATAACTTTAGCGAAATTTCAATTTTTTTCCCTAAATTTTCCTTATTTTATCGAGATTTGACCGAAAAAAGCAAGAAAAACGAATAATTTTAGCGAAATTTAAATTTTTTTCCTCTTTTTTTCCCTTAATTTTCCTTGTTTTATCGAGATTTGACCGAAAAAAGCAAGAAAAACGAATAATTTTAGCGAAATATCAATTTTTATCATCTTTTTTCCCTTGATTTTCCTTATTTTATCGAGATTTGACCGAAAAAAGCAAGAAAAACGAATAATTTTATCGAAATTTCAATTTTTATCATCTTGTTTCCCTTGATTTTCCTTATTTAATCGAGATTTGACCGAAAAAAGCAAGAAAAACGAATAATTTTAGCGAAGTTTCAATTTTTTTCCTCTTTTTTTCCCTTAATTTTCCTTATTTTATCGATATTTGACCGAAAATAGCAAGAAAAACGAATAATTTTAGCGAAATATCAATTTTTATCATCTTTTTTCCCTTAATTTTCCTTATTTTATCAAGTATTGATCGAAAAAAGCAAGAAAAACGAATTATTTTAGCGAAATATCAATTTTTATCCTCTTTTCTTCCCTTAATTTTCCTTATTTTATCGAGATTTGACCGAAAAAAGCAAGAAAAACGAATAACTTTAGCGAAATTTCAATTTTTTTCCTCTTTTTTTCCCTTAATTTTCCTTATTTTATCGAGATTTGACCGAAAAAAGAAAGAAAAACGAATAATTTTAGCGAAATATAAATTTTTATCCTCTTTTTTTCCCTTAATTAATCGAGATTTAACCGAAAAAAGCATGAAAACAAATAATTATAGCGAAATTTCAATTTTTTTCTTCTTTTTTTCCCTTAATTTTCCTTATTTTATCGAGATTTGACCGAAAAAAGGCAAGAAAAACGAATAATTTTAGCGTAATATCAATTTTTATCATCTTTTTTCCCTTGATTTTCCTTATTTTATCGAGATTTGACCGAAAAAAGCAAGAAAATCGAATAATTTTATCGAAATTTCAATTTTTATCATCTTTTTTCCCTTGATTTTCCTTATTTTATCGAGATTTGACCGAAAAAAGCAGGAAAAACGAATAATTTTAGCGAAATTTCAATTTTTATCATCTTTTTTCCCTTAATTTTCCTTATTTTATCGAGATTTGACCGAAAAAAACCAAGAGAAACGAATAATTTTAGCGAAATTTCAATATTTTCCTCTTTTTTTCCCTTAATTTTCCTTATTTTATCGATATTTGACCGTAAATAGCAAGAAAAACGAATAATTTTAGCGAAATATCAATTTTTATCATCTTTTTTCCCTTAATTTTCCTTATTTTATCAAGATTTGACCGAAAAAAAGCAAGAAAAACGAATTATTTTAGCGAAATATCAATTTTTATCCTTTTTTCTTCCCTTAATTTTCCTTATTTTATCGAGATTTAACCGAAAAAAGCAAGAAAAACGAATAATTTTAGCGAAATTTCAATTTTTTTCCTATTTTTTTTCCCTTAATTTTCCTTATTTTATCGAGATTTGACCGAAAAAGCAAGAAAAACGAATAATTTTTGGGAAATTTCAATTTTTTTCATCTTTTTTACCCTTAATATTCCTTATTTTATCGAGATTTGACCGAGAAAAGCAAGAAAAACGAATAATTTTAGCGAAATTTAAATTTTTTCCTCTTTTTTTCCCTTAATTTTTCTTATTTTATCGATATTTGACCGAAAAAAGCAAGAAAAACGAATAATTTTAGCGAAATATCAATTTTTATCATCTTTTTTCCCTTGATTTTCCTTATTTTATCGAGATTTGACCGAAAAAAGCAAGAAAAACGAATAATTTTAGCGAAATATCAATTTTTATCCTCTTTTTTTCCCTTAATTTTCCTTATTTTATCGAGATTTGACCGAAAAAAGCAAGAAAAACGAATAACTTTGGCAAAATTTCAATTTTTTTCCTCTTTTTTTCCCTAAATTTTTCTTATTTTATCGAGATTTGACCGAAAAAAGCAAGAAAAACGAATAATTTTAGCGAAATTTAAATTTTTTTCCTCTTTTTTTCCCTTAATTTTCCTTATTTAATCGAGATTGGACCGAAAAAAGCAAGAAAAACGAATAATTTTAGCGAAATTTCATTTTTTTCCTCTTTTTTTCCCTTAATTTTTCTTAGTTTATCGAGATTTGACCGAAAAAAGCAAGAAAAACGAATAATTTTAGCGAAATTTCAATTTTTATCCTCTTTTTTTCCCTTAATTAATCGAGATTTAACCGAAAAAAAGCATGAAAACGAATAATTATAGCGGAATTTCTATTTTTTTCTTCTTTTTTTCCTTTAATTTTCCTTATTTTATCGAGATTTGACCGAAAAAAGCAAGAAAAACGAATAATTTTAGCGAAATATCATTTTTTATCATCTTTTTTCCCTTGATTTTCCTTATTTTTTCGAGATTTGACCGAAAAAAGCAAGAAAAACGAATAATTTTATCGAAATTTCAATTTTTATCCTCTTTTTTTCCCTTAATTTTCCTTATTTTATGAAAAGTTTTGTCCGAAAAAAGCAAGAAAAACGAATAATTTTAGCGAAATTTCAATTCTTTTCCTCTTTTTTTCCTTCATTCTCCTCATTTAACGAGATTTGACCGAAAAAAGCAAGAAAAACGAATAATTTTATCGAAATAACAATTTTTATCCTCTTTTTTTCCCTTAATTTTCCTTATTTTATCGAGATTTGACCAAAAAAAGCAAGAAAAACGAATAATTTTAGAAAATAGTATAAATTTCAATTTTTTTCTTCTTTTTTTCCCTTAATTTTCCTTATTTTATCGAGATTTTACCGAAAAAAGCAAGAAAAACGAATAATTTTAGCGAAATATCAATTTTTATCATCTTTTTTCCCTTGATTTTCCTTATTTTATCGAGATTTGACCGAAAAAAGCAAGAAAAACGAATAATTTTAGCGAAATATCAATTTTATCCTCTTTTTTTCCCTTAATTTTCCTTATTTTATCGAGATTTGACCGAAAAAAGCAAGAAAAACGAATAACTTTAGCGAAATTTCAATTTTTTTCCCTAAATTTTCCTTATTTTATCGAGATTTGACCGAAAAAAGCAAGAAAAACGAATAATTTTAGCGAAATTTAAATTTTTTTCCTCTTTTTTTCCCTTAATTTTCCTTGTTTTATCGAGATTTGACCGACAAAAGCAAGAAAAACGAATAATTTTAGCGAAATATCAATTTTTATCATCTTTTTTCCCTTGATTTTCCTTATTTTATCGAGATTTGACCGAAAAAAGCAAGAAAAACGAATAATTTTATCGAAATTTCAATTTTTATCATCTTGTTTCCCTTGATTTTCCTTATTTAATCGAGATTTGACCGAAAAAAGCAAGAAAAACGAATAATTTTAGCGAAGTTTCAATTTTTTTCCTCTTTTTTTCCCTTAATTTTCCTTAGTTTATCGAGATTTGACCGAAAAAAGCAAGAAAAACGAATAATTTTAGCGAAATTTCAATTTTTATCCTCTTTTTTCCCTTAATTAATCGAGATTTAACCGAAAAAAGCATGAAAACGAATAAATATAGCGGAATTTCTATTTTTTTCTTCTTTTTTTCCTTTAATTTTCCTTATTTTATCGAGATTTGACCGAAAAAAGCAAGAAAAACGAATAATTTTAGCGAAATATCAATTTTTATCATCTTTATTCCCTTGATTTTCCTTATTTTATCGAGATTTGACCGAAAAAAGCAAGAAAAACGAATAATTTTATCGAAATTTCAATTTTTATCATCTTTTTTCCCTAGATTTTCCTAATTTTATCGAGATTTGGCCGAATAAAGCAAGTAAAACGAATAATTTTTGCGAAATTTCAATTTCTTTCCTCTTTTTTTCCATTAATTTTCCTTATTTTATCGAGATTTGACCGAAAAAAGGAAGAAAAACGAATAATTTTAGCGAAATATCAATTTTATCCTCTTTTTTTCCCTTAATTTTCCTTATTTTATGAAAAGTTTTGTCCGAAAAAAGCAAGAAAAACGAATAATTTTAGCGAAAATTAAATTTTTTTCCTCTTTTTTTCCTTCATTCTCTTCATTTAACAAGATTTGACCGAAAAAAGCAAGAAAAACCAATAATTTTATCGAAATAACAATTTTTATCCTCTTTTTTTCCCTTAATTTTCCTTATTTTATCGAGATTTGACCAAAAAAAGCAAGAAAAACGAATAATTTTAGAAAATATAATAAATTTCAATTTTTTTCTTATTTTTTTCCCTTAGGTTTCCTTATTTTATCGAGATTTTACCGAAAAAAGCAAGAAAAACGAATAATTTTAGCGAAATTTCAATTTTTTTCATCTTTTTTTCCCTTAATTTTCCTTATTTTATCGAGATTTGACCGAAAAAAGCAAGAAAAACGAATAATTTTAGCAAAATTTCAATTTTTTTCCTCTTTTTTTCCCTTAATTTTCCTTATTTTATCGAGATTTGACCGAAAAAAAGCAAGAAAAACGAATAATTTTAGCGAAATTTCAATTTTTTTCATCTTTTTTTCCCTTAATTTTCCTTATTTTATCGAGATTTGACCGAAAAAAGCAAGAAAAACGAATAATTTTAGCGAAATTTCAATTTTTTTCCTCTTTTTTTCCCTTAAATTTCCTTATTTTATGAAATGTTTTGTCCGAAAAAAGCAAGAAAAACGAATAATTTTAGCGAAATTTCAATTTTTTTCCTCTTTTTTTCCTTCATTCTCCTCATTTAACGAGATTTGACCGAAAAAAGCAAGAAAAACGAATAATTTTATTGAAATAACAATTTTTATCCTCTTTTTTTCCCTTAATTTTCCTTATTTTATCGAGATTTGACCGGAAAAAGGAAGAAAAACGAATAATTTTAGCGAAATATCAATTTTTATCACCTTTTTTCCCTTGATTTTCCTTATTTTATCGAGATTTGACCGAAAAAAGCAAGAAAAACGAATAATTTTAGCGAAATATCAATTTTTATCATCTTTTTTCCCTTGATTTTCCTTATTTTATCGGGATTTGACCGAAAAAAGCAAGAAAAACGAATAATTTTATCGAAATTTCAATTTTTATCATCTTTTTTCCCTAGATTTTCCTAATTGTATCGAGATTTGGCCGAAAAAATCAATTAAAACGAATAATTTTTGCGAAATTTCAATTTTTTTCCTCTTTTTTTCCATTAATTTTCCTTATTTTATCGAGATTTGACCGAAAAAAGGAAGAAAAACGAATAATTTTAGCGAAATATCAATTTTTATCCTCTTTTTTTCCCTTAATTTTCCTTATTTTATGAAAAGTTTTGTCCGAAAAAAGCAAGAAAAACGAATAATTTTACCGAAATTTCAATTTTTTTCCTCTTTTTTTCCTTCATTCTCCTCATTTAACGAGATTTGACCGAAAAAAAGCAAGAAAAACGAATAATTTTATCGAAATAACAATTTTTATCCTCTTTTTTTCCCTTAATTTTCCTTATTTTATCGAGATTTGACCAAAAAAAGCAAGAAAAACGAATAATTTTAGAAAATAGTATAAATTTCAATTTTTTTCTTCTTTTTTTCCCTTAATTTTCCTTATTTTATCGAGATTTTACCGAAAAAAGCAAGAAGAACGAATAATTTTAGCGAAATATCAATTTTTATCATCTTTTTTCCCTTGATTTTCCTTATTTTATCGAGATTTGACCGAAAAAAGCAAGAAAAACGAATAATTTTAGCGAAATATCAATTTTATCCTCTTTTTTTCCCTTAATTTTCCTTATTTTATCGAGATTTGACCGAAAAAAGCAAGAAAAACGAATAACTTTAGCGAAATTTCAATTTTTTTCCCTAAATTTTCCTTATTTTATCGAGATTTGACCGAAAAAAGCAAGAAAAACGAATAATTTTAGCGAAATTTAAATTTTTTTCCTCTTTTTTTCCCTTAATTTTCCTTGTTTTATCGAGATTTGACCGACAAAAGCAAGAAAAACGAATAATTTTAGCGAAATATCAATTTTTATCATCTTTTTTCCCTTGATTTTCCTTATTTTATCGAGATTTGACCGAAAAAAGCAAGAAAAACGAATAATTTTATCGAAATTTCAATTTTTATCATCTTGTTTCCCTTGATTTTCCTTATTTAATCGAGATTTGACCGAAAAAAGCAAGAAAAACGAATAATTTTAGCGAAGTTTCAATTTTTTTCCTCTTTTTTTCCCTTAATTTTCCTTAGTTTATCGAGATTTGACCGAAAAAAGCAAGAAAAACGAATAATTTTAGCGAAATTTCAATTTTTATCCTCTTTTTTCCCTTAATTAATCGAGATTTAACCGAAAAAAGCATGAAAACGAATAAATATAGCGGAATTTCTATTTTTTTCTTCTTTTTTTCCTTTAATTTTCCTTATTTTATCGAGATTTGACCGAAAAAAGCAAGAAAAACGAATAATTTTAGCGAAATATCAATTTTTATCATCTTTTTTCCCTTGATTTTCCTTATTTTATCGAGATTTGACCGAAAAAAAGCAAGAAAAACGAATAATTTTATCGAAATTTCAATTTTTATCATCTTTTTTCCCTAGATTTTCCTAATTTTATCGAGATTTGGCCGAATAAAGCAAGTAAAACGAATAATTTTTGCGAAATTTCAATTTCTTTCCTCTTTTTTTCCATTAATTTTCCTTATTTTATCGAGATTTGACCGAAAAAAGGAAGAAAAACGAATAATTTTAGCGAAATATCAATTTTATCCTCTTTTTTTCCCTTAATTTTCCTTATTTTATGAAAAGTTTTGTCCGAAAAAAGCAAGAAAAACGAATAATTTTAGCGAAAATTAAATTTTTTTCCTCTTTTTTTCCTTCATTCTCCTCATTTAACAAGATTTGACCGAAAAAAGCAAGAAAAACGAATAATTTTATCGAAATAACAATTTTTATCCTCTTTTTTTCCCTTAATTTTCCTTATTTTATCGAGATTTGACCAAAAAAAGCAAGAAAAACGAATAATTTTAGAAAATATAATAAATTTCAATTTTTTTCTTATTTTTTTCCCTTAGGTTTCCTTATTTTATCGAGATTTTACCGAAAAAAGCAAGAAAAACGAATAATTTTAGCGAAATTTCAATTTTTTTCATCTTTTTTTCCCTTAATTTTCCTTATTTTATCGAGATTTGACCGAAAAAAGCAAGAAAAACGAATAATTTTAGCAAAATTTCAATTTTTTTCCTCTTTTTTTCCCTTAATTTTCCTTATTTTATCGAGATTTGACCGAAAAAAGCAAGAAAAACGAATAATTTTAGCGAAATTTCAATTTTTTTCATCTTTTTTTCCCTTAATTTTCCTTATTTTATCGAGATTTGACCGAAAAAAGCAAGAAAAACGAATAATTTTAGCGAAATTTCAATTTTTTTCCTCTTTTTTTCCCTTAAATTTCCTTATTTTATGAAAAGTTTTGTCCGAAAAAAGCAAGAAAAACGAATAATTTTAGCGAAATTTCAATTTTTTTCCTCTTTTTTTCCTTCATTCTCCTCATTTAACGAGATTTGACCGAAAAAAGCAAGAAAAACGAATAATTTTATTGAAATAACAATTTTTATCCTCTTTTTTTCCCTTAATTTTCCTTATTTTATCGAGATTTGACCGGAAAAAGGAAGAAAAACGAATAATTTTAGCGAAATATCAATTTTTATCACCTTTTTTCCCTTGATTTTCCTTATTTTATCGAGATTTGACCGAAAAAAGCAAGAAAAACGAATAATTTTAGCGAAATATCAATTTTTATCATCTTTTTTCCCTTGATTTTCCTTATTTTATCGGGATTTGACCGAAAAAAGCAAGAAAAACGAATAATTTTATCGAAATTTCAATTTTTATCATCTTTTTTCCCTAGATTTTCCTAATTGTATCGAGATTTGGCCGAAAAAATCAATTAAAACGAATAATTTTTGCGAAATTTCAATTTTTTTCCTCTTTTTTTCCATTAATTTTCCTTATTTTATCGAGATTTGACCGAAAAAAGGAAGAAAAACGAATAATTTTAGCGAAATATCAATTTTTATCCTCTTTTTTTCCCTTAATTTTCCTTATTTTATGAAAAGTTTTGTCCGAAAAAAGCAAGAAAAACGAATAATTTTACCGAAATTTCAATTTTTTTCCTCTTTTTTTCCTTCATTCTCCTCATTTAACGAGATTTGACCGAAAAAAGCAAGAAAAACGAATAATTTTATCGAAATAACAATTTTTATCCTCTTTTTTTCCCTTAATTTTCCTTATTTTATCGAGATTTGACCAAAAAAAGCAAGAAAAACGAATAATTTTAGAAAATAGTATAAATTTCAATTTTTTTCTTCTTTTTTTCCCTTAATTTTCCTTATTTTATCGAGATTTTACCGAAAAAAGCAAGAAGAACGAATAATTTTAGCGAAATATCAATTTTTATCATCTTTTTTCCCTGGATTTTCCTTATTTTATCGAGATTTGACCGAAAAAAGCAAGAAAAACGAATAATTTTAGCGAAATATCAATTTTTATCCTCTTTTTTTCCCTTAATTTTCCTTATTTTATCGAGATTTGACCGAAAAAAGCAAGAAAAACGAATAACTTTAGCGAAATTTCAATTTTTTTCCTCTTTTTTTCCCTAAATTTTCCTTATTTTATCGAGATTTGACCGAAAAAAGCAAGAAAAACGAATAATTTTAGCGAAATTTAAATTTTTTTCCTCTTTTTTTTCCCTTAATTTTCCTTGTTTTATCGAGATTTGACCGAAAAAAGCAAGAAAAACGAATAATTTTAGCGAAATATCAATTTTTATCATCTTTTTTCCCTTGATTTTCCTTATTTTATCGAGATTTGACCGAAAAAAGCAAGAAAAACGAATAATTTTATCGAAATTTCAATTTTTATCATCTTGTTTCCCTTGATTTTCCTTATTTAATCGAGATTTGACCGAAAAAAGCAAGAAAAACGAATAATTTTAGCGAAGTTTCAATTTTTTTCCTCTTTTTTTCCCTTAATTTTCCTTAGTTTATCGAGATTTGACCGAAAAAAGCAAGAAAAACGAATAATTTTAGCGAAATTTCAATTTTTATCCTCTTTTTTCCCTTAATTAATCGAGATTTAACCGAAAAAAGCATGAAAACGAATAATTATAGCGGAATTTCTATTTTTTTCTTCTTTTTTTCCTTTAATTTTCCTTATTTTATCGAGATTTGACCGAAAAAAGCAAGAAAAACGAATAATTTTAGCGAAATATATTTTTATCATCTTTTTTCCCTTGATTTTCCTTATTTTATCGAGATTTGACCGAAAAAAGCAAGAAAAACGAATAATTTTAGAAAATAGTATAAATTTCAATTTTTTTCTTCTTTTTTTCCCTTAATTTTCCTTATTTTATCGAGATTTTACCGAAAAAAGCAAGAAAAACGAATAATTTTAGCGAAATATCAATTTTTATCATCTTTTTTCCCTTGATTTTCCTTATTTTATCGAGATTTGACCGAAAAAAGCAAGAAAAACGAATAATTTTAGCGAAATATCAATTTTATCCTCTTTTTTTCCCTTAATTTTCCTTATTTTATCGAGATTTGACCGAAAAAAGCAAGAAAAACGAATAACTTTAGCGAAATTTCAATTTTTTTCCCTAAATTTTCCTTATTTTATCGAGATTTGACCGAAAAAAGCAAGAAAAACGAATAATTTTAGCGAAATTTAAATTTTTTTCCTCTTTTTTTCCCTTAATTTTCCTTGTTTTATCGAGATTTGACCGAAAAAAGCAAGAAAAACGAATAATTTTAGCGAAATATCAATTTTTATCATCTTTTTTCCCTTGATTTTCCTTATTTTATCGAGATTTGACCAAAAGAAGCAAGAAAAACGAATAATTTTATCGAAATTTCAATTTTTATCATCTTGTTTCCCTTGATTTTCCTTATTTAATCGAGATTTGACCGAAAAAAGCAAGAAAAACGAATAATTTTAGCGAAGTTTCAATTTTTTTCCTCTTTTTTTCCCTTAATTTTCCTTATTTTATCGATATTTGACCGAAAATAGCAAGAAAAACGAATAATTTTAGCGAAATATCAATTTTTATCATCTTTTTTCCCTTAATTTTCCTTATTTTATCAAGTATTGATCGAAAAAAGCAAGAAAAACGAATTATTTTAGCGAAATATCAATTTTTATCCTCTTTTCTTCCCTTAATTTTCCTTATTTTATCGAGATTTGACCGAAAAAAGCAAGAAAAACGAATAACTTTAGCGAAATTTCAATTTTTTTCCTCTTTTTTTCCCTTAATTTTCCTTATTTTATCGAGATTTGACCGAAAAAAGAAAGAAAAACGAATAATTTTAGCGAAATATAAATTTTTATCCTCTTTTTTTCCCTTAATTAATCGAGATTTAACCGAAAAAAGCATGAAAACAAATAATTATAGCGAAATTTCAATTTTTTTCTTCTTTTTTTCCCTTAATTTTCCTTATTTTATCGAGATTTGACCGAAAAAAGGCAAGAAAAACGAATAATTTTAGCGTAATATCAATTTTTATCATCTTTTTTCCCTTGATTTTCCTTATTTTATCGAGATTTGACCGAAAAAAGCAAGAAAATCGAATAATTTTATCGAAATTTCAATTTTTATCATCTTTTTTCCCTTGATTTTCCTTATTTTATCGAGATTTGACCGAAAAAAGCAGGAAAAACGAATAATTTTAGCGAAATTTCAATTTTTATCATCTTTTTTCCCTTAATTTTCCTTATTTTATCGAGATTTGACCGAAAAAACCAAGAGAAACGAATAATTTTAGCGAAATTTCAATATTTTCCTCTTTTTTTCCCTTAATTTTCCTTATTTTATCGATATTTGACCGTAAATAGCAAGAAAAACGAATAATTTTAGCGAAATATCAATTTTTATCATCTTTTTTCCCTTAATTTTCCTTATTTTATCAAGATTTGACCGAAAAAAGCAAGAAAAACGAATTATTTTAGCGAAATATCAATTTTTATCCTTTTTTCTTCCCTTAATTTTCCTTATTTTATCGAGATTTAACCGAAAAAAGCAAGAAAAACGAATAATTTTAGCGAAATTTCAATTTTTTTCCTATTTTTTTCCATTAATTTTCCTTATTTTATCGAGATTTGACCGAAAAAGCAAGAAAAACGAATAATTTTTGGGAAATTTCAATTTTTTTCATCTTTTTTACCCTTAATATTCCTTATTTTATCGAGATTTGACCGAAAAAAGCAAGAAAAACGAATAATTTTAGCGAAATTTAAATTTTTTCCTCTTTTTTTCCCTTAATTTTTCTTATTTTATCGATATTTGACCGAAAAAAGCAAGAAAAACGAATAATTTTAGCGAAATATCAATTTTTATCATCTTTTTTCCCTTGATTTTCCTTATTTTATCGAGATTTGACCGAAAAAAGCAAGAAAAACGAATAATTTTAGCGAAATATCAATTTTTATCCTCTTTTTTTCCCTTAATTTTCCTTATTTTATCGAGATTTGACCGAAAAAAGCAAGAAAAACGAATAACTTTAGCAAAATTTCAATTTTTTTCCTCTTTTTTTCCCTAAATTTTTCTTATTTTATCGAGATTTGACCGAAAAAAGCAAGAAAAACGAATAATTTTAGCGAAATTTAAATTTTTTTCCTCTTTTTTTCCCTTAATTTTCCTTATTTTATCGAGATTTGACCGAAAAAAGCAAGAAAAACGAATAATTATTGCGAAATATCAATTTTTATCATCTTTTTTCCCTTGATTTTCCTTTTTTTATCGAGATTTGACCGAAAAAAGCAAGAAAAACGAATAATTTTATCGATATTTCAATTTTTATCATCTTGTTTCCCTTGATTTTCCTTATTTAATCGAGATTGGACCGAAAAAAGCAAGAAAAACGAATAATTTTAGCGAAATTTCATTTTTTTCCTCTTTTTTTCCCTTAATTTTTCTTAGTTTATCGAGATTTGACCGAAAAAAGCAAGAAAAACGAATAATTTTAGCGAAATTTCAATTTTTATCCTCTTTTTTTCCCTTAATTAATCGAGATTTAACCGAAAAAAGCATGAAAACGAATAATTATAGCGGAATTTCTATTTTTTTCTTCTTTTTTTCCTTTAATTTTCCTTATTTTATCGAGATTTGACCGAAAAAAGCAAGAAAAACGAATAATTTTAGCGAAATATCATTTTTTATCATCTTTTTTCCCTTGATTTTCCTTATTTTTTCGAGATTTGACCGAAAAAAGCAAGAAAAACGAATAATTTTATCGAAATTTCAATTTTTATCCTCTTTTTTTCCCTTAATTTTCCTTATTTTATGAAAAGTTTTGTCCGAAAAAAGCAAGAAAAACGAATAATTTTAGCGAAATTTCAATTCTTTTCCTCTTTTTTTCCTTCATTCTCCTCATTTAACGAGATTTGACCGAAAAAAGCAAGAAAAACGAATAATTTTATCGTAATAACAATTTTTATCCCCTTTTTTTCCCTTAATTTTCCTTATTTTATCGAGATTTGACCGAAAAAAGGAAGAAAAACGAATAATTTTAGCGAAATATCAATTTTTATCACCTTTTTTCCCTTGATTTTCCTTATTTTATCGAGATTTGACCGAGAAAAGCAAGAAAAACGAATAATTTTAGCGAAATATCAATTTTTATCATCTTTTTTCCCTTGATTTTCCTTATTTTATCGAGATTTGACCGAAAAAAGCAAGAAAAACGAATAATTTTATCGAAATTTCAATTTTTATCATCTTTTTTCCCTAGATTTTCCTAATTGTATCGAGATTTGGCCGAAAAAAGCAAGTAAAACGAATAATTTTTGCGAAATTTCAATTTTTTTCCTCTTTTTTTCCATTAATTTTCCTTATTTTATCGAGATTTGACCGAAAAAAGGAAGAAAAACGAATAATTTTAGCGAAATATCAATTTTTATCCTCTTTTTTTCCCTTAATTTTCCTTATTTTATGAAAAGTTTTGTCCGAAAAAAGCAAGAAAAACGAATAATTTTAGCGTAATTTCAATTTTTTTCCTCTTTTTTTCCTTCATTCTCCTCATTTAACGAGATTTGACCGAAAAAAGCAAGAAAAACGAATAATTTTATCGAAATAACAATTTTTATCCTCTTTTTTTCCCTTAATTTTCCTTATTTTATCGAGATTTGACCAAAAAAAGCAAGAAAAACGAATAATTTTAGAAAATAGTATAAATTTCAATTTTTTTCTTCTTTTTTTCCCTTAATTTTCCTTATTTTATCGAGATTTTACCGAAAAAAGCAAGAAAAACGAATAATTTTAGCGAAATATCAATTTTTATCATCTTTTTTCCCTTGATTTTCCTTATTTTATCGAGATTTGACCGAAAAAAGCAAGAAAAACGAATAATTTTAGCGAAATATCAATTTTATCCTCTTTTTTTCCCTTAATTTTCCTTATTTTATCGAGATTTGACCGAAAAAAGCAAGAAAAACGAATAACTTTAGCGAAATTTCAATTTTTTTCCTTAAATTTTCCTTATTTTATCGAGATTTGACCGAAAAAAGCAAGAAAAACGAATAATTTTAGCGAAATTTAAATTTTTTTCCTCTTTTTTTCCCTTAATTTTCCTTGTTTTATCGAGATTTGACCGACAAAAGCAAGAAAAACGAATAATTTTAGCGAAATATCAATTTTTATCATCTTTTTTCCCTTGATTTTCCTTATTTTATCGAGATTTGACCGAAAAAAGCAAGAAAAACGAATAATTTTATCGAAATTTCAATTTTTATCATCTTGTTTCCCTTGATTTTCCTTATTTAATCGAGATTTGACCGAAAAAAGCAAGAAAAACGAATAATTTTAGCGAAGTTTCAATTTTTTTCCTCTTTTTTTCCCTTAATTTTCCTTAGTTTATCGAGATTTGACCGAAAAAAGCAAGAAAAACGAATAATTTTAGCGAAATTTCAATTTTTATCCTCTTTTTTCCCTTAATTAATCGAGATTTAACCGAAAAAAGCATGAAAACGAATAAATATAGCGGAATTTCTATTTTTTTCTTCTTTTTTTCCTTTAATTTTCCTTATTTTATCGAGATTTGACCGAAAAAAGCAAGAAAAACGAATAATTTTAGCGAAATATCAATTTTTATCATCTTTTTTCCCTTGATTTTCCTTATTTTATCGAGATTTGACCGAAAAAAGCAAGAAAAACGAATAATTTTATCGAAATTTCAATTTTTATCATCTTTTTTCCCTAGATTTTCCTAATTTTATCGAGATTTGGCCGAATAAAGCAAGTAAAACGAATAATTTTTGCGAAATTTCAATTTCTTTCCTCTTTTTTTCCATTAATTTTCCTTATTTTATCGAGATTTGACCGAAAAAAGGAAGAAAAACGAATAATTTTAGCGAAATATCAATTTTATCCTCTTTTTTTCCCTTAATTTTCCTTATTTTATGAAAAGTTTTGTCCGAAAAAAGCAAGAAAAACGAATAATTTTAGCGAAAATTAAATTTTTTTCCTCTTTTTTTCCTTCATTCTCCTCATTTAACAAGATTTGACCGAAAAAAGCAAGAAAAACGAATAATTTTATCGAAATAACAATTTTTATCCTCTTTTTTTCCCTTAATTTTCCTTATTTTATCGAGATTTGACCAAAAAAAGCAAGAAAAACGAATAATTTTAGAAAATATAATAAATTTCAATTTTTTTCTTATTTTTTTCCCTTAGGTTTCCTTATTTTATCGAGATTTTACCGAAAAAAGCAAGAAAAACGAATAATTTTAGCGAAATTTCAATTTTTTTCATCTTTTTTTCCCTTAATTTTCCTTATTTTATCGAGATTTGACCGAAAAAAGCAAGAAAAACGAATAATTTTAGCAAAATTTCAATTTTTTTCCTCTTTTTTTCCCTTAATTTTCCTTATTTTATCGAGATTTGACCGAAAAAAGCAAGAAAAACGAATAATTTTAGCGAAATTTCAATTTTTTTCATCTTTTTTTCCCTTAATTTTCCTTATTTTATCGAGATTTGACCGAAAAAAGCAAGAAAAACGAATAATTTTAGCGAAATTTCAATTTTTTTCCTCTTTTTTTCCCTTAAATTTCCTTATTTTATGAAAAGTTTTGTCCGAAAAAAGCAAGAAAAACGAATAATTTTAGCGAAATTTCAATTTTTTTCCTCTTTTTTTCCTTCATTCTCCTCATTTAACGAGATTTGACCGAAAAAAGCAAGAAAAACGAATAATTTTATTGAAATAACAATTTTTATCCTCTTTTTTTCCCTTAATTTTCCTTATTTTATCGAGATTTGACCGGAAAAAGGAAGAAAAACGAATAATTTTAGCGAAATATCAATTTTTATCACCTTTTTTCCCTTGATTTTCCTTATTTTATCGAGATTTGACCGAAAAAAGCAAGAAAAACGAATAATTTTAGCGAAATATCAATTTTTATCATCTTTTTTCCCTTGATTTTCCTTATTTTATCGGGATTTGACCGAAAAAAGCAAGAAAAACGAATAATTTTATCGAAATTTCAATTTTTATCATCTTTTTTCCCTAGATTTTCCTAATTGTATCGAGATTTGGCCGAAAAAATCAATTAAAACGAATAATTTTTGCGAAATTTCAATTTTTTTCCTCTTTTTTTCCATTAATTTTCCTTATTTTATCGAGATTTGACCGAAAAAAGGAAGAAAAACGAATAATTTTAGCGAAATATCAATTTTTATCCTCTTTTTTTCCCTTAATTTTCCTTATTTTATGAAAAGTTTTGTCCGAAAAAAGCAAGAAAAACGAATAATTTTACCGAAATTTCAATTTTTTTCCTCTTTTTTTCCTTCATTCTCCTCATTTAACGAGATTTGACCGAAAAAAGCAAGAAAAACGAATAATTTTATCGAAATAACAATTTTTATCCTCTTTTTTTCCCTTAATTTTCCTTATTTTATCGAGATTTGACCAAAAAAAGCAAGAAAAACGAATAATTTTAGAAAATAGTATAAATTTCAATTTTTTTCTTCTTTTTTTCCCTTAATTTTCCTTATTTTATCGAGATTTTACCGAAAAAAGCAAGATGAACGAATAATTTTAGCGAAATATCAATTTTTATCATCTTTTTTCCCTGGATTTTCCTTATTTTATCGAGATTTGACCGAAAAAAGCAAGAAAAACGAATAATTTTAGCGAAATATCAATTTTTATCCTCTTTTTTTCCCTTAATTTTCCTTATTTTATCGAGATTTGACCGAAAAAAGCAAGAAAAACGAATAACTTTAGCGAAATTTCAATTTTTTTCCTCTTTTTTTCCCTAAATTTTCCTTATTTTATCGAGATTTGACCGAAAAAAGCAAGAAAAACGAATAATTTTAGCGAAATTTAAATTTTTTTCCTCTTTTTTTCCCTTAATTTTCATTGTTTTATCGAGATTTGACCGAAAAAAGCAAGAAAAACGAATAATTTTAGCGAAATATCAATTTTTATCATCTTTTTTCCCTTGATTTTCCTTATTTTATCGAGATTTGACCGAAAAAAGCAAGAAAAACGAATAATTTTATCGAAATTTCAATTTTTATCATCTTGTTTCCCTTGATTTTCCTTATTTAATCGAGATTTGACCGAAAAAAGCAAGAAAAACGAATAATTTTAGCGAAGTTTCAATTTTTTTCCTCTTTTTTTCCCTTAATTTTCCTTAGTTTATCGAGATTTGACCGAAAAAAGCAAGAAAAACGAATAATTTTAGCGAAATTTCAATTTTTATCCTCTTTTTTCCCTTAATTAATCGAGATTTAACCGAAAAAAGCATGAAAACGAATAATTATAGCGGAATTTCTATTTTTTTCTTCTTTTTTTCCTTTAATTTTCCTTATTTTATCGAGATTTGACCGAAAAAAGCAAGAAAAACGAATAATTTTAGCGAAATATATTTTTATCATCTTTTTTCCCTTGATTTTCCTTATTTTATCGAGATTTGACCGAAAAAAGCAAGAAAAACGAATAATTTTATCGAAATTTCAATTTTTATCATCTTTTTTCCCTAGATTTTCCTAATTTTATCGAGATTTGGCCGAATAAAGCAAGTAAAACGAATAATATTTGCGAAATTTCAATTTCTTTCCTCTTATTTTTCATTAATTTTCCTTATTTTATCGAGATTTGACCGAAAAAAGGAAGAAAAACGAATAATTTTAGCGAAATATCAATTTTATCCTCTTTTTTCCCTTAATTTTCCTTATTTATGAAAAGTTTTGTCCGAAAAAAGCAAGAAAAACGAATAATTTTAGCGAAAATTAAATTTTTTTCCTCTTTTTTTCCTTCATTCTCCTCATTTAACAAGATACGACCGAAAAAAGCAAGAAAAACGAATAATTTTATCGAAATAACAATTTTTATCCTCTTTTTTTCCCTTAATTTTCCTTATTTTATCGAGATTTGACCAAAAAAAGCAAGAAAAACGAATAATTTTAGAAAATATAATAAATTTCAATTTTTTTCTTATTTTTTTCCCTTAATTTTCCTTATTTTATCGAGATTTTACCGAAAAAAGCAAGAAAAACGAATAATTTTAGCGAAATTTCAATTTTTTTCATCTTTTTTTCCCTTAATTTTCCTTATTTTATCGAGATTTGACCGAAAAAAGCAAGAAAAACGAATAATTTTAGCAAAATTTCAATTTTTTTCCTCTTTTTTTCCCTTAATTTTCCTTATTTTATCGAGATT
Organism: Sympetrum striolatum; assembly: GCA_947579665.1. Taxonomy (NCBI): domain Eukaryota; kingdom Metazoa; phylum Arthropoda; class Insecta; order Odonata; family Libellulidae; genus Sympetrum; species Sympetrum striolatum. The sequence goes on from OX388349.1 coordinate 88,396,504, forward strand.
TGACCGAAAAAAGCAAGAAAAACGAATAATTTTAGCGAAATTTCAATTTTTTTCCTCTTTTTTTCCCTTAATTTTTTTAGTTTATCGAGATTTGACCGAAAAAAGCAAGAAAAACGAATAATTTTATCGAAATTTCAATTTTTATCATCTTTTTACCTTAATTTTTTTAGTTTATCGAGATTTGACCGAAAAAAGCAAGAAAAACGAATAATTTTAGCGAAATTTCAATTTTTATCATCTTTTTACCTTAATTTTCCTTATTTTATCGAGATTTGACCGAAAAAACCAAGAAAAACGAATAATTTTAGCGAAATTTCAATATTTTCCTCTTTTTTTCCCTTAATTTTCCTTATTTTATCGATATTTGACCGAAAATAGCAAGATAAACGAATAATTTTAGCGAAATATCAATTTTTATCATCTTTTTTCCCTTAATTTTCCTTATTTTATCAAGTATTGATCGAAAAAAGCAAGAAAAACGAATTATTTTAGCGAAATATCAATTTTTATCCTCTTTTCTTCCCTTAATTTTCCTTATTTTATCGAGATTTGACCGAAAAAAGCAAGAAAAACGAATAACTTTAGTGAAATTTCAATTTTTTTCCTCTTTTTTTTCCTTAATTTTCCTTATTTTATCGAGTTTTGACCGAAAAAAGAAAGAAAAACGAATAATTTTAGCGAAATTTCAATTTTTTTCCTCTTTTTTTCCTTCATTCTCCTCATTTAACGAGATTTGACCGAAAAAAGCAAGAAAAACGAATAATTTTAGCGAAATATAAATTTTTATCCTCTATTTTTTCCCTTAATTAATCGAGATTTAACCGAAAAAAGCAAGAAAACAAATAATTATAGCGAAATTTCAATTTTTTTCTTCTTTTTTTCCCTTAATTTTCCTTATTTTATCGAGATTTGACCGAAAAAAGGCAAGAAAAACGAATAATTTTAGCGAAATATCAATTTTTATCATCTTTTTTCCCTTGATTTTCCTTATTTTATCGAGATTTGACCGAAAAAAGCAAGAAAAACGAATAATTTAATCGAAATTTCAATTTTTATCATCTTTTTTCACTTTATTTTCCTTATTTTATCGAGATTTGACCGAAAAAAGCAGGAAAAACGAATAATTTTAGCGAAATTTCAATTTTTATCATCTTTTTTCCCTTAATTTTCCTTATTTTATCGAGATTTGACCGAAAAAACCAAGAGAAACGAATAATTTTAGCGAAATTTCAATATTTTCCTCTTTTTTTCCCTTAATTTTCCTTATTTTATCGATATTTGACCGAAAATAGCAAGAAAAACGAATAATTTTAGCGAAATATCAATTTTTATCATCTTTTTTCCCTTAATTTTCCTTATTTTATCAAGATTTGACCGAAAAAAGCAAGAAAAACGAATTATTTTAGCGAAATATCAATTTTTATCCTCTTTTCTTCCCTTAATTTTCCTTATTTTATCGAGATTTGACCGAAAAAAGCAAGAAAAACGAATAACTTTAGCGAAATTTCAATTTTTTTCCTCTTTTTTTCCCTTAATTTTCCTTATTTTATCTAGATTTTACCGAAAAAAGAAAGAAAAACGAATAATTTTTGCGAAATTTCAATTTTTTTCCTCTTTTTTTCCTTCATTCTCCTCATTTAACGAGATTTGACCGAAAAAAGCAAGAAAAACGAATAATTTTAGCTAAATTTCAATTTTTATCCTCTTTTTCCCCTTAATTTTCCTTATTTTATCGAGATTTGATCGAAAAAAGCAAGAAAAACGAATAATTTTAGCTAAATTTAAATTTTTTTCCTCTTTTTTTCCCTTAATTTTCCTTGTTTTTATCGAGATTTGACCGAAAAAAGCAAGAAAAACGAATAATTTTAGCGAAATTTCAATTTTTTTCCTCTTTTTTTCCTTCATTCTCCTCATTTAACGAGATTTGTCCGAAAAAAGCAAGAAAAACGAATAATTTTATCGAAATTTCAATTTTTATTCTCTTTTTTTCCCTTAATTTTCCTTATTTTATCGAGATTTGACCGAAAAAAGCAAGAAAAACGAATAATTTTAGCGAAATTTCAATTTTTTTCCACTTTTTTTCCCTTAATTTTCCTTATTTTATCGAGATTTGACCGAAAAGAGAAAGAAAAACGAATAATTTTAGCGAAATATCAATTTTTATCCTCTCTTTTCCCTTAATTTTCCTTATTTTATCGAGATTTGACCGAAAAAAACAAGAAAAACGAATAATTTTTGCGATATATCAGTTTTTATCATCTTTTTTCCCTTGATTTTCCTTATTTTATCAAGATTTGACCGAAAAAAAGCAAGAAAAACGAATAATTTTATCGCAATTTCAATTTTTATCATCTTTTTTCCCTTGATTTTCCTTATTTAATCGAGATTTGACCGAAAAAAAGCATAAAAAACGAATAATTTTAGCGAAATTTCAATTTTTATCCTCTTTTTTTCCCTTAATTAATCGAGATTTAACCGAAAAAAGCAAGAAAACGATTAATTATAGCGAAATTTCAATTTTTTTCTTCTTTTTTCCCTTAATTTTTCCTTATTTTATCGAGATTTGACGGAAAAATGCAAGAAAAACGAATAATTTTAGCGAAATATAAATTTTTATCATCTTTTTTTCCCTTAATTAATCGAGATTTAACCGAAAAAAGCAAGAAAACGAATAATTATAGCGAAATTTCAATTTTTTTCTTCTTTTTTTCCCTTAATTTTTCCTTAGTTTATCGAGATTTGACCGAAAAAAGCAAGAAAAACGAATAATTTTAGCGAATTTTCAATTTTTATCCTCTTTTTTTCCCTTAATTAATCGAGATTTAACCGAAAAAAGCAAGAAAACGAATAATTATAGCGAAATTTCAATTTTTTTCTTCTTTTTTTCCCTTAATTTTTCCTTATTTTATCGAGATTTGACGGAAAAAAGCAAGAAAAACGAATAATTTTAGCGAAATATAAATTTTTATCATCTTTTTTCCCTTGATTTTCCTTATTTTATCGAGATTTGACCGAAAAAAGCAAGAAAAACGAATAATTTAGCGAAATATCAATTTTTATCCTCTTTATTTCCCTTAATTTTTTTAGTTTATCGAGATTTGACCGAAAAAAACAAGAAAAACGAATAATTTTAGCGAAATTTCAATTTTTATTATCTTTTTTCCCTTAATTTTCCTTATTTTATCGAGATTTGACCGAAAAAAACCAAGAAAAACGAATAATTTTAGCGAAATTTCAATATTATCCTCTTTTTTTCCCTTAATTTTCCTTATTTTATCGATATTTGACCGAAAATTGCAAGAAAAACGAATAATTTTAGCGAAATATCAATTTTTATCATCTTTTTTCCCTTGATTTTCCTTATTTTATCACGATTTGACCGAAAAAAGCAAGAAAAACGAATAATTTTAGCGAAATATCAATTTTTATCATCTTTTTTTCCCTTAATTTTCCTTATTTTATCGAGATTTGACCGAAAAAAGCAAGAAAAACGAATTAATTTAGCGAAATTTCAATTTTTTTCCTCTTTTTTTCCCTTAATTTTCCTTATTTTATCGAGATTTGACCGAAAAAAGCAAGAAAAACGAATAATTTTAGCGAAATTTAAATTTTTATCCTCTTTTTTTCCCTTAATTAATCGAGATTTAACCGAAAAAAGCAAGAAAACAAATAATTATAGCGAAATTTCAATTTTTTTCTTCATTTTTTTCCCTTAATTTTCCTTATTTTATCGAGATTTGGCCGAAAAAAGGCAAGAAAAACGAATAAGTTTAGCGAAATATCAATTTTTATCATCTTATTTCCCTTGATTTTCCTTATTTTAACGAGATTTGACCGAAAAAAGCAAGAAAAACGAATAATTTTATCGAAATTTCAATTTTTATCATCTTTTTTCCCTTAATTTTCCTTATTTTATCGAGATTTGACCGAAAAAAGCAAGAAAAACGAATAATTTTAGCGAAATTTAAATTTTTTTCCTCTTTTTTTCCCTTAATTTTCCTTGTTTTTATCGAGATTTGACTGAAAATAGCAAGAAAAACGTAAATTTTTAGCGAAATTTCAATTTTTTCTTCTTTTTTTCCTTCATTCTTCTCATTTAACGAGATTTGACCGAAAAAAGCAAGAAAAACTAATAATTTTATCGAAATAACAATTTTTCTCCTCATTTTTTCCATTAATTTTCCTTATTTTATCGAGATTTGACCGAAAAAAGGAAGAAAAACGAATAATTTTAGCGAAATTTCAATTTTTTACCTCTTTTTTACCCTTAATTTTCCTTACTTTATCGAGATTTGACCGCAAAAAGCAAGAAAAACGAATAATTTTAGCGAAATTTCAATTGTTTTCCTCTTTTTTTCCCTTAATTTTCCTTAGTTAATCGAGATTTGACCGAAAAAAGCAAGAAAAGCGAATAATTATAGATAATATAATAAATTTCAATTTTTTTCTTCTTTTGTTATCTTAATTTTCCTTATTTTATCGAGATTTGACCGAAAAAAGCAAGAAAAACGAATAATTTTATCGAAATTTCAATTTCTATCATCTTTTTTCCCTTGATTTTCCTTATTTAATCGAGATTTGACCGAAAAAAGCAAGAAAAACGAATAATTTTAGCGAAATTTCAATTTTTTTCCTCATTTTCTTCCTTAATTTTCCTTAGTTTATCGAGATTTGACCGAAAAAAGCAAGAAAAACGAATAATTTTAGCGAAATTTCAATTTTTATCCTCTTTTTTTCCCTTAATTAATCGAGATTTAACCGAAAAAAGCAAGAAAACGAATAATTATAGCGAAATTTCAATTTTTTTCTTCTTTTTTTCGCTTAATTTTTCCTTATTTTATCGAGATTTGACGGAAAAAAGCAAGAAAAACGAGTAATTTTAGCGAAATATCAATTTTTATCATCTTTTTTCCCTTGATTTTCCTTATTTTATCGAAAAAAGCAAGAAAAACGAATAATTTTATCGAAATTTCAATTTTTATCATCTTATTTCCCTTGATTTTCCTTATTTTATCGAGATTTGACCGAAAAAAGCAAGAAAAACGAATAATTTTAGCGAAATATCAATTTTTATCCTCTTTTTTTCCCTTAATTTTTTTAGTTTATCGAGATTTGACCGAAAAAAGCAAGAAAAACGAATAATTTTAGCGAAATTTCAATTTTTATCATCTTTTCTACCTTAATTTTCCTTATTTTATCGAGATTTGACCGAAAAAAACCAAGAAAAACGAATAATTTTAGCGAAATTTCAATATTATCCTCTTTTTTTCCCTTAATTTTCCTTATTTTATCGATATTTGACCGAAAATAGCAAGAAAAACGAATAATTTTAGCGAAATATCAATTTTTATCATCTTTTTTCCCTTGATTTTCCTTATTTTATCAAGATTTGACCGAAAAAAGCAAGAAAAACGAAAAATTTTAGCGAAATATCAATTTTTATCATCTTTTTTTCCCTTAATTTTCCTTATTTTATCGAGATTTGACCGAAAAAAGCAAGAAAAACGAATTAATTTAGCGAAATTTCAATTTTTTCCCCTTTTTTTCCCTTAATTTTCCTTATTTTATCGAGATTTGACCGAAAAAAGGCAAGAAAAACGAATAATTTTAGCGAAATATCAATTTTTATCACCTTTTTTCCCTTGATTTTCCTTATTTTATCGAGATTTGACCGAAAAAAGCAAGAAAAACGAAAAATTTTATCGAAATTTCAATTTTTATCATCTTTTTTCCCTTGATTTTCCTTATTTTATCGAGATTTGACCGAAAAAAGCAAGAAAAACGAATAATTTTAGCGAAATATCAATTTTATCCTCTTTTTTCCCTTAATTTTCCTTATTTTATCGAGATTTGACCGAAAAAAGCAAGAAAAACGAAAAACTTTATCGAAATTTCAATTTCTATCCTCTTCTTTTCCCTTAATTTTGCTTATTTTATCGAGATTTGACCGAAAAAAGAAGGAAAAACGAATAATTTTAGCGAAATTTCAATTTCTATCCTCTTTTTTCCCTTAATTTTCCTTATTTTATCGAGATTTGACCGAAAAAAGCAAGAAAAACGAATAATTTTAGCGAAATTTAAATTTTTTTCCTCTTTTTTTCCCTTAATTTTCCTTGTTTTTATCGAGATTTGACCGAAAATAGCAAGAAAAACGAATAATTTTAGCGAAATTTCAATTTTTTTCCTCTTTTTTTCCTTCATTCTCCTCATTTAACGAGATTAGACCGAAAAAAGCAAGAAAAACGAATAATTTTATCGAAATAACAATTTTTATCCTCTTTTTTTCCATTAATTATCCTTATTTTATCGAGATTTGACCGAGAAAAGGAAGAAAAACGAATAATTTTAGCGAAATTTCAATTTTTTACCTCTTCTTTAACCTTAATTTTCCTTACTTTATCGAGATTTGACCGCAAAAAGCAAGAAAAACAAATAATTTTAGCGAAATTTCAATTGTTTTCCTCTTTTTTTCCCTTAATTTTCCTTAGTTAATCGAGATTTGACCGAAAAAAGCAAGAAAAACGAATAATTATAGATAATATAATAAATTTCAATTTTTTTCTTCTATTTTTCCCTTAATGTTCCTTATTTTATTGAGATTTGACCGAAAAAAGCAAGAAAAACGAATAATTTTAGCGAAATTTCAATTTTTTTCATCTTTTTTCCTTTCATTTTCCTTATTTTATCGAGATTTGACCGAAAAAAGCAAGAAAAACGAATAATTTTAGCGAAATTTCTTTTTTTTTCCTCTTTTTTTCCCTTAATTTTCCTTATTTTATCGAGATTTGACCGAAAAAAGCAAGAAAAACGAATAATTTTAGCGAAATTTCAATTTTTTTCCTCTTTTTTTAACTTAATTTTCCTTATTTTATCGAGATTTGAACAATAAAAGCAAGAAAAACGAATAATTGTAGCGAAATATCAATTTTTATCAACTTTTTTCCCTTGATTTTCCTTATTTTATCGAGATTTGACCGAAAAAAGGAAGAAAAACGAATAATTTTATCGAAATTTCAATTTTTATCCTCTTTTTTTCCCTTAATTAATCGAGATTCAACCGAAAAAAGCAAGAAAACGAATAATTATAGCGAAATTTCAATTTTTTTCTTCTTTTTTTCCCTTAATTTTTCCTTATTTTATCGAGATTTGACGGAAAAAAGCAAGAAAAACGAATAATTTTAGCGAAATTTCAATTTTTATCATCTTATTTCCCTTGATTTTCCTTATTTTATCGAGATTTGACCGAAAAAAGCAAGAAAAACGAATAATTTTAGCGAAATATCAATTTTTATCCTCTTTTTTTCCCTTAATTTTTTTAGTTTATCGAGATTTGACCGAAAAAAGCAAGAAAAACGAATAATTTTAGCGAAATTTCAATTTTTATCATCTTTTCTCCCTTAATTTTCCTTATTTTATCGAGATTTGACCGAAAAAAACCAAGAAAAACGAATAATTTTAGCGAAATTTCAATATTATCCTCTTTTTTTCCCTTAATTTTCCTTATTTTATCGATATTTGACGGAAAAAAGCAAGAAAAACGAATAATTTTAGCGAAATATCAATTTTTATCATCTTTTTTCCCTTGATTTTCCTTATTTTATCAAGATTTGACCGAAAAAAGCAAGAAAAACGAATAATTTTAGCGAAATATCAATTTTTATCATCTTTTTTTCCCTTAATTTTCCTTATTTTATCGAGATTTGACCGAAAAAAGCAAGAAAAACAAATTAATTTAGCGAGCTTTCAATTTTTTTCCTCTTTTTTTCCCTTAATTTTCCTTATTTTATCGAGATTTGACCGAAAAAAGGCAAGAAAAACGAATAATTTTAGCGAAATATCAATTTTTATCACCTTTTTTCCCTTGATTTTCCTTATTTTATCGAGATTTGACCGAAAAAAGCAAGAAAAACGAATAATTTTAGCGAAATTTCAATTTTTATCCTCTTTTTTCCCTTAATTTTCCTTATTTTATCGAGATTTGACCGAAAAAAGCAAGAAAAACGAATAATTTTAGCGAAATTTAAATTTTTTTCCTCTTTTTTTCCCTTAATTTTCCTTGTTTTTATCGAGATTTGACCGAAAATAGCAAGAAAAACGAATAATTTTAGCGAAATTTAAATTTTTTTCCTCTTTTTTTCCCTTAATTTTCCTTGTTTTTATCGAGATTTGACCGAAAATAGCAAGAAAAACGAATAATTTTAGCGAAATTTCAATTTTTTTCCTCTTTTTTTCCTTCATTCTCCTCATTTAACGAGATTTGACCGAAAAAAGCTAGAAAAACGAATAATTTTATGGAAATAACAATTTTTATCCATTTTTTTTCCATTAATTTCCCTTACTTTATCGAGATTTGACTGCAAAAAGCAAGAAAAAAAAATAATTTTAGCGAAATTTCAATTGTTTTCCTCTTTTTTTCCCTTAATTTTCCTTAGTTAATCGAGATTTGACCGAAAAAAGCAAGAAAAACGAATAATTATAGATAATATAATAAATTTCAATTTTTTTCTTCTTTTTGTTCCTTAATGTTCCTTATTTTATCGAGATTTGACCGAAAAAAGCAAGAAAAACGAATAATTTTAGCGAAATTTCAATTTTTTTCCTCTTTTTTTATCTTAATTTTCCTTATTTTATCGAGATTTGAACAATAAAAGCAAGAAAAACGAATAATTGTAGCGAAATATCAATTTTTATCATCTTTTTTCCCTTGATTTTCCTTATTTTATCGAGATTTGACCGAAAAAAGGAAGAAAAACGAATAATTTTAGCGAAATTTCAATTTTTATCCTCTTTTTTTCCCTTAATTAATCGAGATTTAACCGAAAAAAGCAAGAAAACGAATAATTATAGCGAAATTTCAATTTTTTTCTTCTTTTTTTCCCTTAATTTTCCTTAGTTAATCGAGATTTGACCGAAAAAAGCAAGAAAAACGAATAATTATAGATAATATAATAAATTTCAATTTTTTTCTTCTATTTTTCCCTTAATGTTCCTTATTTTATTGAGATTTGACCGAAAAAAGCAAGAAAAACGAATAATTTTAGCGAAATTTCAATTTTTTTCATCTTTTTTCCTTTCATTTTCCTTATTTTATCGAGATTTGACCGAAAAAAGCAAGAAAAACGAATAATTTTAGCGAAATTTCTTTTTTTTTCCTCTTTTTTTCCCTTAATTTTCCTTATTTTATCGAGATTTGACCGAAAAAAGCAAGAAAAACGAATAATTTTAGCGAAATTTCAATTTTTTTCCTCTTTTTTTAACTTAATTTTCCTTATTTTATCGAGATTTGAACAATAAAAGCAAGAAAAACGAATAATTGTAGCGAAATATCAATTTTTATCAACTTTTTTCCCTTGATTTTCCTTATTTTATCGAGATTTGACCGAAAAAAGGAAGAAAAACGAATAATTTTATCGAAATTTCAATTTTTATCCTCTTTTTTTCCCTTAATTAATCGAGATTCAACCGAAAAAAGCAAGAAAACGAATAATTATAGCGAAATTTCAATTTTTTTCTTCTTTTTTTCCCTTAATTTTTCCTTATTTTATCGAGATTTGACGGAAAAAAAGCAAGAAAAACGAATAATTTTAGCGAAATTTCAATTTTTATCATCTTATTTCCCTTGATTTTCCTTATTTTATCGAGATTTGACCGAAAAAAGCAAGAAAAACGAATAATTTTAGCGAAATATCAATTTTTATCCTCTTTTTTTCCCTTAATTTTTTTAGTTTATCGAGATTTGACCGAAAAAAGCAAGAAAAACGAATAATTTTAGCGAAATTTCAATTTTTATCATCTTTTCTCCCTTAATTTTCCTTATTTTATCGAGATTTGACCGAAAAAAACCAAGAAAAACGAATAATTTTAGCGAAATTTCAATATTATCCTCTTTTTTTCCCTTAATTTTCCTTATTTTATCGATATTTGACGGAAAAAAGCAAGAAAAACGAATAATTTTAGCGAAATATCAATTTTTATCATCTTTTTTCCCTTGATTTTCCTTATTTTATCAAGATTTGACCGAAAAAAGCAAGAAAAACGAATAATTTTAGCGAAATATCAATTTTTATCATCTTTTTTTCCCTTAATTTTCCTTATTTTATCGAGATTTGACCGAAAAAAGCAAGAAAAACAAATTAATTTAGCGAGCTTTCAATTTTTTTCCTCTTTTTTTCCCTTAATTTTCCTTATTTTATCGAGATTTGACCGAAAAAAGGCAAGAAAAACGAATAATTTTAGCGAAATATCAATTTTTATCACCTTTTTTCCCTTGATTTTCCTTATTTTATCGAGATTTGACCGAAAAAAGCAAGAAAAACGAATAATTTTAGCGAAATTTCAATTTTTATCCTCTTTTTTCCCTTAATTTTCCTTATTTTATCGAGATTTGACCGAAAAAAGCAAGAAAAACGAATAATTTTAGCGAAATTTAAATTTTTTTCCTCTTTTTTTCCCTTAATTTTCCTTGTTTTTATCGAGATTTGACCGAAAATAGCAAGAAAAACGAATAATTTTAGCGAAATTTAAATTTTTTTCCTCTTTTTTTCCCTTAATTTTCCTTGTTTTTATCGAGATTTGACCGAAAATAGCAAGAAAAACGAATAATTTTAGCGAAATTTCAATTTTTTTCCTCTTTTTTTCCTTCATTCTCCTCATTTAACGAGATTTGACCGAAAAAAGCTAGAAAAACGAATAATTTTATCGAAATAACAATTTTTATCCATTTTTTTTCCATTAATTTTCCTTACTTTATCGAGATTTGACCGCAAAAAGCAAGAAAAAAAAATAATTTTAGCGAAATTTCAATTGCTTTCCTCTTTTTTTCCCTTAATTTTCCTTAGTTAATCGAGATTTGACCGAAAAAAGCAAGAAAAACGAATAATTATAGATAATATAATAAATTTCAATTTTTTTCTTCTTTTTTTTCCTTAATGTTCCTTATTTTATCGAGATTTGACCGAAAAAAGCAAGAAAAACGAATAATTTTAGCGAAATTTCAATTTTTTTCCTCTTTTTTTATCTTAATTTTCCTTATTTTATCGAGATTTGAACAATAAAAGCAAGAAAAACGAATAATTGTAGCGAAATATCAATTTTTATCATCTTTTTTCCCTTGATTTTCCTTATTCTATCGAGATTTGACCGAAAAAAGGAAGAAAAACGAATAATTTTAGCGAAATTTCAATTTTTATCCTCTTTTTTTCCCTTAATTAATCGAGATTTAACCGGAAAAAGCAAGAAAACGAATAATTATAGCGAAATTTCAATTTTTTTCTTCTTTTTTTCCCTTAATTTTTCCTTATTTTATCGAGATTTGAGGGAAAAAAGCAAGAAAAACGAATAATTTTAGCGAAATATCAATTTTTATCATCTTTTTTCCCTTGATTTTCCTTATTTTATCGAGATTTTATCGAAAAAAGCAAGAAAAACGAATAATTTTATCGAAATTTCAATTTTTATCATCTTTTTTCCCTTGATTTTCCTTATTTTATCGAGATTTGACCGAAAAAAGCAAGAAAAACAAAACTTTTAGCGAAATATCAATTTTTATCCTCTTTTTCTCCCTTAATTTTTTCAGTTTATCGAGATTTGACCGAAAAAAGCAAGAAAAACGAATAATTTTAGCGAAATTTCAATTTTTATCATCTTTTTTTCCCTTAATTTTCCTTATTTTATCGATATTTGACCGAAAATAGCAAGAAAAACGAAAAATTTTAGCGAAATATCAATTTTTATCATCTTTTTTCCCTTGATTTTCCTTATTTTATCAAGATTTGACCGAAAAAAGCAAGAAAAACGAATAATTTTAGCGAAATATCAATTTTTATCATCTTTTTTTCCCTTAATTTTCCTTATTTTATCGAGATTTGACCGAAAAAAGCAAGAAAAACGAATTAATTTAGCGAAATTTCAATTTTTTTCCTCTTTTTTTCCCTTAATTTTCCTTATTTTATCGAGATTTGACCGAAAAAAGCAAGAAAAACGAATAATTTTAGCGAAATTTCAATTTTTTTCCTCTTTTTTTCCTTCATTCTCCTCATTTAACGAGATTTGACCGAAAAAAGCAAGAAAAACGAATAATTTTAGCGAAATTTAAATTTTTATCCTCTTTTTTTTCCTTATTTTATCGAGATTTGACCGAAAAAAGCAAGAAAAACGAATAATTTTATCGAAATTTCAATTTTTTTGCTCTTTTTTCCCATGATTTTCCTTATTTTATCGAGATTTGACCGAAAAAAGCAAGAAAAACGAATAATTTTAGCGAAATATCAATTTTTATCCTCTTTTTTTCCCTTAATTTTCCTTATTTTATCGAGATTTGACCGAAAAAGGCAGGAAAAACGAATAACTTTATCGAAATTTCAATTTCTATCCTCTTCTATTCCCTTGATTTTGCTTATTTTATCGAGATTTGCCCGAAAAAAGAAGGAAAAACGAATACTTTTAGCGAAATTTCAATTTTTATCCTCTTTTTTCCCTTAATTTTCCTTATTTTATCGAGATTTGACCGATAAAAGCAAGAAAAACGAATAATTTTAGCGAAATTTAAATTTTTTTCCTCTTTTTTTCCCTTAATTTTCCTTGTTTTTATCGAGATTTGACCGAAAATAGCAAGAAAAACGAATAATTTTAGCGAAATTTTAATTTTTTTCCTCTTTTTTTCCTTCATTCTCCTCATTTAACGAGATTTGACAGAAAAAAGCAAGAAAAACGAATAATTTTATCGAAATAACAATTTTTATCCTCTTTTTTTCCATTAATTTTCCTTATTTTATCGAGATTTGACCGAAAAAAGGAAGAAAAACGAATAATTTTAGCAAAATTTCAATTGTTTTCCTCTTTTTTTCCCTTAATTTTCCTTAGTTAATCGAGATTTGACCGAAAAAAGCAAGAAAAACGAATAATTATAGATAATATAATAAATTTCAATTTTCTTCTTCTTTTTTTCCCTTAATGTTCCTTATTTTATCGAGATTTGACCGAAAAAAGCAAGAAAAACGAATAATTTTAGCGAAATTTCAATTTTTTTCCTCTTTTTTTCCCTTAATTTTCCTTATTTTATCGAGATTTGACCGAAAAAAGCAAGAAAAACGAATAATTTTAGCGAAATTTGTATTTTTTTCATCTTTTTTTCCCTTAATTTTCCTTATTTTATCGAGATTTGACCGAAAAAAGCAAGAAAAACGAATAATTTTAGCGAAATTTCAATTTTTTTCCTCTTTTTTTCCCTTAATTTTGCTTATTTTATCGAGATTTTACCGAAAAAAACCAAGAAAAACGAATAATTTTAGCGAAATTTCAATTTTTTCCTCTTTTTTTTCCTTAATTTGCCTTATTTTATCGATATTTGACCGAAAAAAGCAAGAAAAACGAATAATTTTAGCGAAATATCAATTTTTATCATATTTTTTTCCTTCATTCTCCTCATTTAACGAGATTTGACCGAAAAAAGCAAGAAAAACGAATAATTTTAGCGAAATTTAAATTTTTATCCTCTTTTTTTCCCTTAATTAATCGAGATTTAACCGAAAAAAGCAAGAAAACAAATAATTATAGCGAAATTTCAATTTTTTTCTTCTTTTTTTCCCTTAATTTTCCTTATTTTATCGAGATTTGACCGAAAAAAGGCAAGAAAAACGAATAATTTTATCGAAATAACAATTTTTATCCTCTTTTTTTCCTTCATTCTCCTCATTTAACGAGATTTGACCGAAAAAAGCAAGAAAAACGAATAATTTTATCGAAATAACAATTTTTATCCTCTTTTTTCAATTAATTTTCCTTATTTTATCGAGATTTGACCGAAAAAAGGAAGAAAAACGAATAATTTTAGCGAAATTTCAATTTTTTACCTCTTTTTTACCCTTAATTTTCCTTACTTTATCGAGATTTGACCGCAAAAAGCAAGAAAAACGAATAATTTTAGCGAAATTTCAATTGTTTTCCTCTTTTTTTCCCTTAATTTTCCTTAGTTAATCGAGATTTGACCGAAAAAAGCAAGAAAAACGAATAATTATAGATAATATAATAAATTTCAATTTTTTTCTTCTTTTTTTCCCATTAATGTTCCTTATTTTATCGAGATTTGACCGAAAAAAGCAAGAAAAACGAAAAATTTTAGCGAAATTTCAATTTTTTTCATCTTTTTTTCCCTTCATTTTCCTTATTTTATCGAGATTTGACCGAAAAAAGCAAGAAAAACGAATAATTTTAGCGAAATTTCAATTTTTTTCCTCTTTTTTTCCCTTAATTTTCCTTATTTTATCGAGATTTGACCGGAAAAAGCAAGAAAAACGAATAATTTTAGCGAAATTTCAATTTTTTTCCTCATTTTCTCCCTTAATTTTCCTTAGTTTATCGAGATTTGACCGAAAAAAGCAAGAAAAACGAATAATTTTAGCGAAATTTCAATTTTTATCCTCTTTTTTTCCCTTAATTAATCGAGATTTAACCGAAAAAAGCAAGAAAACGAATAATTATAGCGAAATTTCAATTTTTTTCTTCTTTTTTTCCCTTAATTTTTCCTTATTTTATCGAGATTTGAAGGAAAAAAGCAAGAAAAACGATAATTTTAGCGAAATATCAATTTTTATCATCTTTTTTCCCTTGATTTTCCTTATTTTATCGAAAAAAGCAAGAAAAACGAATAATTTTAGCGAAATATCAATTTTTATCATCTTTTTTTCCCTTAAGTTTCCTTATTTTATCGAGATTTGACCGAAAAAAGCAAGAAAAACGAATTAATTTAGCGAAATCTCAATTTTTTTCCTCTTTTTTTCCCTTAATTTTCCTTATTTTATCGAGATTTGACCGAAAAAAGCAAGAAAAACGAATAATTTTAGCGAAATTTCAATTTTTTTTTTCTTTTTTTCCTTCATTCTCCTCATTTAACGAGATTTGACCGAAAAAAGCAAGAAAAACGAATAATTTTAGCGAAATTTAAATTTTTATCCTCTTTTTTTCCCTTAATTAATCGAGATTTAACCGAAAAAAGCAAGAAAACAAATAATTATAGCGAAATTTCAATTTTTTTCTTCTTTTTTTCCCTTAATTTTCCTTATTTTATCGAGATTTGACCGAAAAAAGGAAAGAAAAACGAATAATTTTAGCGAAATTTCAATTTTTATCCTCTTTTTTCCCTTAATTTTCCTTATTTTATCGAGATTTGACCGATAAAAGCAAGAAAAACGAATAATTTTAGCGAAATTTAAATTTTTTTCCTCTTTTTTTCCCTTAATTTTCATTGTTTTTATCGAGATTTGACCGAAAATAGCAAGAAAAACGAATAATTGTAGCGAAATTTCAATTTTTTTCCTCTTTTTTTCCTTCATTCTCCTCATTTAACGAGATTTGACCGAAAAAAAGCAAGAAAAACGAATAATTTTATCGAAATAACAATTTTTATCCTCTTTTTTTTCATTAATTTTCCTTACTTTATCAAGATTTGACCGCAAAAAGCAAGAAAAACGAATAATTTTAGCGAAATTTCAATTGTTTTCCTCTTTTTTTCCCTTAATTTTCCTTAGTTAATCGAGATTTGACCGAAAAAAGCAAGAAAAACGAATAATTATAGATAATATAATAAATTTCAATTTTTTTCTTCTTTTTTTCCCATTAATGTTCCTTATTTTATCGAGATTCGACCAAAAAAAGCAAGAAAAACGAATAATTTTAGCGAAATTTCAATTTTTTTCATCTTTTTTTCCCTTCATTTTCCTTATTTTATCGAGATTTGACCGAAAAAAGCAAGAAAAACGAATAATTTTTGCGAAATTTCAATTTTTTTCCTCTTTTTTTCCCTTAATTTTCCTTATTTTATCGAGATTTGACCAAAAAAAGCAAGAAAAACGAGTAATTTTAGCGAAATTTGTATTTTTTTCATCTTTTTTTCCCTTAATTTTGCTTATTTTATCGAGATTTGACCGAAAAAAGCAAGAAAAACGAATAATTTTAGCGAAATTTCAATTTTTTCCTCTTTTTTTCCCTTAATTTTCCTTATTTTATCGATATTTGACCGAAAAAAGCAAGAAAAACGAATAATTTTAGCGAAATATCAATTTCTATCATATTTTTTCCCTTAATTTTCCTTATTTTATCGAGATTTGACCGAAAAAAGCAAGAAAAACGAATAACTTTAGCGAAATTTCAATTTTTTTCCTCTTTTTTTCCCTTAATTTTCCTTATTTTATCGAGATTTGACCGAAAAAAGCAAGAAAAACGAATAATTTTAGCGAAATTTCAAATTTTTTCCTCTTTTTTTCCCTTAATTTTCCTTATTTTATCGAGATTTTTCCGGAAAAAGCAAGTGAAACGAATGATTTTAGCGAAATTTCAATTTTTTTCCTCTTTTTTCCCTTAATTTTCTTTATTTTATCGAGATTTGACCGAAAAAAGCAAGAAAAACGAATAATTTTATCGAAATTTCAATTTTTATCCTCTTTTTTTCCCTTAATTTTCCTTATTTTATCGAGATTTGACCGAAAAAAGCAAGAAAAACGAATAATTTTAGCGAAATTTCAATTTTTTTCCACTTTTTCTCCCTTAATTTTCCTTAATTAATCGAGATTTGACCGAAAAAAGAAAGAAAAACGAATAATTTTAGCGAAATATCAATTTTTATCCTCTCTTTTCCCTTAATTTTCCTTATATTTTCGAGATTTGACCGAAAAAAGCAAGAAAAACGAATAACTTTAGCGAAATTTCAATTTTTTTCCTTTTTTTTTCTCTTAATTTTCCTTATTTTATCGAGATTTGGCCGAAAAAAGCAAGTAAAACGAATAATTTTAGCGAAATTTCATTTTTTTCCTCTTTTTTTCCCTTAATTTTCCTTATTTTATCGAGATTTGACCGAAAAAAGCAAGAAAAACGAATAATTTTATCGAAATTTCAATTTTTATCCTCTTTTTTTCCCTTAATTTTCCTTATTTTATCGAGATTTGACCTAATAAAGCAAGAAAAACGAATAATTTTAGCGAAATTTCATTTTTTTTCCACTTTTTTTCCCTTAATTTTCCTTATATTATCGAGATTAGACCGAAAATAGCAAGAAAAACGAAAAATTTTAGCGAAATATCAATTTTTATCCTCTTTTTTCCCTTAATTTTCCTTATTTTATCGAGATTTGACCGAAAAAAGCAAGAAAAACGAATAATTTTAGCGAAATTTAAATTTTTTTTCTCTTTTTTTCCCTTAATTTTCCTTATTTTATCGAGATTTGACCGAAAAAAGGAAGAAAAACGAATAATTTTAGCGAAATTTCAATTTTTTTCCTCTTTTTTTCCCTTAATTTTCCTTAATTTATCGAGATTTGACCGCAAAAAGCAAGAAAACGAATAATTTTAGCGAAATTTCAATGTTTTCCTCTTTTTTTCCCTTAATTTTCCTTATTTTATCGATATTTGACCGAAAAAAGCAAGAAAAACGAATAATTTTAGCGAAATATCAATTTTTATCATAATTTTTCCCTTAATTTTCCTTATTTTATCGAGATTTGGCCGGAAAAAGCAAGTAAAACGAATGATTTTAGCGAAATTTCAATTTTTTTCCTCTTTTTTTCCCTTAATTTTCCTTATTTTATCGAGATTTGACCGGAAAAAGCAAGAAAAACGAATAATTTTAGCGAAATTTAAATTTTTATCCTCTTTTTTTCCCTTAATTAATCGAGATTTAACCGAAAAAAGCAAGAAAACAAATAATTATAGCGAAATTTCAATTTTTTTCTTCTTTTTTTCCCTTAATTTTCCTTATTTTATCGAGATTTGACCGAAAAAAGGCAAGAAAAACGAATAACTTTAGCGAAATATCAATTTTTATCATCTTTTTTCCCTTGCTTTTCCTTATTTTATCGAGATTTGACCGAAAAAAGCAAGAAAAACGAATAATTTTATCGAAATTTCAATTTTTATCATCTTTTTTCCCTTGATTTTCCTTATTTTATCGAGATTTGACCGAAAAAAGCAAGAAAAACGAATAACTTTATCGAAATTTCAATTTCTATCCTCTTCTTTTCCCTTAATTTTGCTTATTTTATCGAGATTTGACCGAAAAAAGAAGGAAAAACGAATAATTTTAGTGAAATTTCAATTTTTATCCTCTTTTTTCCCTTAATTTTCCTTATTTTATCGAGATTTGACCGATAAAAGCAAGAAAAACGAATAATTTTAGCGAAATTTAAATTTTTTTCCTCTTTTTTTCCCTTAATTTTCCTTGTTTTTATCGAGATTTGACCGAAAATAGCAAGAAAAACGAATAATTGTAGCGAAATTTCAATTTTTTTCCTCTTTTTTTCCTTCATTCTCCTCATTTAACGAGATTTGACCAAAAAAAGCAAGAAAAAGAATAATTTTATCGAAATAACAATTTTTATCCTCTTTTTTTCCATTAATTTTCCTTATTTTATCGAGATTTGACCGAAAAAAAGGAAGAAAAACGAATAATTTTAGCTAAATTTCAATTTTTTACCTCTTTATTACCCTTAATTTTCCTTACTTTATCGAGATTTGACCGCAAAAAGCAAGAAAAACGAATAATTTTAGCGAAATTTCAATTGTTTTCCTCTTTTTTTCCCTTAATTTTCCTTAGTTAATCGAGATTTGACCGAAAAAAGCAAGAAAAACGAATAATTATAGATAATATAATAAATTTCAATTTTTTTCTTCTTTTTTTTCCCTTAATGTTCCTTATTTTATCGAGATTCGACCGAAAAAAGCAAGAAAAACGAATAATTTTAGCGAAATTTCAATTTTTTTCATCTTTTTTTCCCTTCATTTTCCTTATTTTATCGAGATTTGACCGAAAAAACCAAGAATAACGAATAATTTTAGCGAAATTTCAATTTTTTTCCTCTTTTTTTCCCTTAATTTTCCTTATTTTATCGAGATTTGACCGAAAAAAAGCAAGAAAAACGAATAATTTTAGCGAAATTTGTATTTTTTCATCTTTTTTTCCCTTAATTTTGCTTATTTTATCGAGATTTGACCGAAAAAAGCAAGAAAAACGAATAATTTTGCGAAATTTCAATTTTTTTCCTCCTTTTTTCCCTTAATTTTGCTTATTTTATCGAGATTTTACCGAAAAAACCAAGAAAAACGAATAATTTTAGCGAAATTTCAATTTTTTCCTCTTTTTTTCCCTTAACTTTCCTTATTTTATCGATATTTGACCGAAAAAAGCAAGAAAAACGAATAATTTTAGCGAAATATCAATTTCTATCATATTTTTTCCCTTAATTTTCCTTATTTTATCGAGATTTGACCGAAAAAAGCAAGAAAAACGAATAACTTTAGCGAAATTTCAATTTTTTTCCTCTTTTTTTCCCTTAATTTTACTTATTATATCGAGATTTGGCCGGAAAAAGCAAGTAAAACGAATGATTTTAGCAAAATTTCAATTTTTTTCCTGTTTTTTTCCCTTAATTTTCTTTATTTTATCGAGATTTGACCGAAAAAAGCAAGAAAAACGAATAATTTTAGCGAAATTTAAATTTTTATCCTCTTTTTTTCCCTTAATTAATCGAGATTTGACCGAAAAAATTAAGAAAACAAATAATTATAGCGAAATTTCAATTTTTTTCTTCTTTTTTTCCCTTAATTTTCCTTATTTTATCGAGATTTGACCGAAAAAAGCAAGAAAAACGAATAATTTTAGCGAAATATCAATTTTTATCATATTTTTTCCCTTAATTTTCCTTATTTTATCGAGATTTGACCGAAAAAAGCAAGAAAAACGAATAACTTTAGCGAAATTTCAATTTTTTTGCTCTTTTTTTCCCTTAATTTTCCTTATTTTATCGAGATTTGACCGAAAAATGCAAGAAAAACGAATAATTTTAGCGAAATTTATATTTTTTTCCTCTTTTTTTCCCTTAATTCTCCTCATTTAACGAGATTTGACCGAAAAAAGCAAGAAAAACGAATAATTTTATCGAAATAACAATTTTTATCCTCTTTTTTTTCATTAATTTTCCTTACTTTATCGAGATTTGACCGCAAAAAGCAAGA
This sequence comes from Sympetrum striolatum, assembly GCA_947579665.1. Classification (NCBI taxonomy): domain Eukaryota; kingdom Metazoa; phylum Arthropoda; class Insecta; order Odonata; family Libellulidae; genus Sympetrum; species Sympetrum striolatum. The sequence goes on from OX388349.1 coordinate 88,416,501, forward strand.
AAAACGAATAATTTTAGCGAAATTTCAATTGTTTTCCTCTTTTTTTCCCTTAATTTTCCTTAGTTAATCGAGATTTGACCGAAAAAAGCAAGAAAAACGAATAATTTTAGCGAAATTTGTATTTTTTTCATCTTTTTTTCCCTTAATTTTGCTTATTTTATCGAGATTTGACCGAAAAAAGCAAGAAAAACGAATAATTTTAGCGAAATTTCAATTTTTTCCTCTTTTTTTCCCTTAATTTTCCTTATTTTATCGATATTTGACCGAAAAAAGCAAGAAAAACGAATAATTTTAGCGAAATTTCAATTTTTTCCTCTTTTTTTCCCTTAATTTTCCTTATTTTATCGATATTTGACCGAAAAAAGCAAGAAAAACGAATAATTTTAGCGAAATATCAATTTCTATCATATTTTTTCCCTTAATTTTCCTTATTTTATCGAGATTTGACCGAAAAAAGCAAGAAAAACGAATAACTTTAGCGAAATTTCAATTTTTTTCCTCTTTTTTTCCCTTAATTTTCCTTATTTTATCGAGATTTGACCGAAAAAAGCAAGAAAAACGAATAATTTTAGCGAAATTTCAATTTTTTTCATCTTTTTTTCCCTTCATTTTCCTTATTTTATCGAGATTTGACCGAAAAAACCAAGAATAACGAATAATTTTAGCGAAATTTCAATTTTTTTCCTCTTTTTTTCCCTTAATTTTCCTTATTTTATCGAGATTTGACCGAAAAAAGCAAGAAAAACGAATAATTTTAGCGAAATTTGTATTTTTTCATCTTTTTTTCCCTTAATTTTGCTTATTTTATCGAGATTTGACCGAAAAAAGCAAGAAAAACGAATAATTTTGCGAAATTTCAATTTTTTTCCTCCTTTTTTCCCTTAATTTTGCTTATTTTATCGAGATTTTACCGAAAAAACCAAGAAAAACGAATAATTTTAGCGAAATTTCAATTTTTTCCTCTTTTTTTCCCTTAACTTTCCTTATTTTATCGATATTTGACCGAAAAAAGCAAGAAAAACGAATAATTTTAGCGAAATATCAATTTCTATCATATTTTTTCCCTTAATTTTCCTTATTTTATCGAGATTTGACCGAAAAAAGCAAGAAAAACGAATAACTTTAGCGAAATTTCAATTTTTTTCCTCTTTTTTTCCCTTAATTTTACTTATTATATCGAGATTTGGCCGGAAAAAGCAAGTAAAACGAATGATTTTAGCAAAATTTCAATTTTTTTCCTGTTTTTTTTCCTTAATTTTCTTTATTTTATCGAGATTTGACCGAAAAAAGCAAGAAAAACGAATAATTTTAGCGAAATTTAAATTTTTATCCTCTTTTTTTCCCTTAATTAATCGAGATTTGACCGAAAAAATTAAGAAAACAAATAATTATAGCGAAATTTCAATTTTTTTCTTCTTTTTTTCCCTTAATTTTCCTTATTTTATCGAGATTTGACCGAAAAAAGCAAGAAAAACGAATAATTTTAGCGAAATATCAATTTTTATCATATTTTTTCCCTTAATTTTCCTTATTTTATCGAGATTTGACCGAAAAAAGCAAGAAAAACGAATAACTTTAGCGAAATTTCAATTTTTTTGCTCTTTTTTTCCCTTAATTTTCCTTATTTTATCGAGATTTGACCGAAAAATGCAAGAAAAACGAATAATTTTAGCGAAATTTATATTTTTTTCCTCTTTTTTTCCCTTAATTCTCCTCATTTAACGAGATTTGACCGAAAAAAGCAAGAAAAACGAATAATTTTATCGAAATAACAATTTTTATCCTCTTTTTTTTCATTAATTTTCCTTACTTTATCGAGATTTGACCGCAAAAAGCAAGAAAAACGAATAATTTTAGCGAAATTTCAATTGTTTTCCTCTTTTTTTCCCTTAATTTTCCTTAGTTAATCGAGATTTGACCGAAAAAAAGCAAGAAAAACGAATAATTTTAGCGAAATTTGTATTTTTTTCATCTTTTTTTCCCTTAATTTTGCTTATTTTATCGAGATTTGACCGAAAAAAGCAAGAAAAACGAATAATTTTAGCGAAATTTCAATTTTTTCCTCTTTTTTTCCCTTAATTTTCCTTATTTTATCGATATTTGACCGAAAAAAGCAAGAAAAACGAATAATTTTAGCGAAATATCAATTTCTATCATATTTTTTCCCTTAATTTTCCTTATTTTATCGAGATTTGACCGAAAAAAGCAAGAAAAACGAATAACTTTAGCGAAATTTCAATTTTTTTCCTCTTTTTTTCCCTTAATTTTCCTTATTTTATCGAGATTTGACCGAAAAAAGCAAGAAAAACGAATAATTTTAGCGAAATTTCAATTTTTTTCATCTTTTTTTCCCTTCATTTTCCTTATTTTATCGAGATTTGACCGAAAAAACCAAGAATAACGAATAATTTTAGCGAAATTTCAATTTTTTTCCTCTTTTTTTTCCCTTAATTTTCCTTATTTTATCGAGATTTGACCGAAAAAAGCAAGAAAAACGAATAATTTTAGCGAAATTTGTATTTTTTCATCTTTTTTTCCCTTAATTTTGCTTATTTTATCGAGATTTGACCGAAAAAAGCAAGAAAAAACGAATAATTTTGCGAAATTTCAATTTTTTTCCTCCTTTTTTCCCTTAATTTTGCTTATTTTATCGAGATTTTACCGAAAAAAACCAAGAAAAACGAATAATTTTAGCGAAATTTCAATTTTTTCCTCTTTTTTTCCCTTAACTTTCCTTATTTTATCGATATTTGACCGAAAAAAAGCAAGAAAAACGAATAATTTTAGCGAAATATCAATTTCTATCATATTTTTTCCCTTAATTTTCCTTATTTTATCGAGATTTGACCGAAAAAAGCAAGAAAAACGAATAACTTTAGCGAAATTTCAATTTTTTTCCTCTTTTTTTCCCTTAATTTTACTTATTATATCGAGATTTGGCCGGAAAAAAGCAAGTAAAACGAATGATTTTAGCAAAATTTCAATTTTTTTCCTGTTTTTTTCCCTTAATTTTCTTTATTTTATCGAGATTTGACCGAAAAAAGCAAGAAAAACGAATAATTTTAGCGAAATTTAAATTTTTATCCTCTTTTTTTCCCTTAATTAATCGAGATTTGACCGAAAAAATTAAGAAAACAAATAATTATAGCGAAATTTCAATTTTTTTCTTCTTTTTTTCCCTTAATTTTCCTTATTTTATCGAGATTTGACCGAAAAAAGCAAGAAAAACGAATAATTTTAGCGAAATATCAATTTTTATCATATTTTTTCCCTTAATTTTCCTTATTTTATCGAGATTTGACCGAAAAAAGCAAGAAAAACGAATAACTTTAGCGAAATTTCAATTTTTTTGCTCTTTTTTTCCCTTAATTTTCCTTATTTTATCGAGATTTGACCGAAAAATGCAAGAAAAACGAATAATTTTAGCGAAATTTATATTTTTTTTCCTCTTTTTTTCCCTTAATTCTCCTCATTTAACGAGATTTGACCGAAAAAAGCAAGAAAAACGAATAATTTTATCGAAATAACAATTTTTATCCTCTTTTTTTTCATTAATTTTCCTTACTTTATCGAGATTTGACCGCAAAAAGCAAGAAAAACGAATAATTTTAGCGAAATTTCAATTGTTTTCCTCTTTTTTTCCCTTAATTTTCCTTAGTTAATCGAGATTTGACCGAAAAAAGCAAGAAAAACGAATAATTTTAGCGAAATTTGTATTTTTTTCATCTTTTTTTCCCTTAATTTTGCTTACTTTATCGAGATTTGACCGAAAAAAGCAAGAAAAACGAATAATTTTAGCGAAATTTCAATTTTTTCCTCTTTTTTTCCCTTAATTTTCCTTATTTTATCGATATTTGACCGAAAAAAGCAAGAAAAACGAATAATTTTAGCGAAATATCAATTTCTATCATATTTTTTCCCTTAATTTTCCTTATTTTATCGAGATTTGACCGAAAAAAGCAAGAAAAACGAATAACTTTAGCGAAATTTCAATTTTTTTCCTCTTTTTTTCCCTTAATTTTCCTTATTTTATCGAGATTTGACCGAAAAAAGCAAGAAAAACGAATAATTTTAGCGAAATTTCAAATTTTTTCCTCTTTTTTTCCCTTAATTTTCCTTATTTTATCGAGATTTTTCCGGAAAAAGCAAGTGAAACGAATGATTTTAGCGAAATTTCAATTTTTTTCCTCTTTTTTTCCCTTAATTTTCTTTATTTTATCGAGATTTGACCAAAAAAAAGCAAGAAAAACGAATAATTTTATCGAAATTTCAATTTTTATCCTCTTTTTTTCCCTTAATTTTCCTTATTTTATCGAGATTTGACCGAAAAAAGCAAGAAAAACGAATAATTTTAGCGAAATTTCAATTTTTTTCCACTTTCTCTCCCTTAATTTTCCTTAATTAATCGAGATTTGACCGAAAAAAGAAAGAAAAACGAATAATTTTAGCGAAATATCAATTTTTATCCTCTCTTTTCCCTTAATTTTCCTTATATTATCGAGATTTGACCGAAAAAAGCAAGAAAAACGAATAACTTTAGCGAAATTTCAATTTTTTTCCTTTTTTTTTCTCTTAATTTTCCTTATTTTATCGAGATTTGGCCAAAAAAGGAAGTAAAACGAATAATTTTAGCGAAATTTCATTTTTTTCCTCTTTTTTTCCCTTAATTTTCCTTATTTTATCGAGATTTGACCGAAAAAAGCAAGAAAAACGAATAATTTTATCGAAATTTCAATTTTTATCCTCTTTTTTTTCCCTTAATTTTCCTTATTTTATCGAGATTTGACCTAATAAAGCAAGAAAAACGAATAATTTTAGCGAAATTTCATTTTTTTTCCACTTTTTTTCCCTTAATTTTCCTTATATTATCGAGATTAGACCGAAAATAGCAAGAAAAACGAAAAATTTTAGCGAAATATCAATTTTTATCCTCTTTTTTCCCTTAATTTTCCTTATTTTATCGAGATTTGACCGAAAAAAGCAAGAAAAACGAATAATTTTAGCGAAATTTAAATTTTTTTTCTCTTTTTTTCCCTTAATTTTCCTTATTTTATCGAGATTTGACCGAAAAAAGGAAGAAAAAACGAATAATTTTAGCGAAATTTCAATTTTTTTCCTCTTTTTTTCCCTTAATTTTCCTTAATTTATCGAGATTTGACCGCAAAAAGCAAGAAAACGAATAATTTTAGCGAAATTTCAATGTTTTCCTCTTTTTTTTCCCTTAATTTTCCTTATTTTATCGATATTTGACCGAAAAAAGCAAGAAAAACGAATAATTTTAGCGAAATATCAATTTTTATCATAATTTTTCCCTTAATTTTCCTTATTTTATCGAGATTTGGCCGGAAAAAGCAAGTAAAACGAATGATTTTAGCGAAATTTCAATTTTTTTCCTCTTTTTTTCCCTTAATTTTCCTTATTTTATCGAGATTTGACCGGAAAAAGCAAGAAAAACGAATAATTTTAGCGAAATTTAAATTTTTATCCTCTTTTTTTCCCTTAATTAATCGAGATTTAACCGAAAAAAGCAAGAAAACAAATAATTATAGCGAAATTTCAATTTTTTTCTTCTTTTTTTCCCTTAATTTTCCTTATTTTATCGAGATTTGACCGAAAAAAGGCAAGAAAAACGAATAACTTTAGCGAAATATCAATTTTTATCATCTTTTTTCCCTTGCTTTTCCTTATTTTATCGAGATTTGACCGAAAAAAGCAAGAAAAACGAATAATTTTATCGAAATTTCAATTTTTATCATCTTTTTTCCCTTGATTTTCCTTATTTTATCGAGATTTGACCGAAAAAAGCAAGAAAAACGAATAACTTTATCGAAATTTCAATTTCTATCCTCTTCTTTTCCCTTAATTTTGCTTATTTTATCGAGATTTGACCGAAAAAAGAAGGAAAAACGAATAATTTTAGTGAAATTTCAATTTTTATCCTCTTTTTTTCCCTTAATTTTCCTTATTTTATCGAGATTTGACCGATAAAAGCAAGAAAACGAATAATTTTAGCGAAATTTAAATTTTTTTCCTCTTTTTTTTCCCTTAATTTTCCTTGTTTTTATCGAGATTTGACCGAAAATAGCAAGAAAAACGAATAATTGTAGCGAAATTTCAATTTTTTTCCTCTTTTTTTCCTTCATTCTCCTCATTTAACGAGATTTGACCAAAAAAAGCAAGAAAAACGAATAATTTTATCGAAATAACAATTTTTATCCTCTTTTTTTTCCATTAATTTTCCTTATTTTATCGAGATTTGACCGAAAAAAGGAAGAAAAACGAATAATTTTAGCGAAATTTCAATTTTTTACCTCTTTATTACCCTTAATTTTCCTTACTTTATCGAGATTTGACCGCAAAAAGCAAGAAAAACGAATAATTTTAGCGAAATTTCAATTGTTTTCCTCTTTTTTTCCCTTAATTTTCCTTAGTTAATCGAGATTTGACCGAAAAAAGCAAGAAAAAACGAATAATTATAGATAATATAATAAATTTCAATTTTTTTCTTCTTTTTTTCCCTTAATGTTCCTTATTTTATCGAGATTCGACCGAAAAAAGCAAGAAAAACGAATAATTTTAGCGAAATTTCAATTTTTTTCATCTTTTTTTCCCTTCATTTTCCTTATTTTATCGAGATTTGACCGAAAAAACCAAGAATAACGAATAATTTTAGCGAAATTTCAATTTTTTTCCTCTTTTTTTCCCTTAATTTTCCTTATTTTATCGAGATTTGACCGAAAAAAGCAAGAAAAACGAATAATTTTAGCGAAATTTGTATTTTTTCATCTTTTTTTTCCCTTAATTTTGCTTATTTTATCGAGATTTGACCGAAAAAAGCAAGAAAAAACGAATAATTTTGCGAAATTTCAATTTTTTTTCCTCCTTTTTTCCCTTAATTTTGCTTATTTTATCGAGATTTTACCGAAAAAAACCAAGAAAAACGAATAATTTTAGCGAAATTTCAATTTTTTCCTCTTTTTTTTCCCTTAATTTTCCTTATTTTATCGATATTTGACCGAAAAAAAGCAAGAAAAACGAATAATTTTAGCAAAATATCAATTTCTATCATATTTTTTCCCTTAATTTTCCTTATTTTATCGAGATTTGACCGAAAAAAGCAAGAAAAACGAATAACTTTAGCGAAATTTCAATTTTTTTCCTCTTTTTTTCCCTTAATTTTACTTATTATATCGAGATTTGGCCGGAAAAAGCAAGTAAAACGAATCATTTTAGCGAAATTTCAATTTTTTTCCTGTTTTTTTTCCCTTAATTTTCTTTATTTTATCGAGATTTGACCGAAAAAAGCAAGAAAAACGAATAATTTTAGCGAAATTTAAATTTTTATCCTCTTTTTTTCCCTTAATTAATCGAGATTTGACCGAAAAAATTAAGAAAACAAATAATTATAGCGAAATTTCAATTTTTTTCTTCTTTTTTTCCCTTAATTTTCCTTATTTTATCGAGATTTGACCGAAAAAAGCAAGAAAAACGAATAATTTTAGCGAAATATCAATTTTTATCATATTTTTTCCCTTAATTTTCCTTATTTTATCGAGATTTGACCGAAAAAAGCAAGAAAAACGAATAACTTTAGCGAAATTTCAATTTTTTTGCTCTTTTTTTCCCTTAATTTTCCTTATTTTATCGAGATTTGACCGAAAAATGCAAGAAAAACGAATAATTTTAGCGAAATTTATATTTTTTTCCTCTTTTTTTCCCTTAATTTTCCTTATTTTATCGAGATTTGGCCGGAAAAAGCAAGTAAAACGAATGATTTTAGCGAAATTTCAATTTTTTTCCTCTTTTTTCCCTTAATTTTCCTTATTTTATCGAGATTTGACCGAAAAAAGCAAGAAAAAACGAATAATTTTATCGAAATTTCAATTTTTATCATCTTTTTTCCCTTGATTTTCCTTATTTTATCGAGATTTGACCGAAAAAAGCAAGAAAAACGAATAATTTTAGCGAAATATCAATTTCTATCCTCTTCTTTTCCCTTAATTTTGCTTATTTTATCGAGATTTGACCGAAAAAAGAAGGAAAAACGAATAATTTTAGCGAAATTTCAATTTTTATCCTCTTTTTTTCCCTTAATTTTCCTTATTTTATCGAGATTTGACCGATAAAAGCAAGAAAAACGAATAATTTTAGCGAAATTTAAATTTTTTTCCTCTCTTTTTCCCTTAATTTTCCTTGTTTTTATCGAGATTTGACCGAAAATAGCAAGAAAAACGAATAATTGTAGCGAAATTTCAATTTTTTTCCTCTTTTTTTCCTTCATTCTCCTCATTTAACGAGATTTAACCGAAAAAAGCAAGAAAAACGAATAATTTTATCAAAATAACAATTTTTATCCTCTTTTTTTTCCATTAATTTTCCTTATTTTATCGAGATTTGACCGAAAAAAGGAAGAAAAACGAATAATTTTAGCGAAATTTCAATTTTTTACCTCTTTTTTACCCTTAATTTTCCTTACTTTATCGAGATTTGACCGCAAAAAGCAAGAAAAACGAATAATTTTAGCGAAATTTCAATTGTTTTCCTCTTTTTTTCCCTTAATTTTCCTTAGTTAATCGAGATTTGACCGAAAAAAGCAAGAAAAACGAATAATTATAGATAATATAATAAATTTCAATTTTTTTCTTCTTTTTTTCCCTTAATGTTCCTTATTTTATCGAGATTCGACCGAAAAAAGCAAGAAAAACGAATAATTTTAGCAAAATTTCAATTTTTTTCCTCTTTTTTTCCCTTAATTTTCCTTATTTTATCGAGATTTGACCGAAAAAAAGCAAGAAAAACGAATAATTTTAGCGAAATTTGTATTTTTTTCATCTTTTTTTCCCTTAATTTTGCTTATTTTATCGAGATTTGACCGAAAAAAGCAAGAAAAACGAATAATTTTAGCGAAATTTCAATTTTTTTCCTCTTTTTTTCCCTTAATTTTGCTTATTTTATCGAGATTTTACCGAAAAAACCAAGAAAAAACGAATAATTTTAGCGAAATTTCAATTTTTTCCTCTTTTTTTCCCTTAATTTTCCTTATTTTATCGATATTTGACCGAAAAAAGCAAGAAAAACGAATAATTTTAGCGAAATATCAATTTCTATCATATTTTTTCCACTAATTTTCCTTATTTTATCGAGATTTGACCGAAAAAAGCAAGAAAAACGAATAACTTTAGCGAAATTTCAATTTTTTTCCTCTTTTTTTCCCTTAATTTTCCTTATTTTATCGAGATTTGGCCGGAAAAAGCAAGTAAAACGAATGATTTTAGCGAAATTTCAATTTTTTTTCCTCTTTTTTTCCCTTAATTTTCTTTATTTTATCGAGATTTGACCGAAAAAAGCAAGAAAAACGAATAATTTTAGCGAAATTTAAATTTTCATCCTATTTTTTTCCCTTAATTAATCGAGATTTAACCGAAAAAAGCAAGAAAACAAATAATTATAGCGAAATTTCAATTTTTTTCTTCTTTTTTTCCCTTAATTTTCCTTATTTTATCGAGATTTGACCGAAAAAAGCAAGAAAAACGAATAATTTTTGCGAAATTTCAATTTTTTTCCTCTTTTTTTCCCTTAATTTTGCTTATTTTATCGAGATTTTACCGAAAAAACCAAGAAAAACGAATAATTTTAGCGAAATTTCAATTTTTTCCTCTTTTTTTCCCTTAATTTTCCTTATTTTATCGATATTTGACCGAAAAAAGCAAGAAAAACGAATAATTTTAGCGAAATATCAATTTTTATCATATTTTTTCCCTTAATTTTCCTTATTTTATCGAGATTTGACCGAAAAAAGCAAGAAAAACGAATAATTTTAGCGAAATATCAATTTTTATCCTCTTTTTTTCCCTTAATTTTTTTAGTTTATCGAGATTTGACCGAAAAAAGCAAGAAAAACGAATAATTTTAGCGAAATTTCAATTTTTATCATCTTTTCTCCCTTAATTTTCCTTATTTTATCGATATTTGACGGAAAAAAGCAAGAAAAACGAATAATTTTAGCGAAATATCAATTTTTATCCTCTTTTTTTCCCTTAATTTTCCTTATTTTATCGAGATTTGACCGAAAAAGGCAAGAAAAACGAATAACTTTATCGAAATTTCAATTTCTATCCTCTTCTTTTCCCTTAATTTTGCTTATTTTATCGAGATTTGACCGAAAAAAGAAGGAAAAACGAATAATTTTAGCGAAATTTCAATTTTTATCCTCTTTTTTTCCCTTAATTTTCCTTATTTTATCGAGATTTGACCGACAAAAGCAAGAAAAACGAATAATTTTAGCGAAATTTAAATTTTTTTCCTCTTTTTTTCCCTTAATTTACCTTGTTTTTATCGAGATTTGACCGAAAATAGCAAGAAAAACGAATAATTGTAGCGAAATTTCAATTTTTTTCCTCTTTTTTTCCTTCATTCTCCTCATTTAACGAGATTTGACCGAAAAAAGCAAGAAAAACGAATAATTTTATCGAAATAACAATTTTTATCCTCTTTTTTTCCATTAATTTTCCTTATTTTATCGAGATTTGACCGAAAAAAGGAAGAAAAACGAATAATTTTAGCGAAATTTCAATTTTTTACCTCTTTTTTACCCTTAATTTTCCTTACTTTATCGAGATTTGACCGCAAAAAGCAAGAAAAACGAATAATTTTAGCGAAATTTCAATTGTTTTCCTCTTTTTTTCCCTTAATGTTCCTTATTTTATCGAGATTCGACCGAAAAAAGCAAGAAAAACGAATAATTTTAGCGAAATTTCAATTTTTTTCATCTTTTTTTCCCTTCATTTTCCTTATTTTATCGAGATTTGACCGAAAAAAGCAAGAAAAACGAATAATTTTAGCGAAATTTCAATTTTTTTCCTCTTTTTTTCCCTTAATTTTCCTTATTTTATCGAGATTTGACCGAAAAAAGCAAGAAAAACGAATAATTTTAGCGAAATTTGTATTTTTTTCATCTTTTTTTCCCTTAATTTTGCTTATTTTATCGAGATGTGACCGAAAAAAGCAAGAAAAACGAATAATTTTAGCGAAATTTCAATTTTTTTCCTCTTTTTTTCCCTTAATTTTGCTTATTTTATCGAGATTTTACCGAAAAAACCAAGAAAAACAAATAATTTTAGCGAAATTTCAATTTTTTCCTCTTTTTTTCCTTAATTTTCCTTATTTTATCGATATTTGACCGAAAAAAGCAAGAAAAACGAATAATTTTAGCGAAATATCAATTTCGATCATATTTTTTTCCCTTAATTATCCTTATTTTATCGAGATTTGACCGAAAAAAGCAAGAAAAACGAATAACTTTAGCGAAATTTCAATTTTTTTCCTCTTTTTTTTCCCTTAATTTTCCTTATTTTATCGAGATTTGACCGAAAAAAGCAAGAAAAACGAATAATTTTAGCGAAATATCAATTTTTATCCTCTATTTTTCCCTTAATTTTCCTTATTTTATCGAGATTTGACCGAAAAAAGCAAGAAAAACGAATAACTTTAGCGAAATTCCAATTTTTTTCCTCTTTTTTTCCCTTAATTTTCCTTATTTTATCGAGATTTGACCGAAAAAAGCAAGAAAAACGAATAATTTTATCGAAATTTCAATTTTTATCCTCTTTTTTTCCCTTAATTTTCCTTATTTTATCGAGATTTGACCGAAAAAAGCAAGAAAAACGAATAATTTTAGCGAAATATCATTTTTTTTTCCACTTTTTTTCCCTTAATTTTCCTTATATTATCGAGATTAGACCGAAAATAGCAAGAAAAACGAAAAATTTTAGCGAAATATCAATTTTTATCCTCTTTTTTCCCTTAATTTTCCTTATTTTATCGAGATTTGACCGAAAAAAGCAAGAAAAACGAATAATTTTAGCGAAATTTCAACTTTTTTCCTCTTTTTTTCATTCATTCTCCTTATTTTATCGAGATTTGACCGAAAAAAGGAAGAAAAACGAATAATTTTAGCGAAATTTCAACTTTTTTCCTCTTTTTTTCATTCATTCTCCTTATTTTATCGAGATTTGACCGAAAAAAGCAAGAAAAACGAATAATTATAGATAATATAATAAATTTCAATTTTTTTCTTCTTTTTTTCCCTTAATGTTCCTTATTTTATCGAGATTCGACCGAAAAAAGCAAGAAAAACGAATAATTTTAGCGAAATTTCAATTTTTTTCCTCTTTTTTTCCCTTAATTTTCCTTATTTTATCGAGATTTGACCGAAAAAAGCAAGAAAAACGAATAATTTTAGCGAAATATCAATTTTTATCCTCTTTTTTTCCCTTAATTTTTTTAGTTTATCGAGATTTGACCGAAAAAAGCAAGAAAAACGAATAATTTTAGCGAAATTTCAATTTTTATCATCTTTTCTCCCTTAATTTTCCTTATTTTATCGAGATTTGACCGAAAAAACCAAGAAAAACGAATAATTTTAGCGAAATTTCAATATTATCCTCTTTTTTTCCCTTAATTTTCCTTATTTTATCGATATTTGACGGAAAAAAGCAAGAAAAACGAATAATTTTAGCGAAATATCAATTTTTATCCTCTTTTTTTCCCTTAATTTTCCTTATTTTATCGAGATTTGACCGAAAAAGGCAAGAAAAACGAATAACTTTATCGAAATTTCAATTTCTATCCTCTTCTTTTCCCTTAATTTTGCTTATTTTATCGAGATTTGACCGAAAAAAGAAGGAAAAACGAATAATTTTAGCGAAATTTCAATTTTTATCCTCTTTTTTCCCTTAATTTTCCTTATTTTATCGAGATTTGACCGACAAAAGCAAGAAAAACGAATAATTTTAGCGAAATTTAAATTTTTTTCCTCTTTTTTTCCCTTAATTTACCTTGTTTTTATCGAGATTTGACCGAAAATAGCAAGAAAAACGAATAATTGTAGCGAAATTTCAATTTTTTTCCTCTTTTTTTCCTTCATTCTCCTCATTTAACGAGATTTGACCGAAAAAAGCAAGAAAAACGAATAATTTTATCGAAATAACAATTTTTATCCTCTTTTTTTCCATTAATTTTCCTTATTTTATCGAGATTTGACCGAAAAAAGGAAGAAAAACGAATAATTTTAGCGAAATTTCAATTTTTTACCTCTTTTTTACCCTTAATTTTCCTTACTTTATCGAGATTTGACCGCAAAAAGCAAGAAAAACGAATAATTTTAGCGAAATTTCAATTGTTTTCCTCTTTTTTTCCCTTAATGTTCCTTATTTTATCGAGATTCGACCGAAAAAAGCAAGAAAAACGAATAATTTTAGCGAAATTTCAATTTTTTTCATCTTTTTTTCCCTTCATTTTCCTTATTTTATCGAGATTTGACCGAAAAAAGCAAGAAAAACGAATAATTTTAGCGAAATTTCAATTTTTTTCCTCTTTTTTTCCCTTAATTTTCCTTATTTTATCGAGATTTGACCGAAAAAAGCAAGAAAAACGAATAATTTTAGCGAAATTTGTATTTTTTTCATCTTTTTTTCCCTTAATTTTGCTTATTTTATCGAGATGTGACCGAAAAAAGCAAGAAAAACGAATAATTTTAGCGAAATTTCAATTTTTTTCCTCTTTTTTTCCCTTAATTTTGCTTATTTTATCGAGATTTTACCGAAAAAACCAAGAAAAACAAATAATTTTAGCGAAATTTCAATTTTTTCCTCTTTTTTTCCTTAATTTTCCTTATTTTATCGATATTTGACCGAAAAAAGCAAGAAAAACGAATAATTTTAGCGAAATATCAATTTCGATCATATTTTTTCCCTTAATTATCCTTATTTTATCGAGATTTGACCGAAAAAAGCAAGAAAAACGAATAACTTTAGCGAAATTTCAATTTTTTTCCTCTTTTTTTCCCTTAATTTTCCTTATTTTATCGAGATTTGACCGAAAAAAGCAAGAAAAACGAATAATTTTAGCGAAATATCAATTTTTATCCTCTATTTTTCCCTTAATTTTCCTTATTTTATCGAGATTTGACCGAAAAAAGCAAGAAAAACGAATAACTTTAGCGAAATTCCAATTTTTTTCCTCTTTTTTTCCCTTAATTTTCCTTATTTTATCGAGATTTGACCGAAAAAAGCAAGAAAAACGAATAATTTTATCGAAATTTCAATTTTTATCCTCTTTTTTTCCCTTAATTTTCCTTATTTTATCGAGATTTGACCGAAAAAAGCAAGAATAACGAATAATTTTAGCGAAATATCATTTTTTTTCCACTTTTTTTCCCTTAATTTTCCTTATATTATCGAGATTAGACCGAAAATAGCAAGAAAAACGAAAAATTTTAGCGAAATATCAATTTTTATCCTCTTTTTTCCCTTAATTTTCCTTATTTTATCGAGATTTGACCGAAAAAAAGCAAGAAAAACGAATAATTTTAGCGAAATTTCAACTTTTTTCCTCTTTTTTTCATTCATTCTCCTTATTTTATCGAGATTTGACCGAAAAAAGGAAGAAAAACGAATAATTTTAGCGAAATTTCAACTTTTTTCCTCTTTTTTTCATTCATTCTCCTTATTTTATCGAGATTTGACCGAAAAAAGCAAGAAAAACGAATAATTATAGATAATATAATAAATTTCAATTTTTTTCTTCTTTTTTTCCCTTAATGTTCCTTATTTTATCGAGATTCGACCGAAAAAAGCAAGAAAAACGAATAATTTTAGCGAAATTTCAATTTTTTTCCTCTTTTTTTCCCTTAATTTTCCTTATTTTATCGAGATTTGACCGAAAAAAGCAAGAAAAACGAATAATTTTAGCGAAATTTGTATTTTTTTCATCTTTTTTCCCTTAATTTTGCTTATTTTATCGAGATTTGACCGAAAAAAGCAAGAAAAACGAATAATTTTAGCGAAATTTCAATTTTTTTCCTCTTTTTTTCCCTTAATTTTGCTTATTTTATCGAGATTTTACCGAAAAAAACAAGAAAAACGAATAATTTTAGCGAAATTTCAATTTTTTCCTCTTTTTTTCCCTTAATTTTCCTTATTTTATCGATATTTGACCGAAAAAAGCAAGAAAATCGAATAATTTTAGCGAAATATCAATTTCTATCATATTTTTTCCCTTAATTTTCCTTATTTTATCGAGATTTGACCGAAAAAAGCAAGAAAAACGAATAACTTTAGCAAAATTTCAATTTTTATCCTCTTTTTTCCCTTAATTTTCCTTATTTTATCGAGATTTGACCGAAAAAAGCAAGAAAAACGAATAATTTTATCGAAATTTCAATTTTTATCCTCTTTTTTTCCCTTAATTTTCCTTATTTTATCGAGATTTGACCGAAAAAAGCAAGAATAACGAATAATTTTAGCGAAATATCATTTTTTTTCCACTTTTTTTCCCTTAATTTTCCTTATATTATCGAGATTAGACCGAAAATAGCAAGAAAAACGAAAAATTTTAGCGAAATATCAATTTTTATCCTCTTTTTTCCCTTAATTTTCCTTATTTTATCGAGATTTGACCGAAAAAAGCAAGAAAAACGAATAATTTTAGCGAAATTTCAACTTTTTTCCTCTTTTTTTCATTCATTCTCCTTATTTTATCGAGATTTGACCGAAAAAAGGAAGAAAAACGAATAATTTTAGCGAAATTTCAACTTTTTTCCTCTTTTTTTCATTCATTCTCCTTATTTTATCGAGATTTGACCGAAAAAAGCAAGAAAAACGAATAATTATAGATAATATAATAAATTTCAATTTTTTTCTTCTTTTTTTCCCTTAATGTTCCTTATTTTATCGAGATTCGACCGAAAAAAGCAAGAAAAACGAATAATTTTAGCGAAATTTCAATTTTTTTCCTCTTTTTTTCCCTTAATTTTCCTTATTTTATCGAGATTTGACCGAAAAAAGCAAGAAAAACGAATAATTTTAGCGAAATTTGTATTTTTTTCATCTTTTTTCCCTTAATTTTGCTTATTTTATCGAGATTTGACCGAAAAAAGCAAGAAAAACGAATAATTTTAGCGAAATTTCAATTTTTTTCCTCTTTTTTTCCCTTAATTTTGCTTATTTTATCGAGATTTTACCGAAAAAAACAAGAAAAACGAATAATTTTAGCGAAATTTCAATTTTTTCCTCTTTTTTTCCCTTAATTTTCCTTATTTTATCGATATTTGACCGAAAAAAGCAAGAAAATCGAATAATTTTAGCGAAATATCAATTTCTATCATATTTTTTCCCTTAATTTTCCTTATTTTATCGAGATTTGACCGAAAAAAGCAAGAAAAACGAATAACTTTAGCAAAATTTCAATTTTTTTCCTCTTTTTTTCCCTTAATTTTCCTTATTTTATCGAGATTTGGCCGGAAAAAGCAAGTAAAACGAATGATTTTAGCGAAATTTCAATTTTTTTCCTCTTTTTTTCCCTTAATTTTCTTTATTTTATCGAGATTTGACCGAAAAAAGCAAGAAAAACGAATAATTTTAGCGAAATTTAAATTTTCATCCTATTTTTTTCCCTTAATTAATCGAGATTTAACCGAAAAAAGCAAGAAAACAAATAATTATAGCGAAATTTCAATTTTTTTCTTCTTTTTTTCCCTTAATTTTCCTTATTTTATCGAGATTTGACCGAAAAAAGCAAGAAAAACGAATAATTTTTGCGAAATTTCAATTTTTTTCCTCTTTTTTTCCCTTAATTTTGCTTATTTTATCGAGATTTTACCGAAAAAACCAAGAAAAACGAATAATTTTAGCGAAATTTCAATTTTTTCCTCTTTTTTTCCCTTAATTTTCCTTATTTTATCGATATTTGACCGAAAAAAGCAAGAAAAACGAATAATTTTAGCGAAATATCAATTTTTATCATATTTTTTCCCTTAATTTTCCTTATTTTATCGAGATTTGACCGAAAAAAGCAAGAAAAACGAATAATTTTAGCGAAATATCAATTTTTATCCTCTTTTTTTCCCTTATTTTTTTTAGTTTATCGAGATTTGACCGAAAAAAGCA
Source organism: Sympetrum striolatum (assembly GCA_947579665.1). Classification (NCBI taxonomy): domain Eukaryota; kingdom Metazoa; phylum Arthropoda; class Insecta; order Odonata; family Libellulidae; genus Sympetrum; species Sympetrum striolatum. The sequence continues at coordinate 88,433,447 of OX388349.1, forward strand.
AGAAAAACGAATAATTTTAGCGAAATTTCAATTTTTATCATCTTTTCTCCCTTAATTTTCCTTATTTTATCGAGATTTGACCGAAAAAACCAAGAAAAACGAATAATTTTAGCGAAATATCAATTTTTATCCTCTTTTTTTCCCTTAATTTTCCTTATTTTATCGAGATTTGACCGAAAAAGGCAAGAAAAACGAATAACTTTATCGAAATTTCTATTTCTATCCTCTTCTTTTCCCTTAATTTTGCTTATTTTATCGAGATTTGACCGAAAAAAGAAGGAAAAACGAATAATTTTAGCGAAATTTCAATTTTTATCCTCTTTTTTCCCTTAATTTTCCTTATTTTATCGAGATTTGACCGACAAAAGCAAGAAAAACGAATAATTTTATCGAAATAACAATTTTTATCCTCTTTTTTTCCATTAATTTTCCTTATTTTATCGAGATTTGACCGAAAAAAGGAAGAAAAACGAATAATTTTAGCGAAATTTCAATTTTTTACCTCTTTTTTACCCTTAATTTTCCTTACTTTATCGAGATTTGACCGCAAAAAGCAAGAAAAACGAATAATTTTAGCGAAATTTCAATTGTTTTCCTCTTTTTTTCCCTTAATGTTCCTTATTTTATCGAGATTCGACCGAAAAAAGCAAGAAAAACGAATAATTTTAGCGAAATTTCAATTTTTTTCATCTTTTTTTCCCTTCATTTTCCTTATTTTATCGAGATTTGACCGAAAAAAGCAAGAAAAACGAATAATTTTAGCGAAATTTCAATTTTTTTCCTCTTTTTTTCCCTTAATTTTCCTTATTTTATCGAGATTTGACCAAAAAAAGCAAGAAAAACGAATAATTTTAGCGAAATTTGTATTTTTTTCATCTTTTTTTCCCTTAATTTTGCTTATTTTATCGAGATGTGACCGAAAAAAGCAAGAAAAACGAATAATTTTAGCGAAATTTCAATTTTTTTCCTCTTTTTTTCCCTTAATTTTGCTTATTTTATCGAGATTTTACCGAAAAAACCAAGAAAAACAAATAATTTTAGCGAAATTTCAATTTTTTCCTCTTTTTTTCCTTAATTTTCCTTATTTTATCGATATTTGACCGAAAAAAGCAAGAAAAACGAATAATTTTAGCGAAATATCAATTTCGATCATATTTTTTCCCTTAATTATCCTTATTTTATCGAGATTTGACCGAAAAAAGCAAGAAAAACGAATAACTTTAGCGAAATTTCAATTTTTTTCCTCTTTTTTTCCCTTAATTTTCCTTATTTTATCGAGATTTGACCGAAAAAAGCAAGAAAAACGAATAATTTTAGCGAAATATCAATTTTTATCCTCTATTTTTCCCTTAATTTTCCTTATTTTATCGAGATTTGACCGAAAAAAGCAAGATAAACGAATAAATTTAGCGAAATTTCATTTTTTTTCCACTTTTTTTCCCTTAATTTTCCTTATATTATCGAGATTAGACCGAAAATAGCAAGAAAAACGAAAAATTTTAGCGAAATATCAATTTTTATCCTCTTTTTTCCCTTAATTTTCCTTATTTTATCGAGATTTGACCGAAAAAAGCAAGAAAAACGAATAATTTTAGCGAAATTTAAATTTTTTTTCTCTTTTTTTCCCTTAATTTTCCTTATTTTATCGAGATTTGACCGAAAAAATCAAGAAAAACGAATAATTTTTGCGAAATTTCAATTTTTTTCCTCTTTTTTTCCCTTAATTTTACTTATTTTATCGAGATTTTACCGAATAAACCAAGAAAAAGGAATAATTTTTGCGAAATTTCAATTTTTTCCTCTTTTTTTCCCTTAATTTTCCTTATTTTATCGATATTTGACCGAAAAAAGCAAGAAAAACGAATAATTTTAGCGAAATATCAATTTTTATCATATTTTTTCCCTTAATTTTCCTTATTTTATCGAGATTTGACCGAAAAAAGCAAGAAAAAATAATAACTTTAGCGAAATTTCAATTTTTTTCCTCTTTTTTTCCCTTAATTTTCCTTATTTTATCGAGATTTGACCGAAAAAAGCAAGAAAAACGAATAATTTTAGCGAAATTTCAATTTTTTTCCTCTTTTTTTCCCTTAATTTTCCTTATTTTATCGAGATTTGGCCGGAAAAAGCAAGTAAATTGAAGGATTTTAGCGAAATTTCAATTTTTTTCCTCATATTTTCCCTTAATTTTCCTTATTTTATCGAGATTTGACCGGAAAAAGCAAGAAAAACGAATAATTTTAGCGAAATTTAAATTTTTATCCTCTTTTTTTCCCTTAATTAATCGAGATTTAACGGAAAAAAGCAAGAAAACAAATAATTATAGCGAAATTTCAATTTTTTTCTTCTTTTTTTCCCTTAATTTTCCTTATTTTATCGAGATTTGACCGAAAAAAGGCAAGAAAAACGAATAACTTTAGCGAAATATCAATTTTTATCATCTTTTTTCCCTTGCTTTTCCTTATTTTATCGAGATTTGACCGAAAAAAGCAAGAAAAACGAATAATTTTATCGAAATTTCAATTTTTATCATCTTTTTTCCCTTGATTTTCCTTATTTAATCGAGATTTGACCGAAAAATGCAAGAAAAACGAATAATTTTAGCGAAATATCAATTTTTATCCTCTTTTTTTCCCTTAATTTTCCTTATTTTATCGAGATTTGACTGAAAAAGGCAAGAAAAACGAATAACTTTATCGAAATTTCAATTTCTATCCTCTTCTTTTCCCTTAATTTTGCTTATTTTATCGAGATTTGACCGAAAAAAGAAGAAAAAACGAATAATTTTAGCGAAATTTAAATTTTTTTCCTCTTTTTTTCCCTTAATTTTCCTTGTTTTTATCGAGATTTGACCGAAAATAGCAAGAAAAACGAATAATTGTAGCGAAATTTCAATTTTTTTCCTCTTTTTTTCCTTCATTCTTCTCATTTAACGAGATTTGACCGAAAAAAGCAAGAAAAACGAATAATTTTATCGAAATAACAATTTTTATCCTCTTTTTTTCCATTAATTTTCCTTATTTTATCGAGATTTGACCGAAAAAAGGAAGAAAAACGAATAATTTAAGCGAAATTTCAATTTTTTACCTCTTTATTACCCTTAATTTTCCTTACTTTATCGAGATTTGACCGCAAAAAGCAAGAAAAACGAATAATTTTAGCAAAATTTCAATTGTTTTCCTCTTTTTTTCCCTTAATTTTCCTTAGTTAATCGAGATTTGACCGAAAAAAGCAAGAAAAACGAATAATTATAGATAATATAATAAATTTCAATTTTTTTCTTCTTTTTTCCCTTAATGTTCCTTATTTTATCGAGATTCGACCGAAAAAAGCAAGAAAAACGAATAATTTTAGCGAAATTTCAATTTTTTTTCCCTTCATTTTCCTTATTTTATCGAGATTTGACCGAAAAAAGCAAGAAAAACGAATAATTTTAGCGAAATTTCAATTTTTTTCCTCTTTTTTTCCCTTAATTTTCCTTATTTTATCGAGATTTGACCGAAAAAAGCAAGAAAAACGAATAATTTTAGCGAAATTTGTATTTTTTTCCTCTTTTTTTCCCTTAATCTTGCTTATTTTATCGAGATTTTACCGAAAAAACCAAGAAAAACGAATAATTTTAGCGAAATTTCAATTTTTTCCTCTTTTTTTCCCTTAATTTTCCTTATTTTATCGATATTTGACCGAAAAAAGCAAGAAAAACGAATAATTTTAGCGAAATATCAATTTCTATCATATTTTTTCCCTTAATTTTCCTTATTTTATCGAGATTTGACCGAAAAAAGCAAGAAAAACGAATAACTTTAGCGAAATTTCAATTTTTTTCCTCTTTTTTTCCCTTTATTTTACTTATTTTATCGAGATTTGACCGAAAAAAGCAGGAAAAACGAATAATTTTAGCGAAATTTCAATTTTTTTCCTCTTTTTTTTCCTTAATTTTCCTTATTTTATCGAGATTTTTCCGGAAAAAGCAAGTAAAACGAATGATTTTAGCGAAATTTCAATTTTTTTCCTCTTTTCTCCATTAATTTTCTTTATTTTATCGAGATTTGACCGAAAAAAGCAAGAAAAACGAATAATTTTATCGAAATTTCAATTTTAATCCTCTTTTTTTCCATTAATTTTCCTTATTTTATTGAGATTTGACCGAAAAAAGCAAGAAAAACGAATAATTTTAGCGAAATTTCATTTTTTTTCCACTTTTTCTCCCTTAATTTTCCTTATTTTATCGAGATTTGACCGAAAAAAGAAAGAAAAATGAATAATTTTAGCGAAATATCAATTTTTATCCTCTCTTTTCCCTTAATTTTCCTTATTTTATCGAGATTTGACCGAAAAAAGCAAGAAAAACGAATAACTTTAGCGAAATTTCAATTTTTTTCCTCTTTTTTTTCTTAATTTTCCTTATTTTATCGAGATTTGGCCGAAAAAAGCAAGTAAAACGAATAATTTTAGCGAAATTTCATTTTTTTCCTCTTTTTTTTCCTTAATTTTCCTAATTTTATCGAGATTTGACCGAAAAAAGCAAGAAAAACGAATAATTTTATCGAAATTTCAATTTTTATCCTCTTTTTTTCCCTTAATTTTCCTTATTTTATCGAGATTTGACCTAAAAAAGCAAGAAAAACGAATAATTTTAGCGAAATTTCATTTTTTTTCCACTTTTTTTCCCTTAATTTTCCTTATATTATCGAGATTAGACCGAAAATAGCAAGAAAAACGAAAAATTTTAGCGAAATATCAATTTTTATCCTCTTTTTTCCGTTAGTTTTCCTTATTTTATCGAGATTTGACCGAAAAAAGCAAGAAAAACGAATAATTTTAGCGAAATTTAAATTTTTTTTCTCTTTTTTTCCCTTAATTTTCCTTATTTTATCGAGATTTGACCGAAAAAAGGAAGAAAAACGAATAATTTTAGCGAAATTTCAATTTTTTTCCTCTTTCTTTCCCTTAATTTTCCTTAATTTATCGAGATTTGACCGCAAAAAGCAAGAAAACGAATAATTTTAGCGAAATTTCAATTGTTTTCCTCTTTTTTTCCCTTAATTTTCCTTATTTTATCGAGATTTGACCGAAAAAAGCAAGAAAAACGAATAATTGTAGATAATATAATAAATTTCAATTTTTTTCTTCTTTTTTTCCCTTAATATTCCTTATTTTATCGAGATTTGACCGAAAAAGCAAGAAAAACGAATAATTTAAGCGATATTTCAATTTTTTTCTTCTTTTTTTCCCTTAATTTTCCTTATTTTATCGAGATTTGACCGAAAAAAGCAAGAAAAACGAATAATTTTAGCAAAATATCAATTTTTATCCTCTTTTTTCCCTTAATTTTGCTTATTTTATCGACATTTGACCGAAAAAGCAAGAAAAACGAATAATTTAAGCGATATTTCAATTTTTTTCTTCTTTTTTTCCCTTAATTTTCCTTATTTTATCGAGATTTGACCGAAAAAAGCAAGAAAAACGAATAATTTTAGCAAAATATCAATTTTTATCCTCATTTTTCCCTTAATTTTGCTTATTTTATCGAGATTTGACCGAAAAAAGCAAGAAAAACGAATAATTTTAGCGAAATATCAATTTTTATCCTCTATTTTTCCCTTAATTTTCCTTATTTTATCGAGATTTGACCGAAAAAAGCAAGAAAAACGAATAACTTTAGCGAAATTTCAATTTTTTTCATCTTTTTTTCCCTTAATTTTCCTTATTTTATCGAGATTTGACCGAAAAAAGCAAGAAAAACGAATAATTTTAGCGAAATATAATTTTTTTTCCACTTTTTTTCCCTTAATTTTCCTTATATTATCGAGATTAGACCGAAAATAGCAAGAAAAACGAAAAATTTTAGCGAAATATCAATTTTTATCCTCTTTTTTCCCTTAATTTTCCTTATTTTATCGAGATTTGACCGAAAAAAGCAAGAAAAACGAATAATTTTAGCGAAATTTAAATTTTTTTTCTCTTTTTTTCCCTTAATTTTCCTTATTTTATCGAGATTCGACCGAAAAAAGCAAGAAAAACGAATAATTTTAGCGAAATTTCAACTTTTTTCCTCTTTTTTTTCATTCATTCTCCTCATTTAACGAGATTTGACCGAAAAAAGCATGAAAAACGAATAATTTTATCGAAGTAACAATTTTTATCCTCTTTTTTCCATTAATTTTCCTTATTTTATCGAGATTTGACCGAAAAAAGGAAGAAAAACTAATAATTTTAGCGAAATTTCAATTTTTTTCCTCTTTTTTACCCTTAATTTTCCTTAATTTATCGAGATTTGACCGCAAAAAGCAAGAAAAACGAATAATTTTAGCGAAATTTCAATTGTTTTCCTCTTTTTTTCCCTTAATTTTCCTTATTTTATCGAGATTTGACCGAAAAAAGCAAGAAAAACGAATAATTATAGATAATATAATAAATTTCAATTATTTTCTTCTTTTTTTCCCTTAATTTTCCTTATTTTATCGATATTTGACCGAAAAAGCAAGAAAAACGAATAATTTAAACGATATTTCAATTTTTTTCCTCTTTTTTTCCCTTAATTTTCTTTATTTTATCGAGATTTGACCGAAAATAGCAAGAAAAACGAATAATTTTATCGAAATTTCAATTTTTATCCTCTTTTTTTCCCTTAATTTTCCTTATTTTATCGAGATTTGACCGATAAAAGCTAGAAAAACGAATAATTTTAGCGAAATTTCAATTTTTATCCTCTTTTTTTCCCTTAATTTTCCTTATTTTATCGAGATTTGACCGAAAAAGCCAAGAAAAACGAATAATTTTAGCGAAATTTCAATTTTTTTCCTTAATTTTCCTAATTTTATCGATATTTGACCGAAAAAAGCAAGAAAAACGAATAATTTTAGCGAAATATCAATTTATATCCTCTTTTTTCCCTTAATATTCCTTATTTTATCGAGATTTGACCGAAAAAAGCAAGAAAAACGAATAATTTTAGCGAAATTTAAATTTTTTTCCTCTTTTTATCCCTTAATTTTCCTTAATTTATCGAGATTTGACCGTAAAAAGCAAGAAAAACGAATAATTTTAGTGAAATATCAATTTTTATTCTCTTTTTTCCCTTAATTTTCCTTATTTTATCGAGATTTGACCGAAAATAGCAAGAAAAACGAAAAATTTTAGCGAAATTTCAATTTTTTTCCTCTTTTTTTCCCTTAATTTTCCTTATTTTATCGAGATTTGACCGAAAACAGCAAGAAAAACGAATAATTTTAGCGAAATTTCAATTTTTTTCCTCTTTTTTTCCATAAATTTTCCTTAATTTATCGAGATTTGACCGAAAAAAGCAAGAAAAACGAATAATTTTACCGAAATATCAATTTTTATCCTCTTTTTTCCCTTAATTTTCCTTATTTTATCGAGATTTGACCGAAAAAAGAAAGAAAAACGAATAATTTTAGCGAAATTTCAATTTTTTTTCTATTTTTTTCCCTTAATTTTCCTTATTTTATCGAGATTTGACCGAAAAAAGCAGGAAAAACGAATAATTTTAGCAAAATATCAATTTTTATCCTCTTTTTTCCCTTAATTTTGCTTATTTTATCGAGATTTGACCGAAAAAAGCAAGAAAAACGAATAATTTTAGCGAAATTTAAATTTTTTTCCTCTTTTTCTCCCTTAATTTTCCTTATTTTATCGAGATTTGACCGAAAAAAGCAAGAAAAACGAATAATTTTAGCGAAATTTCAATTTTTTTCCTCTTTTTTTCCCTTAATTTTCCTTATATTATCGAGATTAGACCGAAAATAGCAAGAAAAACGAAACATTTTAGCGAAATATCAATTTTTATCCTCTTTTTTCCCTTAATTTTCCTTATTTTATCGAGATTTGACCGAAAAAGCCAAGAAAAACGAATAATTTTAGCGAAATTTCAATTTTTTTCCTTAATATTCCTAATTTTATCAATATTTGACCGAAAAAAGCAAGAAAAACGAATAATTTTAGCGAAATATCAATTTTTATCCTCTTTTTTTCCCTTAATTTTCCTTATTTTATCGAGATTTGACCGAAAAAGCCAAGAAAAACGAATAATTTTAGCGAAATTTCAATTTTTTTCCTTAATATTCCTAATTTTATCAATATTTGACCGAAAAAAGCAAGAAAAACGAATAATTTTAGCGAAATATCAATTTTTATCCTCTTTTTTCCCTTAATTTTCCTTATTTTATCGAGATTTGACCGAAAAAAGCAAGAAAAGCGAATAATTTTAGCGAAATTTCAATTTTTTTCCTCTTTTTTTCCCTTAATTTTCCTTATTTTATCGAGATTTGACCGGAAAAAGCAAGAAAAACGAATAATTTTAGCGAAATTTCAATTTTTTTCCTCTTTTTTTCCCTTAATTTTCCATATTTTATCGAGATTTGACCGAAAAAAGCAAGAAAAACGAATAATTTTATCGAAATTTCAATTTCATTCCTCTTTTTTTCCCTTAATTTTCCTTATTTTATCGAGATTTGACCGAAAAAAGCAAGAAAAACGAATAATGTTAGCAAAATTTCAATTTTTTTCCTCTTTTTTTCCCTTAATTTTCCTTATTTTATCGAGATTTGACCGAAAAAAGCAAGAAAAACGAATAATTTTACCGAAATATCAATTTTTATCCTCTTTTTTCCCTTAATTTTCCTTAATTTATCGAGATTTGACCGAAAAAAGCAAGAAAAACAAATAATTTTAGCGAAATATCAATTTTTATCCTCTTTTTTCACTTAATTTTCCTTATTTTATCGAGATTTGACCGAAAAAAGCAAGAAAAACGAATAATTTTAACAAAATTTCAATTTTTTTCCACTTTTTTTCCCATAATTTTCCTTAATTTATCGAGATTTGACCGTAAAAAGCAAGAAAAACGAATAATTTTAGCGAAATATCAATTTTTATCCTCTTTTTTCCCTTAATTTTCCTTATTTTATCGAGATTTGACTGAAAATAGCAAGAAAAACGAAAAATTTTAGCGAAATTTCAATTTTTTTCCTCTTTTTTTCCCTTAATTTTCCTTATTTTATCGAGATTTGACCGAAAAAAGCAAGAAAAACGAATAATTTTAGCGAAATTTCAATTTTTTTCCTCTTTTTTTCCCTTAATTTTCCTTAATTTATCGAGATTTGACCGTAAAAAGCAAGAAAAACGAATAATTTTAGCGAAATATCAATCTTTATCCTCTTTTTTCCCTTAATTTTGCTTATTTTATCGAGATTTGACCGAAAAAAGCAAGAAAAACGAATAATTTTAGCGAAATTTAAATTTTTTTTCTCTTTTTTTCCCTTAATTTTCCTTATTTTATCGAGATTTGACCGAAAAAAGGAAGAAAAACGAATAATTTTAGCGAAATTTCAATTTTTTTCCTCTTTTTTTCCCTTAATTTTCCTTAATTTATCGAGATTTGACCGCAAAAAGCAAGAAAACGAATAATTTTAGCGAAATTTCAATTGTTTTTTTCTTTTTTTCCCTTAATTTTCCTTATTTTATCGAGATTTGACCGAAAAAAGCAAGAAAAACGAATAATTATAGATAATATAATAAATTTCAATTTTTTTCTTCTTTTTTTCCCTTAATTTTCCTTATTTTATCGAGATTTGACCGAAAAAGCAAGAAAAACGAATAATTTAAGCGAAATTTCAATATTTTTCCTTAATATTCCTAATTTTATCAATATTTGACCGAAAAAAGCAAGAAAAACGAATAATTTTAGCGAAATATCAATTTTTATCCTCTTTTTTTCCCTTAATTTTCCTTATTTTATCGAGATTTGACCGAAAAAGCCAAGAAAAACGAATAATTTTAGCGAAATTTCAATTTTTTTCCTTAATATTCCTAATTTTATCAATATTTGACCGAAAAAAGCAAGAAAAACGAATAATTTTAGCGAAATATCAATTTTTATCCTCTTTTTTCCCTTAATTTTCCTTATTTTATCGAGATTTGACCGAAAAAAGCAAGAAAAGCGAATAATTTTAGCGAAATTTCAATTTTTTTCCTCTTTTTTTCCCTTAATTTTCCTTATTTTATCGAGATTTGACCGGAAAAAGCAAGAAAAACGAATAATTTTAGCGAAATTTCAATTTTTTTCCTCTTTTTTTCCCTTAATTTTCCATATTTTATCGAGATTTGACCGAAAAAAGCAAGAAAAACGAATAATTTTATCGAAATTTCAATTTCATTCCTCTTTTTTTCCCTTAATTTTCCTTATTTTATCGAGATTTGACCGAAAAAAGCAAGAAAAACGAATAATGTTAGCAAAATTTCAATTTTTTTCCTCTTTTTTTCCCTTAATTTTCCTTATTTTATCGAGATTTGACCGAAAAAAGCAAGAAAAACGAATAATTTTACCGAAATATCAATTTTTATCCTCTTTTTTCCCTTAATTTTCCTTAATTTATCGAGATTTGACCGAAAAAAGCAAGAAAAACGAATAATTTTAGCGAAATATCAATTTTTATCCTCTTTTTTCACTTAATTTTCCTTATTTTATCGAGATTTGACCGAAAAAAGCAAGAAAAACGAATAATTTTAACAAAATTTCAATTTTTTTCCACTTTTTTTCCTATAATTTTCCTTAATTTATCGAGATTTGACCGTAAAAAGCAAGAAAAACGAATAATTTTAGCGAAATATCAATTTTTATCCTCTTTTTTCCCTTAATTTTCCTTATTTTATCGAGATTTGACTGAAAATAGCAAGAAAAACGAAAAATTTTAGCGAAATTTCAATTTTTTTCCTCTTTTTTTCCCTTAATTTTCCTTATTTTATCGAGATTTGACCGAAAAAAGCAAGAAAAACGAATAATTTTAGCGAAATTTCAATTTTTTTCCTCTTTTTTTCCCTTAATTTTCCTTAATTTATCGAGATTTGACCGTAAAAAGCAAGAAAAACGAATAATTTTAGCGAAATATCAATCTTTATCCTCTTTTTTCCCTTAATTTTGCTTATTTTATCGAGATTTGACCGAAAAAAGCAAGAAAAACGAATAATTTTAGCGAAATTTAAATTTTTTTTCTCTTTTTTTCCCTTAATTTTCCTTATTTTATCGAGATTTGACCGAAAAAAGGAAGAAAAACGAATAATTTTAGCGAAATTTCAATTTTTTTCCTCTTTTTTTCCCTTAATTTTCCTTAATTTATCGAGATTTGACCGCAAAAAGCAAGAAAACGAATAATTTTAGCGAAATTTCAATTGTTTTTTTCTTTTTTTCCCTTAATTTTCCTTATTTTATCGAGATTTGACCGAAAAAAGCAAGAAAAACGAATAATTATAGATAATATAATAAATTTCAATTTTTTTCTTCTTTTTTTCCCTTAATTTTCCTTATTTTATCGAGATTTGACCGAAAAAGCAAGAAAAACGAATAATTTAAGCGATATTTCAATTTTTTTCTTCTTTTTTTCCCTTAATTTTCCTTATTTTATCGAGATTTGACCGAAAAAAGCAAGAAAAACGAATAATTTTAGCAAAATATCAATTTTTATCCTCTTTTTTCCCTTAATTTTGCTTATTTTATCGACATTTGACCGAAAAAGCAAGAAAAACGAATAATTTAAGCGATATTTCAATTTTTTTCTTCTTTTTTTCCCTTAATTTTCCTTATTTTATCGAGATTTGACCGAAAAAAGCAAGAAAAACGAATAATTTTAGCAAAATATCAATTTTTATCCTCATTTTTCCCTTAATTTTGCTTATTTTATCGAGATTTGACCGAAAAAAGCAAGAAAAACGAATAATTTTAGCGAAATATCAATTTTTATCCCCTATTTTTCCCTTAATTTTCCTTATTTTATCGAGATTTGACCGAAAAAAGCAAGAAAAACGAATAACTTTAGCGAAATTTCAATTTTTTTCATCTTTTTTTCCCTTAATTTTCCTTATTTTATCGAGATTTGACCGAAAAAAGCAAGAAAAACGAATAATTTTATCGAAATTTCAATTTTTATCCTCTTTTTTTCCCTTAATTTTCCTTATTTTATCGAGATTTGACCGAAAAAAGCAAGAAAAACGAATAATTTTAGCGAAATATAATTTTTTTTCCACTTTTTTTCCCTTAATTTTCCTTATATTATCGAGATTAGACCGAAAATAGCAAGAAAAACGAAAAATTTTAGCGAAATATCAATTTTTATCCTCTTTTTTCCCTTAATTTTCCTTATTTTATCGAGATTTGACCGAAAAAAGCAAGAAAAACGAATAATTTTAGCGAAATTTAAATTTTTTTTCTCTTTTTTTCCCTTAATTTTCCTTATTTTATCGAGATTCGACCGAAAAAAGCAAGAAAAACGAATAATTTTAGCGAAATTTCAATTTTTTTCCTCTTTTTTTTCATTCATTCTCCTCATTTAACGAGATTTGACCGAAAAAAGCAAGAAGAACGAATAATTTTATCGAAGTAACAATTTTTATCCTCTTTTTTCCATTAATTTTCCTTATTTTATCGAGATTTGACCGAAAAAAGGAAGAAAAACTAATAATTTTAGCGAAATTTCAATTTTTTTCCTCTTTTTTACCGTTAATTTTCCTTAATTTATCGAGATTTGACCGCAAAAAGCAAGAAAAACGAATAATTTTAGCGAAATTTCAATTGTTTTCCTCTTTTTTTCCCTTAATTTTCCTTATTTTATCGAGATTTGACCGAAAAAAGCAAGAAAAACGAATAATTATAGATAATATAATAAATTTCAATTATTTTCTTCTTTTTTTCCCTTAATTTTCCTTATTTTATCGAGATTTGACCGAAAAAGCAAGAAAAACGAATAATTTAAACGATATTTCAATTTTTTTCTTCTTTTTTTCCCCTTATTTTCCTTATTTTATCGAGATTTGACCGAAAAAAGCAAGAAAAACGAATAATTTTAGCAAAATATCAATTTTTATCCTCTTTTTTCCCTTTATTTTGCTTATTTTATCGAGATATGACCGAAAAAAGCAAGAAAAACGAATAATTTTAGCGAAATTTAAATTTTTTTCCTCTTTTTTTCCTTAATTTTCCTAATTTTATCGAGATTTGACCGAAAATAGCAAGAAAAACGAAAAATTTTAGCGAAATTTCAATTTTTTTCCTCTTTTTTTCCCTTAATTTTCCTTATTTTATCGAGATTTGACCGAAAAAAGCAAGAAAAACGAATAATTTTAGCGAAATTTCAATTTTTTCCTCTTTTTTTCCCTTAATTTTCCTTAATTTATCGAGATTTGACCGAAAAAAGCAAGAAAAACGAATAATTTTACCGAAATATCAATTTTTATCCTCTTTTTTCCCTTAATTTTCCTTATTTAATCGAGATTTGACCGAAAAAAGAAAGAAAAACGAATAATTTTAGCGAAATTTCAATTTTTTTTCTATTTTTTTCCCTTAATTTTCCTTATTTTATCGAGATTTGACCGAAAAAAGCAGGAAAAACGAATAATTTTAGCAAAATATCAATTTTTATCCTCTTTTTTCCCTTAATTTTCCTTATTTTATCGAGATTTGACCGAAAAAAGCAAGAAAAACGAATAATTTTAGCGAAATTTCAATTATTTTCCTCTTTTTTTCCCTTAATTTTCCTTATTTTATCGAGATTTGACCGAAAAAAGCAAGAAAAAACAATTAATTTCAGCAAAATTTGAATTTTTTTCCTCTTTTTTTCCCTTAATTTTCCTTATTTTATTGAGATTTGACCGAAAAAAGCAAGAAAAACGAATAATTTTATCGAAATTTCAATTTTTATCCTCTTTTTTTCCCCTAATTTTCCTTATTTTATCGAGATTTGACCGAAAAAAGCAAGAAAAACGAATAAACGAAGAAAAAAGTTAAATTTCCCAAAATTTAACGTTTTCGTTGCTTATTTAGAACATTTCTCGATAAAATGACGAAAAATAAAGACAAAATAGTAGAAAAAAGTAGAAATTTCGCTAAAATTATCCGTTTTCTTCCCTTTTTTGGAAAATATTCCGATAAAATGTCAAAAACATGGCGAAATAGAGGAAAAAAAGTCAAATTTCCTTTAAATTATCGTCACTTTTTTTATATTATCCTTCACAATGCCCAGAATAATGGTGAAATAAGCCAAAAAATTTTATTTTATTAATATTTCACTAAATTTATCCCATTTTGTCGCCTTCTTCGATATTATCTTGACAAATGACGAAAAATTTGCTGAACGAGAGCGAAAACATATCAAAATTTCGCTACAATAATCCCATTTTGTCGCTATTTTATCGAGATTTGACCGAAAAAAGCAAGAAAAACGAATAATTTTAGCGAAATTTAAATTTTTTTCTCTTTTTTTCCCTTAATTTTCCTTATTTTATCGAGATTCGACCGAAAAAAGCAAGAAAAACGAATAATTTTAGCGAAATTTCAATTTTTTTCCTCTTTTTTTTCATTTATTCTCCTCATTTAACGAGATTTGACCGAAAAAAGCAAGAAGAACGAATAATTTTATCGAAGTAACAATTTTTATCCTCTTTTTTCCATTAATTTTCCTTATTTTATCGAGATTTGACCGAAAAAAGGAAGAAAAACTAATAATTTTAGCGAAATTTCAATTTTTTTCCTCTTTTTTACCGTTAATTTTCCTTAATTTATCGAGATTTGACCGCAAAAAGCAAGAAAAACGAATAATTTTAGCGAAATTTCAATTGTTTTCCTCTTTTTTTCCCTTAATTTTCCTTATTTTATCGAGATTTGACCGAAAAAAGCAAGAAAAACGAATAATTATAGATAATATAATAAATTTCAATTATTTTCTTCTTTTTTTCCCTTAATTTTCCTTATTTTATCGAGATTTGACCGAAAAAGCAAGAAAAACGAATAATTTAAACGATATTTCAATTTTTTTCTTCTTTTTTTCCCCTTATTTTCCTTATTTTATCGAGATTTGACCGAAAAAAGCAAGAAAAACGAATAATTTTAGCAAAATATCAATTTTTATCCTCTTTTTTCCCTTTATTTTGCTTATTTTATCGAGATTTGACCGAAAAAAGCAAGAAAAACGAATAATTTTAGCGAAATTTAAATTTTTTTCCTCTTTTTTTCCTTAATTTTCCTAATTTTATCGATATTTGACCGAAAAAAGCAAGAAAAACGAATAATTTTAGCGAAATATCAATTTTTATCCTCTTTTTTCCTTAATTTTCCTTATTTTATCGAGATTTGACCGAAAAAAGCAAGAAAAACGAATAATTTTAGCGAAATTTCAATTTTTTTCCTCTTTTTTTCCCTTAATTTTCCTTAATTTATCGAGATTTGACCGTAAAAAGCAAGAAAAACGAATAATTTTAGCGAAATATCAATTTTTATCCTCTTTTTTCCCTTAATTTTCCTTATTTTATCGAGATTTGACCGAAAATAGCAAGAAAAACGAAAAATTTTAGCGAAATTTCAATTTTTTTCCTCTTTTTTTCCCTTAATTTTCCTTATTTTATCGAGATTTGACCGAAAAAAGCAAGAAAAACGAATAATTTTAGCGAAATTTCAATTTTTTCCTCTTTTTTTCCCTTAATTTTCCTTAATTTATCGAGATTTGACCGAAAAAAGCAAGAAAAACGAATAATTTTACCGAAATATCAATTTTTATCCTCTTTTTTCCCTTAATTTTCCTTATTTAATCGAGATTTGACCGAAAAAAGAAAGAAAAACGAATAATTTTAGCGAAATTTCAATTTTTTTTCTATTTTTTTCCCTTAATTTTCCTTATTTTATCGAGATTTGACCGAAAAAAGCAGGAAAAACGAATAATTTTAGCAAAATATCAATTTTTATCCTCTTTTTTCCCTTAATTTTCCTTATTTTATCGAGATTTGACCGAAAAAAGCAAGAAAAACGAATAATTTTAGCGAAATTTCAATTATTTTCCTCTTTTTTTCCCTTAATTTTCCTTATTTTATCGAGATTTGACCGAAAAAAGCAAGAAAAAACAATTAATTTCAGCAAAATTTCAATTTTTTTCCTCTTTTTTTCCCTTAATTTTCCTTATTTTATTGAGATTTGACCGAAAAAAGCAAGAAAAACGAATAATTTTATCGAAATTTCAATTTTTATCCTCTTTTTTTCCCCTAATTTTCCTTATTTTATCGAGATTTGACCGAAAAAAGCAAGAAAAACGAATAAACGAAGAAAAAAGTTAAATTTCCCAAAATTTAACGTTTTCGTTGCTTATTTAGAACATTTCTCGATAAAATGACGAAAAATAAAGACAAAATAGTAGAAAAAAGTAGAAATTTCGCTAAAATTATCCGTTTTCTTCCCTTTTTTGGAAAATATTCCGATAAAATGTCGAAAACATGGCGAAATAGAGGAAAAAAGTCAAATTTCCTTTAAATTATCGTCACTTTTTTTATATTATCCTTCACAATGCCCAGAATAATGGTGAAATAAGCCAAAAAATTTTATTTTATTAATATTTCACTAAATTTATCCCATTTTGTCGCCTTCTTCGATATTATCTTGACAAATGACGAAAAATTTGCTGAACGAGAGCGAAAACATATCAAAATTTCGCTACAATAATCCCATTTTGTCGCTATTTTCGATATTATCTTGACAAAATGACGAAAGTTTTGCTAATATCAAGCAAAAATATTCAATGATCGCTAAAAGTATCTCATTCTGTCTCTTTTTTCGATATTATCTTGACCAGAGGTCGATGACCCGTGCTCATTGACCTGAAGTCGATGACCAAAGGTCGTTGACCCAAGGTCAAATGTCCGAGGTTGATGACCAGAGGACGATGTCCCGAGGTCGATGACCCGAGATTGATGATACAAAGTCGATGAATCAAGTTCGATGACCGGAGATCGACTGCATAATGTCGACTCCGGGAGGTCGACTCCGGGAGGTCGACTCCGGGAGTTAACGCTTGGAGGTCGACTCCGGGATGTTGACTCCGGGAGATCGACTTTGGTCATTGACCTCGGGTAATCCACCTCGAGTCATCCAACTATGGTCATCGACCTCTGGTCGTCAACCTCGGGTCATCGACCTCGGGTCATCGACCTCCGTTCATCATCCTCTGGTAATCAAACCCGGGTCATCGACGTCGGTTTATTGTCCTCTGGTCATCGAACTCGGGCCATCCACCTCGGGTCATCGTCTTCGGGTCATCGACCTGGGGTAATTTACCTCAAGTCATTGACCTCGGGTCATCAACCTCGGGTCATATACCTGGGGTCTTCGACCTGGGGCCATCCACCTGGGGTCATCGACCTGGGATTATAACCCTGGAGTCATCGACCTGGGGTCATCGACCTAGGGTCATCGACCTGGGGTCATCGACTTCGGGTCATTGACCTGGGGTTATTGACCTGGGGTCATTGACCTGACATCATCAACCTGGGGTCAGCGAACTTTGGTCATAAGCCTCGGGTCATCGACCTCGGGTCATTGACCTAGGGTCATTGACCTCGGGTAATCGACCTCGGGTAATCGACCTGGGATCATCGACCTGGGGTCACATATCGGGGTCACATATCGCGGTCATCGACCTGGGGTCATAAACCTTGGGTCATTGACCTTGGGTCATTAAGCTGCGGTCATAGACCTCGGGTCATCGACCTTGGGTTATCGATTCGGTTAATCGATCTGGAGTCGTAGACCTCGGGTCATTGACCTCGGGTAATCGACTTCTGGTCATTGACCTCGGTTCATTGACCTAGGGTCATCGACCTGGGGTCATTGTCCTCGAGTAATCGACCCCGGGTCATCGAACTTGGGTCATTGACCTCGAGTCATTGACCTTGGGTCATTGATTTAGGGTTATCTACCTTGGGTCATCGACCTGGGAATTATTTACCTCGGGTCATAGACCTCGGGTGATAGACCGTGAGTCATCCGGGAGTCGACATCCCGGAGTCGACCTCTTGGATTGGAAATTATCCGTTTTCGTTGCTTATTTGCTTTCGTTGCTTTGAATAAGCACCTTAAATGGATAGTTATTTTCAATATTTTCCCCCTATTTTGTCTTTATTTTTTTGTCATTTTATCGAAATATGATCCAAACAGCAACCAAAATGGATAATTTAAGCAAAATTTACTTTTTTCTCCTCTATTTTGCCTTAATGTTCGTCATTTTATCTAGTGATGATCGTAAAGAGCCACAAAAGTGATAGTTTTAGCAAATTTTAAACTCTTTTCAACTATGTTTCCTTTATTTTCGTCATTTTATCGAGGTATGGTCGAATAAAGCAACGAAAATGGTTAATCTTAACGATCTTTCTACTTTTTTCCTCAATTTTGTCTTTTTTCGTCATTCTATCGAGATATGATAAAATAAACAACGAAAACGGATATATTTTGCGAAATTTCAATTTTTCCCCTCTATTTTGCCTTAATTCTCTCCTTTTTATCGAGATATGATTAAAAAAGCAACAAAAACATACAATTTTAGGAACATTTCAATTTTTTTTCTCTATTTTGTCTTTTTGTTTTGTCATTTTATCGAGAAATGATCGACAAAAGCAAGGAAAAAAGGTAATTTAGGCGAAATTTTAATTTCGTTCTTCTATTTTACCTTTTATCTCGTCATTTTATCGAGATATCACCGAAAAAAGCAATGAATCGGATAATATTAGCGGAATTTAAATTTCTTTCCTCTATTTTGCTTTAAATTTCGTCATTTTATCGAGATATGACCAAAAAAAGCAACGAAATCGCATAATTTTAGCCAAATTTCTACTTTTTTCATCTATTTTTCCTAAATTTTCGTCTTTTTTTGAGATATGATCGAAAATAGCATCGAAAACAAATAATTTTAGCGAAATTTAAAATTCAATTCCTTTATTTTGCCTTCATTTTTGTCATTTTAGCGAGATATTATCTGAAAAAGAATCAAAAATTAATAATATTAGCGAAATTTCAATTTCTTTCCTCTTTTTTCCTTAATATTCCTCATTTTATCAAGATATTATCGAAAAAAGCAACAAAAACGAATAATTTTAACGAAATTTCTATTTCATTCCTGTTTTTGTTTTTAATTTTCCTAATTTTATAGAGATATGATGGGAAAAAGCTACAAAAACGAACAATGTTAGCGAAATTTATGTTTTTTTCCTCATTTTTCCCTTATTTTTCCTCATTTTATCGAGATTTTTTCAAAAAAAGCAACAAAAACGAATAATGTTTGCAAAATTCATGTTTTTTTCCCTAAATTTTCCTCATTTTATCGAGATTTTATCAAGAAAAGCAACAAAAACGAATAATTTTAGCGAAATTTCAAATATATTTACACTTTATTTCCTTTATTTTTCTCATTTTATCCAGATATGAACGAAAAAAGAATCAAAAACGAATAATTTTAGCGAAATTTCGATTACTTCCCTTTTTTTCCACATTATATGGCGAAAGGATCGAAAAAAGGAACAAAAACGAATAATTTAGGCGTAATTTCATTTTTTCCCTCTTTTTTTTTCTTAATTTTCCTCATTTAATAAGATATAATCGAAAAAAGCAACAAAAAGGAATAATTTTAGGGAAATATCAATTTTTTCACCTATTTCTTTTCCTTTATGTTCCAAATTTCATCGAGATATTATCGAAAAAAGAAACAAAAGCGAATAATTTTAGCTAAATATCAATTTTTTTTTGTTTCCTTAATTTTTCTCGTTTTATCGTGATATGACCAAAAAAAGCAACAAAAACGAAAAATTATAATGAAATTTCAATTTTTTTCCTCTTTTTTTCCATCATTTACCTCATTTTATCGAGATATTATCGAAAAAAGCAACAAAAATGAATAATTTTAGCGAAATTTCTGTTTTTTTCTCTTTTTTTTCGTTAATTTTCCTCATTATATCTGGATATTATCGAATGAAGCAACAAAAACGAATAATTTTAGCGAAAATTAAATATTTTTCCTCTTTTTTTCCTTAATTATTCTCATTTTATCGAGATAGGATCGAAAAAGCAACAAGAACGAATAATTTTAGCGAAATTTCAATAGTTCCATTTTTTACTTTCTCCATACACGAAGTATAGAGAAAGTATTGTTTTCATGAAAAAAATCGACTTCGAGATTTCAACGGAAATACATGTTTTGGGATCCCTAGAACACGTTTTGACCATTTTTGGAATGTCTGTGTGTATGTGTGTGTGTGTGTGTGTGTGTGTGTGTGTGTGTGTGTGTGTGTGCGATAGTGGGTGCTCTAACGTGAAAAGTATTAGTCGTATCAATACCAAAATTCATATATAGTACTGTCGTGTGTGCTGTCAGAGTTGATTAGTTTTTGGAGTATATTGGTTAACCGGAAGTCGAGCTTTATTCATCAAAGCTCGACAAAGATTACCAGAGGATGATTTGACCCGAGGTCAAATCATCCTCTGGTAATCAAACCCGGGTCATCGACGTCGGTTTATTGTCCTCTGGTCATCGAACTCGGGTCATCCAACTAGGGTCATCGTCTTCGGGTATCCACCTGGAGTCATCGACCTTGGGCCATTGATTAAGGGTCATCAACCTTGGGTCATCGACCTGGAAAATATTTACCTCGGGTCATAGACCTCGGGTGATAGACCGTGAGTCATCCGGGAGTCGACATCCCGGAGTCGACCTCTTGGATTGGAAATTAATCGTTTTCGTTGCTTATTTGCTTTCGTTGCTTTGAATAAGCACCTTAAATGGATAGTTATTTTCAATATTTTCCCCCTATTTTGTCTTTATTTTTCGTCATTTTATCGAAATATGATCCTAAAAAGCAACCAAAACGGATAATTTAAGCAAAATTTACTTTTTTCTCCTCTATTTTGCCTTAATATTCGTCATTTTATCTAGAGATGATCGTAAAGAGCCACAAAAGTGATTATTTTAGCAAAATTTAAACTCTTTTCATCTAGTTTTCCTTTATTTTCGTCATTTTATCGAGGTATGGTCGAATATAGAATCGAAAAGGATAATCATAACGATCTTTCTATTTTTTTCCTCAATGTTGTCTTTTTTCGTCATTCTATCGATATTTGATATAATAAACAACGAAAACGGATATATTTTGCAAAATTTCAATTTTTCCCCTCTATTTTGCCTTAATTCTCTCCTTTTTATCGAGATATGATTAAAAAAGCAACAAAAACATACAATTTCAGGAAAATTTCAATTTTTTTCTCTATTTTTTTTTGTTTTGTCATTTTATCGAGAAATGATCGACAAAAGCAACGAAAAATGGTAATTTAAGCTAAATTTCAATTTCGTTCGTCTATTTTGCCTTTTATCTCGTCATTTTATCGAGATATCACCGAAAAAAGAAACGAATCGGATAATTTTAGCGGAATTTAAATTTCTTTCCTCTATTTTGCTTTAAATTTCGTCATTTTATCGAGATATGACCAAAAAAAGCAACGAAATCGCATAATTTTAGCCAAATTTCAACTTTTTTCATCTTATTTTCCTAAATTTTTGTCTTTTATTTGAGATATGATCGAAAAAAGCATCGAAAACGAATAATTTTAGCGAAATTTAAAATTCAATTCATATCGAAATATTATCGATAAAAGCAACAAAAACGAATAATTTTACCAAAATTTCAATTTTTTTACTCTTTTTTTTCCTACATTTTCCTTATTTTATCGAGATATTATCTAAAAAAGCAACAAAAACGAATAATTTTAGCGAAACTTCAATTTCATTCATCTTTTTTTACTTAATTTTCCTCATTTTATCGAGATTTGACCGAAAAAAGCAACAAGAACGAAAAATTAAAGGATAATTTCAATATTTTTTTCTGTTTTTTGTTAATATTCCTCGATTTATCGAGATATTATCGAAAAAAGCAACAAAAATGAATAATTTTAGCGAAATTTCTGTTTTTTTCTCTTTTTTACTTTCTCCATATACGAAGTATAGAGAAAGTATTGTTTTCATGAAAAAATTCGACTTCGAGATTTCAACGGAAATACATGTTTTGGGGTCCCTAGAACACGTTTTGACCATTTTCGGAATGATGTCTCTGTGTATGTGTGTGTGTGTGTGTGTGTGTGTGTGTGTGTGTGTGTGTATGTGTGTGTGTGATAGTGGACGCTCTAACGTGAAAACTATTGGTCGTATCAACACCAAACTTAATATATAGTACTGTGATGTGTGCTGTCAGAGTTGATTAGTTTTTGGAGTAAATCGGTTAACCGAAAGTCGAGCTTTATTCATAAAAGCTCATTTCCGGTATTCAAAATATCTCCATAAATATGATATATACGTATATTGTATTACTTATAAAAGTTTTAGATAATGTAATATACTATAACTTTTGTATTTAACATATTTTTGTATCACCGGTTGATTAGGAGTTATTCGTGAAACACTGATAAACCGGAAGAAGATGATTATGTACTTTGTGGGCGCTCTAACATGAAAACAATTTGGCGGATCAACACCAAATTTCATATGTAGTACTTCTATTACAGTCTTTAGAGTTGATTAGTTTTTAAAGTCAATCGGTTGACCGGAAGTTGAGCTTCATTCTTCAAAGCTCATTTCCGGTTTTCAAAATATCTCCATAAATATGATATTTAGGTATATACTATTATTTATAAATGTTTTAGAAAAAAAAAATTTACTATAACTTTTGTATTTAACATATTTTCGTATCACTGATTGTTTAGGAGTTATTCCTGAAATACTGATAAATCGGAAGTTGCTGATTATGTACTTTGTGGGCGCTCTAACATGAAAACTATTTGGCGGATCAACACCAAATTTCATATGTAGTACTTCTATTACAGTCCTTAGAGTTGGTTAGTTTTTGGAGTCAATCGGTTGACCGGAAGTTGAGCTTCATTCTTCAAAGCTCATTTCCGGTTTTCAAAATATATCCATAAATATGATATTTAGGTATATACTATTATTTATAAATGTTTTAGAAAAAAAAATTACTATAACTTTTGTGTGAAACATATTTTCGTATCACTGATTGTTTAGGAGTTATTCCTGAAATACTGATAAACCGGAAGAAGATGATTATGTACTTTGTGGGCGCTCTAACATGAAAACTATTTGGCGGATCAACACCAAATTTCATATGTAGTACTTCTATTACAGTCTTTAGAGTTGATTAGTTTTTGGAGTCAATCGGTTGACCGGAAGTTGAGCTTCATTCTTCAAAGCTCATTTCCGGTTTTCAAAATATATCCATAAATATGATATTTAGGTATATACTATTATTTATAAATGTTTTAGAAAAGAAAATTTACTATAACTTTTGTGTGAAACATATTTTCGTATCACTGATTGTTTAGGAGTTATTCCTGAAATACTGATAAACCGGAAGTTGCTGATTATGTACTTCATGGGCGCTCTAACATGAAAACTATTTGGCGGATCAACACCAAATTTCATATGTAGTACTTCTTTTAAAGTTCTTAGAGTTGGTTAGTTTTTGGAGTCAATCGGTTGACCGGAAGTTGAGCTTCATTCTTCAAAGCTCATTTCCGGTTTTCAAATTATATCCATAAATATGATATTTAGGTATATACTATTATTTATAAATGTTTTAGAAAATAAAATTACTATAACTTTTGTATGAAACATATTTTCGTATCACTGATTGTTTAGGAGTTATTCCTGAAATACTGATAAACCGGAAGTTGCTCATACTGTACTTTGTGGGCGCTCTGGGCTCTATGGGCGAAAGGCCAGTTTCATCGTTTTTCATCCAGCATGTCCCAAACAACATTATTTATAATGTTTAGAGTTCGAAATTACTATCGTAGATAAGTATTTACATCTTATATATGGAGAAAGTCATGTGCTGGCCACATCAGATTTTTTTTCCTTAATTTTCCTCGTTTTATCGAGATATAATCGAAAAAAGCAACAAAAACGAATAATTGTATCGAAATTTAATTTTTATTCCTCTTTCTTTTCCTTGATTTTCCTCATATTATTCAGATATTACCGAAAAAAGAAACAAAAAGGTAACATTTTAGCGAAAGTTCAATTTTTCTCCTCTATTTTGCATTTATGTTGTCATTTCTTCGAAATACGATCGAAATAAGCAACGTAAACAGATGATTTTTGCGAAATTTCATTTTTTCTCCTTTTATAATGTCATTATATCTAGATATGATCGAAAAAATAAACAGAAACGGATAGGTTCAGCAAAATTTCCATTTTTTTCATCTTCATTCATCAAAATGTAGGGAAATTTCAATTTTTTTCCTCTTTTTTCCATCATTTACCTCATTTTATCGAGATATTATCGAAAAAAGCAACAAAAATGAATAATTTTAGCGAAAATTCTGTTTTTTTCTCTTTTTTTTCGTTAATTTTCCTCATTATATCTGGATATTATCGAATGAAGCAACAAAAACGAATAATTTTAGCGATAATTAAATATTTTTCCTCTTTTTTTCCTTAATTATTCTCATTTTATCGAGATAGGATCGAAAAAAGCAACAAAAACGAATAATTTTAGCGAAATTTCAATAGTTCCATTTTTTTTCCATAATTTTCCTCGTTTTATCGAGATATTATCGAAAAAAGCAACAAAAACGAATAATTTTACCGAAATTTAAATTTTTCTCTTTTTACTTTCTCCATATACGAAGTATAGAGAAAGTATTGTTTTTATGAAAAAATCGACTTCGAGATTTCAACGGAAATACATGTTTTGGGATCCCTAGAACAGGTTTTGACCATTTTTGGAATGATAACTGTGTGTGTGTGTGTGTGTGTGATAGTGGGCGCTCTAACGTCAAAAGTATTAGTCGTATCAATACCAAAATTCATATATGGTACTGTCGTGTGTGCTGTCAGAGTTGATTAGTTTTTGGAGTATATTGGTTAACCGGAAGTCGAGCTTTATTCATCAAAGCTTATTTCCGGTTTTCAAAATATCTCCATAAATATGCTATATAGGTATATTGTATATCTTATAAAAGTTTTAGAAAATGTAGTTTACTATAACTTTTGTATTTAACATATTTTTGTATCACCGGTTGATTAGGAGTTATTCGTGAAATACTGATAAACCGGAGGTAGCTGATTATGTACTTTGTGGGCGCTCTAACATGAAAAGTATTTATCGGATAAACTCCAAATTTCATATATAGTATTTTGGTTTATGTCGTTAGAGT
Organism: Sympetrum striolatum; assembly: GCA_947579665.1. Classification (NCBI taxonomy): domain Eukaryota; kingdom Metazoa; phylum Arthropoda; class Insecta; order Odonata; family Libellulidae; genus Sympetrum; species Sympetrum striolatum. The sequence continues at coordinate 88,458,486 of OX388349.1, forward strand.
TGATTAGTTTTTGGAGTAAATAGGTTACCCGGAAGTCGAGCTTCAGTCTACAATGGTCATTTCCGGTATTCAAAATATCTCCATAAATATCATATTTAGGTATATACTATTATTTATAAAAGTTTTAGTTAATGTATTTTACTATAACGTTTGATTTAAACATATTTTTGTATCACTAATTGTGTAGGAGTTATTTGTGAAATACTGATAAACCGGAAGTTGTTGATTATGTACGTTGTGGGCGCTCTGGGCGCTGGGGCGAAAAGCAAATTTCATCGTTTTTCATCGAACATGTCCCAAAAAATATTATTTATAATGTTTGTGACGTCAAAGATAATATGAAAGAAATTAATCACTTATCTTCCAAGTTTAGATTGAATATAGAGTTCGAAAATACTGCCGTAGAAACATATTTACATCTTATATATATGGAGAAAGTCATGTGCTGGCCACATCAGATTTTTCTTCCTTAATTTTCTTCGTTTTATCGAGATATTAGCGAAAAAAGCAAAAAAACGAATAATTTTAGCGAAATTTCAATTTTGTTTTTCTTACTTTTCCTCGTTTTATCAAGATATTATCTTGAAAAGCAACAAAAACAAATAGTTTAACCAAAATTTCAATTTTTTTACCTCTTTTTTTCCTTCATTTTCCTTATTCTATCGAGATATTATCGAAAAAAGCATCGAAAACGAATAATTTTAGCGAAATTTAAAATTCAATTCCTTTATTTTGCCTTCATCTTCGTCATTTTAGCGAGATATTATCTGAAAAAGAATCAAAAATTAATAATATTAGCGAAATTTCAATTTTTTTCCTCTTTTTTTCCCTTAATTTTCCTTATTTTATCGAGATTTGACCGAAAAAAGCAAGAAAAACGAATAATTTTAGCGAAATTTCAATTTTTTTCATCTTTTTTTCCCTTCATTTTCCTTATTTTATCGAGATTTGACCGAAAAAAGCAAGAAAAACGAATAATTTTAGCGAAATTTCAATTTTTTTCCTCTTTTTTTCCCTTAATTTTCCTTATTTTATCGAGATTTGACCGAAAAAAGCAAGAAAAACGAATAATTTTAGCGAAATTTCAATTTTTTTCCTCTTTTTTTCCCTTAATTTTCCTTATTTTATCGAGATTTGAACAATAAAAGCAAGAAAAACGAATAATTGTAGCGAAATATCAATTTTATCATCTTTTTTTTTGATTTTCCTTATTTTATCGAGATTTGACCGAAAAAAGGAAGAAAAACGAATAATTTTAGCGAAATTTCAATTTTTATCCTCTTTTTTTCCCTTAATTAATCGAGATTTAACCGAAGAAGCAAGAAAACGAATAATTATAGCGAAATTTCAATTTTTTTCTTCTTTTTTTCCCTTAATTTTTCCTTATTTTATCGAGATTTGACGGAAAAAAGCAAGAAAAACGAATAATTTTAGCGAAATATCAATTTTTATCATCTTTTTTCCCTTGATTTTCCTTATCTTATCGAGATTTTATCGAAAAAAGCAAGAAAAACGAATAATTTTATCGAAATTTCAATTTTTATCATCTTTTTACCCTTGATTTTCCTTATTTTATCGAGATTTGACCGAAAAAAGCAAGAAAAACGAAAAATTTTAGCGAAATATCAATTTTTATCCTCTTTTTTTCCCTTAATTTTTTTAGTTTATCAAGATTTGACCGAAAAAAGCAAGAAAAACGAATAATTTTAGCGAAATTTCAATTTTTATCATCTTTTTTCCCTTAATTTTCCTTATTTTATCGAGATTTGACCGAAAAAACCAAGAAAAACGAATAATTTTAGCGAAATTTCAATATTATCCTCTTTTTTTCCCTTAATTTTCCTTATTTTATCGATATTTGACCGAAAATAGCAAGAAAAACGAATAATTTTAGCGAAATATCAATTTTTATCATCTTTTTTCCCTTGATTTTCCTTATTTTAACAAGATTTGACCGAAAAAAGCAAGAAAACGAATAATTTTAGCGAAATATCAATTTTTATAATCTTTTTTTCCCTTAATTTTCCTTTTTTTATCGAGATTTGACCGAAAAAAGCAAGAAAAACGAATTAATTTAGCGAAATTTCAATTTTTTTCCTCTTTTTTTCCCTTAATTTTCCTTATTTTATCGAGATTTGACCGAAAAAAGCAAGAAAAACGAATAATTTTAGCGAAATTTCAATTTTTTTCCTCTTTTTTTCCTTCATTCTCCTCATTTAACGAGATTTGACCGAAAAAAGCAAGAAAAACGAATAATTTTAGCGAAATTTAAATTTTTATCCTCTTTTTTTTCGTTATTTTATCAAGATTTGACCGAAAAAAGCAAGAAAAACGAATAAATTTATCGAAATTTCATTTATTATGATCTTTTTTCCCTTGATTTTCCTTATTTTATCGAGATTTGACCGAAAAAAGCAAGAAAAACGAATAATTTTAGCGAAATATCAATTTTTATCCTCTTTTTTTCCCTTAATTTTCCTTATTAAATCGAGATTTGACCAAAAAAGGCAAGAAAAACGAATAACTTTATCGAAATTTCAATTTCTATCCTCTTCTTTTCCCTTGATTTTGCTTATTTTATCGAGATTTGACCGAAAAAAGAAGGAAAAACGAATAATTTTAGCGAAATATCAATTTTTATCCTCTTTTTTCCCTTAATTTTCCTTATTTTATCGAGATTTGACCGATAAAAGCAAGAAAAACGAATAATTTTAGCGAAATTTAAATTTTTTTCCTCTTTTTTTCCCTTAATTTTCCTTGTTTTTATCGAGATTTGACCGAAAATAGCAAGAAAAACGAATAATTTTATCGAAATTTCAATTTTTTTCCTCTTTTTCCTTCATTCTCCTCATTTAACGAGATTTGACCGAAAAAAGCAAGAAAAACGAATAATTTTATCGATATAACAATTTTTATCCTCTTTTTTTCCATTAATTTTCCTTATTTTATCGAGATTTGACCGAAAAAAGGAAGAAAAACGAATAATTTTAGCGAAATTTCAATTTTTTACCTCTTTTTTACCCTTAATTTTCTTTACTTTATCGAGATTTGACCGCAAAAAGCAAGAAAAACGAATAATTTTAGCGAAATTTCAATTGTTTTCCTCTTTTTTTCCCTTAATTTTCCTTAGTTAATCGAGATTTGACCGAAAAAAGCAAGAAAAACGAATAATTATAGATAATATAATAAATTTCAATTTTTTTCTTCTTTTTTTCCCTTAATGTTCCTTATTTTATCGAGATTTGACCGAAAAAAGCAAGAAAAACGAATAATTTTAGCGAAATTTCAATTTTTTTCCTCTTTTTTTCCCTTAAGTTTCCTTATTTTATCGAGATTTGACCGAAAAAAGCAAGAAAAACGAATAATTTTAGCGAAATTTCAATTTTTTTCCTCTTTTTTCCCTTAATTTTGCTTATTTTATCGAGATTTTACCGAAAAAACCAAGAAAAACGAATAATTTTAGCGAAATTTCAATTTTTTCCTCTTTTTTTTCCTTAATTTTCCTTATTTTATCGATATTTGACCGAAAAAAGCAAGAAAAACGAATAATTTTAGCGAAATATCAATTTTTATCATATTTTTTTCCTTCATTCTCCTCATTTAACGAGATTTGACCGAAAAAAGCAAGAAAAACGAATAATTTTAGCGAAATTTCAATTTTTTTCCTCTTTTTTTCCCTTAATTTTCCTTATTCTATCGAGATATTATCGAAAAAAGCATCGAAAACGAATAATTTTAGCGAAATTTAAAATTCAATTCCTTTATTTTGCCTTCATTTTCGTCATTTTAGCGAGATATTATCTGAAAAAGAATCAAAAATTAATAATATTAGCGAAATTTCAATTTTTTTCCTCTTTTTTTCCCTTAATTTTCCTTATTTTATCGAGATTTGACCGAAAAAAGCAAGAAAAACGAATAATTTTAGCGAAATTTCAATTTTTTTCATCTTTTTTTCCCTTCATTTTCCTTATTTTATCGAGATTTGACCGAAAAAAGCAAGAAAAACGAATAATTTTAGCGAAATTTCAATTTTTTTCCTCTTTTTTTCCCTTAATTTTCCTTATTTTATCGAGATTTGACCGAAAAAAGCAAGAAAAACGAATAATTTTAGCGAAATTTCAATTTTTTTCCTCTTTTTTTCCCTTAATTTTCCTTATTTTATCGAGATTTGAACAATAAAAGCAAGAAAAACGAATAATTGTAGCGAAATATCAATTTTATCATCTTTTTTTTTTGATTTTCCTTATTTTATCGAGATTTGACCGAAAAAAGGAAGAAAAACGAATAATTTTAGCGAAATTTCAATTTTTATCCTCTTTTTTTCCCTTAATTAATCGAGATTTAACCGAAAAAGCAAGAAAACGAATAATTATAGCGAAATTTCAATTTTTTTCTTCTTTTTTTCCCTTAATTTTTCCTTATTTTATCGAGATTTGACGGAAAAAAGCAAGAAAAACGAATAATTTTAGCGAAATATCAATTTTTATCATCTTTTTTCCCTTGATTTTCCTTATCTTATCGAGATTTTATCGAAAAAAGCAAGAAAAACGAATAATTTTATCGAAATTTCAATTTTTATCATCTTTTTACCCTTGATTTTCCTTATTTTATCGAGATTTGACCGAAAAAAGCAAGAAAAACGAAAAATTTTAGCGAAATATCAATTTTTATCCTCTTTTTTTCCCTTAATTTTTTTAGTTTATCAAGATTTGACCGAAAAAAGCAAGAAAAACGAATAATTTTAGCGAAATTTCAATTTTTATCATCTTTTTTCCCTTAATTTTCCTTATTTTATCGAGATTTGACCGAAAAAACCAAGAAAAACGAATAATTTTAGCGAAATTTCAATATTATCCTCTTTTTTTCCCTTAATTTTCCTTATTTTTATCGATATTTGACCGAAAATAGCAAGAAAAACGAATAATTTTAGCGAAATATCAATTTTTATCATCTTTTTTCCCTTGATTTTCCTTATTTTATCAAGATTTGACCGAAAAAAGCAAGAAAACGAATAATTTTAGCGAAATATCAATTTTTATAATCTTTTTTTCCCTTAATTTTCCTTTTTTTATCGAGATTTGACCGAAAAAAGCAAGAAAAACGAATTAATTTAGCGAAATTTCAATTTTTTTCCTCTTTTTTTCCCTTAATTTTCCTTATTTTATCGAGATTTGACCGAAAAAAGCAAGAAAAACGAATAATTTTAGCGAAATTTCAATTTTTTTCCTCTTTTTTTCCTTCATTCTCCTCATTTAACGAGATTTGACCGAAAAAAGCAAGAAAAACGAATAATTTTAGCGAAATTTAAATTTTTATCCTCTTTTTTTTCGTTATTTTATCAAGATTTGACCGAAAAAAGCAAGAAAAACGAATAAATTTATCGAAATTTCATTTTTTATCATCTTTTTTCCCTTGATTTTCCTTATTTTATCGAGATTTGACCGAAAAAAGCAAGAAAAACGAATAATTTTAGCGAAATATCAATTTTTATCCTCTTTTTTTCCCTTAATTTTCCTTATTAAATCGAGATTTGACCAAAAAAGGCAAGAAAAACGAATAACTTTATCGAAATTTCAATTTCTATCCTCTTCTTTTCCCTTGATTTTGCTTATTTTATCGAGATTTGACCGAAAAAAGAAGGAAAAACGAATAATTTTAGCGAAATTTCAATTTTTATCCTCTTTTTTCCCTTAATTTTCCTTATTTTATCGAGATTTGACCGATAAAAGCAAGAAAAACGAATAATTTTAGCGAAATTTAAATTTTTTTCCTCTTTTTTTCCCTTAATTTTCCTTGTTTTTATCGAGATTTGACCGAAAATAGCAAGAAAAACGAATAATTTTATCGAAATTTCAATTTTTTTCCTCTTTTTTTCCTTCATTCTCCTCATTTAACGAGATTTGACCGAAAAAAGCAAGAAAAACGAATAATTTTATCGATATAACAATTTTTATCCTCTTTTTTTCCATTAATTTTCCTTATTTTATCGAGATTTGACCGAAAAAAGGAAGAAAAACGAATAATTTTAGCGAAATTTCAATTTTTTACCTCTTTTTTACCCTTAATTTTCCTTACTTTATCGAGATTTGACCGCAAAAAGCAAGAAAAACGAATAATTTTAGCGAAATTTCAATTGTTTTCCTCTTTTTTTCCCTTAATTTTCCTTAGTTAATCGAGATTTGACCGAAAAAAGCAAGAAAAACGAATAATTATAGATAATATAATAAATTTCAATTTTTTTCTTCTTTTTTTCCCTTAATGTTCCTTATTTTATCGAGATTTGACCGAAAAAAGCAAGAAAAACGAATAATTTTAGCGAAATTTCAATTTTTTTCCTCTTTTTTTCCCTTAAGTTTCCTTATTTTATCGAGATTTGACCGAAAAAAGCAAGAAAAACGAATAATTTTAGCGAAATTTCAATTTTTTTCCTCTTTTTTTCCCTTAATTTTGCTTATTTTATCGAGATTTTACCGAAAAAACCAAGAAAAACGAATAATTTTAGCGAAATTTCAATTTTTTCCTCTTTTTTTCCCTTAATTTTCCTTATTTTATCGATATTTGACCGAAAAAAGCAAGAAAAACGAATAATTTTAGCGAAATATCAATTTTTATCATATTTTTTTCCTTCATTCTCCTCATTTAACGAGATTTGACCGAAAAAAGCAAGAAAAACGAATAATTTTAGCGAAATTTAAATTTTTATCCTCTTTTTTTCCCTTAATTAAGCGAGATTTAACCGAAAAAAGCAAGAAAACAAATAATTATAGCGAATTTTCAATTTTTTTCTTCTTTTTTTCCCTTAATTTTCCTTATTTTATCGAGATTTGACCGAAAAAAGGCAAGAAAAACGAATAATTTTAGCGAAATATCAATTTTTATCATCTTTTTTCCCTTGATTTTCCTTATTTTATCGAGATTTGACCGCAAAAAGCAAGAAAAACGAATAATTTTAGCGAAATTTCAATTGTTTTCCTCTTTTTTTCCTTAATTTTCCTTATTTTATCGAGATTTGACCGAAAAAAGGAAGAAAAACGAATAATTTTAGCGAAATATCAATTTTTTACCTCTTTTTTACATTTAATTTTCCTTACTTTATCGAGATTTGACCGCAAAAAGCAAGAAAAACGAATAATTTTAGCGAAATTTCAATTGTTTTCCTCTTTTTTTCCCTTAATTTTCCTTAGTTAATCGAGATTTGGCCGAAAAAAGCAAGAAAAACGAATAATTATAGATAATATAATAAATTTCAATTTTTTTCTTCTTTTTTTCCCTTAATGTTCCTTATTTTATCGAGATTTGACCGGAAAAAGCAAGAAAAACGAATAATTTTATCGAAATTTCAATTTTTATCATCTTTTTTCCCTTGATTTTCCTTATTTAATCGAGATTTGACCAAAAAAAGCAAGAAAAACGAATAATTTTAGCGAAATTTCAATTTTTTTCCTCATTTTCTCCCTTAATTTTCCTTAGTTTATCGAGATTTGACCAAAAAAAGCAAGAAAAACGAATAATTTTAGCGAAATTTCAATTTTTATCCTCTTTTTTTCCCTTAATTAATCGAGATTTAACCGAAAAAAGCAAGAAAACGAATAATTATAGCGAAATTTCAATTTTTTTCTTCTTTTTTTCCCTTAATTTTTCCTTATTTTATCGAGATTTGACGGAAAAAAGCAAGAAAAACGAATAATTTTAGCGAAATATCAATTTTTATCATCTTTTTTCCCTTGATTTTCCTTATTTTATCGAAAAAAGCAAGAAAAACGAATAATTTTATCGAAATTTCAATTCTTATCATCTTTTTTCCCTTGATTTTCCTTATTTTATCGAGATTTGACCGAAAAAAGCAAGAAAAACGAATAATTTTAGCGAAATATAAATTTTTATCCTCTTTTTTTCCCTTCATTTTTATAGTTTATCGAGATTTGACCGAAAAAAGCAAGAAAAACGAATAATTTTAGCGAAATTTCAATTTTTATCATCTTTTTTCCCTTAATTTTCCTTATTTTATCGAGATTTGACCGAAAAAACCAAGAAAAACGAATAATTTTAGCGAAATTTCAATATTATCCTCTTTTTTTCCCTTAATTTTCCTTATTTTATCGATATTTGACCGAAAATAGCAAGAAAAACGAATAATTTTAGCGAAATATCAATTTTTATCATCTTTTTTCCCTTGATTTTCCTTATTTTATCAAGATTTGACCGAAAAAAGCAAGAAAAACGAATAATTTTAGCGAAATATCAATTTTTATCATCTTTTTTTCCCTTAAGTTTCCTTATTTTATCGAGATTTGACCGAAAAAAGCAAGAAAAACGAATTAATTTAGCGAAATCTCAATTTTTTTCCTCTTTTTTTCCCTTAATTTTCCTTATTTTATCGAGATTTGACCGAAAAAAGCAAGAAAAACGAATAATTTTAGCGAAATTTCAATTTTTTTCCTCTTTTTTTCCTTCATTCTCCTCATTTAACGAGATTTGACCGAAAAAAGCAAGAAAAACGAATAATTTTAGCGAAATTTAAATTTTTATCCTCTTTTTTTCCCTTAATTAATCGAGATGTAACCGAAAAAAGCAAGAAAACAAATAATTATAGCGAAATTTCAATTTTTTTCTTCTTTTTTTCCCTTAATTTTCCTTATTTTATCGAGATTTGACCGAAAAAAGGCAAGAAAAACGAATAATTTTAGCGAAATATCAATTTTTATCATCTTTTTTCCCTTGCTTTTCCTTATTTTATCGAGATTTGACCGAAAAAAGCAAGAAAAACGAATAATTTTATCGAAATTTCAATTTTTATCATCTTTTTTCCCTTGATTTTCCTTATTTTATCGAGATTTGACCGAAAAAAGCAAGAAAAACGAATAATTTTAGCGAAATTTCAATATTATCCTCTTTTTTTCCCTTAATTTTCCTTATTTTATCGATATTTGACCGAAAATAGCAAGAAAAACGAATAATTTTAGCGAAATATCAATTTTTATCATCTTTTTTCCCTTGATTTTCCTTATTTTATCAAGATTTGACCGAAAAAAGCAAGAAAAACGAATAATTTTAGCGAAATATCAATTTTTATCATCTTTTTTTCCCTTAAGTTTCCTTATTTTATCGAGATTTGACCGAAAAAAGCAAGAAAAACGAATTAATTTAGCGAAATCTCAATTTTTTTCCTCTTTTTTTCCCTTAATTTTCCTTATTTTATCGAGATTTGACCGAAAAAAGCAAGAAAAACGAATAATTTTAGCGAAATTTCAATTTTTTTCCTCTTTTTTTCCTTCATTCTCCTCATTTAACGAGATTTGACCGAAAAAAGCAAGAAAAACGAATAATTTTAGCGAAATTTAAATTTTTATCCTCTTTTTTTCCCTTAATTAATCGAGATGTAACCGAAAAAAGCAAGAAAACAAATAATTATAGCGAAATTTCAATTTTTTTCTTCTTTTTTTCCCTTAATTTTCCTTATTTTATCGAGATTTGACCGAAAAAAGGCAAGAAAAACGAATAATTTTAGCGAAATATCAATTTTTATCATCTTTTTTCCCTTGCTTTTCCTTATTTTATCGAGATTTGACCGAAAAAAGCAAGAAAAACGAATAATTTTATCGAAATTTCAATTTTTATCATCTTTTTTCCCTTGATTTTCCTTATTTTATCGAGATTTGACCGAAAAAAGCAAGAAAAACGAATAATTTTAGCGAAATATCAATTTTTATCCTCTTTTTTTCCCTTAATTTTCCTTATTTTATCGAGATTTGACCGAAAAAGGCAAGAAAAACGAATAACTTTATCGAAATTTCAATTTCTATCCTCTTCTTTTCCCTTAATTTTTCTTATTTTATCGAGTTTTGACCGAAAAAAGAAGGAAAAACGAATAATTTTAGCGAAATTTCAATTTTTATCCTCTTTTTTCCCTTAATTTTCCTTATTTTATCGAGATTTGACCGAAAAAAGCAAGAAAAACGAATAATTTTAGCGAAATTTAAATTTTTTTCCTCTTTTTTTCCCTTAATTTTCCTTGTTTTTATCGAGATTTGACCGAAAATAGCAAAAAAAAAGAATAATTTTAGCGAAATTTCAATTTTTTTCCTCTTTTTTTCCTTCATTCTCCTCATTTAACGAGATTTGACCGAAAAAAGCAAGAAAAACGAATAATTTTATCGAAATAACAATTTTTATCCTCTTTTTTTCCATTAATTTTCCTTATTTTATCGAGATTTGACCGAAAAAAGGAAGAAAAACGAATAATTTTAGCGAAATTTCAATTTTTTACCTCTTTTTTACCCTTAATTTTCCTTACTTTATCGAGATTTGACCGCAAAAAGCAAGTAAAAGGAATAATTTTAGCGAAATTTCAATTGTTTTCCTCTTTTTTTCCCTTAATTTTCCTTAGTTAATCGAGATTTGACCGAAAAAAGCAAGAAAAACGAATAATTATAGATAATATAATAAATTTCAATTTTTTCCTTTTTTTTCCCTTAATGTTCCTTATTTTATCGAGATTTGACCGAAAAAAGCAAGAAAAACGAATAATTTTAGCGAAATTTCAATTTTTTTCCTATTTTTTTCCCTTAATTTTCCTTATTTTATCGAGATTTGACCGAAAAAAGCAAGAAAAACGAATAATTTTAGCGAAATTTGTATTTTTTTCATCTTTTTTTCCCTTAATTTTCCTTATTTTATCGAGATTTGACCGAAAAAAGCAAGAAAAGCAAATAATTTTAGCGAAATTTCAATTTTTTTCCTCTTTTTTTCCCTTAATTTTGCTTATTTTATCGAGATTTTACCGAAAAAACCAAGAAAAACGAATAATTTTAGCGGAATTTCAATTTTTTCCTCTTTTTTTCCCTTAATTTTCCTTATTTTATCGATATTTGACCGATAAAAGCAAGAAAAACGAATAATTTTAGCGAAATATCAATTTTTATCATATTTTTTCCCTTAATTTTCCTTATTTTATCGAGATTTGACCGAAAAAAGCAAGAAAAACGAATAACTTTAGCGAAATTTCAATTTTTTTCCTCTTTTTTTCCTTTATTTTCCTTATTTTATCGAGATTTGACCGAAAAAAGCAAGAAAAACGAATAATTTTAGCGAAATTTCAATTTTTTTCCTCTTTTTTTCCCTTAATTTTCTTTATTTTATCGAGATTTTACCGAAAAAAGCAAGAAAAACGAATAATTTTAGTGAAATTTAAATTTTTATCCTCTTTTTTTCCCTTAATTAATCGAGATTTAACAGAAAAAACCAAGAAAACAAATACTTATAGCGAAATTTCAATTTTTTTCTTCTTTTTTTCCCTTAATTTTCCTTATTTTATCGAGATTTGACCGAAAAAAGCAAGAAAAACGAATAATTTTTGCGAAATTTCAATTTTTTTCCTCTTTTTTTCCCTTAATTTTGCTTATTTTATCGAGATTTTACCGAAAAAACCAAGAAAAACGAATAATTTTAGCGAAATTTAATTTTTTCCTCTTTTTTTCCCTTAATTTTCCTTATTTTATCGATATTTGACCGAAAAAAGCAAGAAAAACGAATAATTTTAGCGAAATATCAATTTTTATCATATTTTTTCCCTTAATTTTCCTTATTTTATCGAGATTTGACCAAAAAAGCAAGATAAACGAATAACTTTAGCGAAATTTCAATTTTTTTCCTCTTTTTTTCCCTTAATTTTCCTTATTTTATCGAGATTTGACCGAAAAAAGCAAGAAAAACGAATAATTTTAGCGAAATTCCAATTTTTTTCCTCTTTTTTTCCCTTAATTTTCCTTATTTTATCGAGATTTGGCCGGAAAAAGCAAGTAAAACGAATGATTTAAGCGAAATTTCAATTTTTTTCCTCTTTTTTTCCCTTAATTTTCCTTATTTTATCGAGATTTGACCGGAAAAAGCAAGAAAAACGAATAATTTTAGCGAAATTTAAATTTTTATCCTCTTTTTTTCCCTTAATTAATCGAGATTTAACCGAAAAAAGCAAGAAAACAAATAATTATAGCGAAATTTCAATTTTTTTCTTCTTTTTTTCCCTTAATTTTCCTTATTTTATCGAGATTTGACCGAAAAAAGCAAGAAAAACGAATAATTTTATCGAAATTTCAATTTTTATCATCTTTTTTCCCTTGATTTTCCTTATTTAATCGAGATTTGACCAAAAAAAGCAAGAAAAACGAATAATTTTAGCGAAATTTCAATTTTTTTCCTCATTTTCTCCTTTAATTTTCCTTAGTTTATCGAGATTTGACCGAAAAAAGCAAGAAAAACGAATAATTTTAGCGAAATTTCAATTTTTATCCTCTTTTTTTCCCTTAATTAATCGAGATTTAACCGAATAAAGCAAGAAAACGAATAATTATAGCGAAATTTCAATTTTTTTCTTCTTTTTTTCCCTTAATTTTTCCTTATTTTATCGAGATTTGACGGAAAAAAGCAAGAAAAACGAATAATTTTAGCGAAATATCAATTTTTATCATCTTTTTTCCCTTGATTTTCCTTATTTTATCGAAAAAAGCAAGAAAAACGAATAATTTTATCGAAATTTCAGTTCTTATCATCTTTTTTCCCTTGATTTTCCTTATTTTATCGAGATTTGACCGAAAAAAGCAAGAAAAACGAATAATTTTAGCGAAATTTCAATTTTTTTCCTCTTTTTTTCCCTTAATTTTCTTTATTTTATCGAGATTTTACCGAAAAAAGCAAGAAAAACGAATAATTTTAGCGAAATTTAAATTTTTATCCTCTTTTTTTCCCTTAATTAATCGAGATTTAACCGAAAAAACCAAGAAAACAAATACTTATAGCGAAATTTCAATTTTTTTCTTCTTTTTTTCCCTTAATTTTCCTTATTTTATCGAGATTTTACCGAAAAAAGCAAGAAAAACGAATAATTTTAGCGAAATTTAAATTTTTATCCTCTTTTTTTCCCTTAATTAATCGAGATTTAACCGAAAAAAGCAAGAAAAACGAATAATTTTAGCGAAATTTCAATTTTTATCATCTTTTTTCCCTTAATTTTCCTTATTTTATCGAGATTTTGCCGAAAAAAGAAAGTAAAACGAATAATTTTAGCGAAATTTCAATATTATCCTCTTTTTTTCCCTTAATTTTCCTTATTTTATCGATATTTGACCGAAAATAGCAAGAAAAACGAATAATTTTAGCGAAATATCAATTTTTATCATCTTTTTTCCCTTGATTTTCCTTATTTTATCAAGATTTGACCGAAAAAAGCAAGAAAAACGAATAATTTTAGCGAAATATCAATTTTTATCATCTTTTTTTCCCTTAAGTTTCCTTATTTTATCGAGATTTGACCGAAAAAAGCAAGAAAAACGAATTAATTTAGCGAAATCTCAATTTTTTTCCTCTTTTTTTCCCTTAATTTTCCTTATTTTATCGAGATTTGACCGAAAAAAGCAAGAAAAACGAATAATTTTAGCGAAATTTCAATTTTTTTCCTCTTTTTTTCCTTCATTCTCCTCATTTAACGAGATTTGACCGAAAAAAGCAAGAAAAACGAATAATTTTAGCGAAATTTCAATTTTTTTCCTCTTTTTTTCCCTTAATTTTCCTTATTTTATCGAGATTTGACCGAAAAAAGCAAGAAAAACGAATAACTTTAGCGAAATTTCAATTTTTTTCCTCTTTTTTTCCCTTAATTAATCGAGATTTAACCGAATAAAGCAAGAAAACGAATAATTATAGCGAAATTTCAATTTTTTTCTTCTTTTTTTCCCTTAATTTTTCCTTATTTTATCGAGATTTGACGGAAAAAAGCAAGAAAAACGAATAATTTTAGCGAAATATCAATTTTTATCATCTTTTTTTCCCTTAAGTTTACTTATTTTATCGAGATTTGACCGAAAAAAGCAAGAAAAACGAATTAATTTAGCGAAATCTCAATTTTTTTCCTCTTTTTTTCCCTTAATTTTCCTTATTTTATCGAGATTTGACCGAAAAAAGCAAGAAAAACGAATAATTTTAGCGAAATTTCAATTTTTTTCCTTCATTCTCCTCATTTAACGAGATTTGACCGAAAAAAGCAAGAAAAACGAATAATTTTAGCGAAATTTAAATTTTTATCCTCTTTTTTTCCCTTAATTAATCGAGATTTAACCGAAAAAAGCAAGAAAACAAATAATTATAGCGAAATTTCAATTTTTTTCTTCTTTTTTTCCCTTAATTTTCCTTATTTTATCGAGATTTGACCGAAAAAAGGCAAGAAAAACGAATAATTTTAGCGAAATATCAATTTTTATCATCTTTTTTCCCTTGCTTTTCCTTATTTTATCGAGATTTGACCGAAAAAAGCAAGAAAAACGAATAATTTTATCGAAATTTCAATTTTTATCATCTTTTTTCCCTTGATTTTCCTTATTTTATCGAGATTTGACCGAAAAAAGCAAGAAAAACGAATAATTTTAGCGAAATATCAATTTTTATCCTCTTTTTTTCCCTTAATTTTCCTTATTTTATCGAGATTTGACCGAAAAAGGCAAGAAAAACGAATAACTTTATCGAAATTTCAATTTCTATCCTCTTCTTTTCCCTTAATTTTTCTTATTTTATCGAGTTTTGACCGAAAAAAGAAGGAAAAACGAATAATTTTAGCGAAATTTCAATTTTTATCCTCTTTTTTCCCTTAATTTTCCTTATTTTATCGAGATTTGACCGAAAAAAGCAAGAAAAACGAATAATTTTAGCGAAATTTAAATTTTTTTCCTCTTTTTTTCCCTTAATTTTCCTTGTTTTTATCGAGATTTGACCGAAAATAGCAAAAAAAAAGAATAATTTTAGCGAAATTTCAATTTTTTTCCTCTTTTTTTCCTTCATTCTCCTCATTTAACGAGATTTGACCGAAAAAAGCAAGAAAAACGAATAATTTTATCGAAATAACAATTTTTATCCTCTTTTTTTCCATTAATTTTCCTTATTTTATCGAGATTTGACCGAAAAAAGGAAGAAAAACGAATAATTTTAGCGAAATTTCAATTTTTTACCTCTTTTTTACCCTTAATTTTCCTTACTTTATCGAGATTTGACCGCAAAAAGCAAGTAAAAGGAATAATTTTAGCGAAATTTCAATTGTTTTCCTCTTTTTTTCCCTTAATTTTCCTTAGTTAATCGAGATTTGACCGAAAAAAGCAAGAAAAACGAATAATTATAGATAATATAATAAATTTCAATTTTTTCCTTTTTTTTCCCTTAATGTTCCTTATTTTATCGAGATTTGACCGAAAAAAGCAAGAAAAACGAATAATTTTAGCGAAATTTGTATTTTTTTCATCTTTTTTTCCCTTAATTTTCCTTATTTTATCGAGATTTGACCGAAAAAAGCAAGAAAAGCAAATAATTTTAGCGAAATTTCAATTTTTTTCCTCTTTTTTTCCCTTAATTTTGCTTATTTTATCGAGATTTTACCGAAAAAACCAAGAAAAACGAATAATTTTAGCGGAATTTCAATTTTTTCCTCTTTTTTTCCCTTAATTTTCCTTATTTTATCGATATTTGACCGAAAAAAGCAAGAAAAACGAATAATTTTAGCGAAATATCAATTTTTATCATATTTTTTCCCTTAATTTTCCTTATTTTATCGAGATTTGACCGAAAAAAGCAAGAAAAACGAATAACTTTAGCGAAATTTCAATTTTTTTCCTCTTTTTTTCCTTTATTTTCCTTATTTTATCGAGATTTGACCGAAAAAAGCAAGAAAAACGAATAATTTTAGCGAAATTTCAATTTTTTTCCTCTTTTTTTCCCTTAATTTTCTTTATTTTATCGAGATTTTACCGAAAAAAGCAAGAAAAACGAATAATTTTAGTGAAATTTAAATTTTTATCCTCTTTTTTTCCCTTAATTAATCGAGATTTAACAGAAAAAACCAAGAAAACAAATACTTATAGCGAAATTTCAATTTTTTTCTTCTTTTTTTCCCTTAATTTTCCTTATTTTATCGAGATTTGACCGAAAAAAGCAAGAAAAACGAATAATTTTTGCGAAATTTCAATTTTTTTCCTCTTTTTTTCCCTTAATTTTGCTTATTTTATCGAGATTTTACCGAAAAAACCAAGAAAAACGAATAATTTTAGCGAAATTTAATTTTTTCCTCTTTTTTTCCCTTAATTTTCCTTATTTTATCGATATTTGACCGAAAAAAGCAAGAAAAACGAATAATTTTAGCGAAATATCAATTTTTATCATATTTTTTCCCTTAATTTTCCTTATTTTATCGAGATTTGACCAAAAAAGCAAGATAAACGAATAACTTTAGCGAAATTTCAATTTTTTTCCTCTTTTTTTCCCTTAATTTTCCTTATTTTATCGAGATTTGACCGAAAAAAGCAAGAAAAACGAATAATTTTAGCGAAATTCCAATTTTTTTCCTCTTTTTTTCCCTTAATTTTCCTTATTTTATCGAGATTTGGCCGGAAAAAGCAAGTAAAACGAATGATTTAAGCGAAATTTCAATTTTTTTCCTCTTTTTTTCCCTTAATTTTCCTTATTTTATCGAGATTTGACCGGAAAAAGCAAGAAAAACGAATAATTTTAGCGAAATTTAAATTTTTATCCTCTTTTTTTCCCTTAATTAATCGAGATTTAACCGAAAAAAGCAAGAAAACAAATAATTATAGCGAAATTTCAATTTTTTTCTTCTTTTTTTCCCTTAATTTTCCTTATTTTATCGAGATTTGACCGAAAAAAGCAAGAAAAACGAATAATTTTATCGAAATTTCAATTTTTATCATCTTTTTTCCCTTGATTTTCCTTATTTAATCGAGATTTGACCAAAAAAAGCAAGAAAAACGAATAATTTTAGCGAAATTTCAATTTTTTTCCTCATTTTCTCCTTTAATTTTCCTTAGTTTATCGAGATTTGACCGAAAAAAGCAAGAAAAACGAATAATTTTAGCGAAATTTCAATTTTTATCCTCTTTTTTTCCCTTAATTAATCGAGATTTAACCGAATAAAGCAAGAAAACGAATAATTATAGCGAAATTTCAATTTTTTTCTTCTTTTTTTCCCTTAATTTTTCCTTATTTTATCGAGATTTGACGGAAAAAAGCAAGAAAAACGAATAATTTTAGCGAAATATCAATTTTTATCATCTTTTTTCCCTTGATTTTCCTTATTTTATCGAAAAAAGCAAGAAAAACGAATAATTTTATCGAAATTTCAGTTCTTATCATCTTTTTTCCCTTGATTTTCCTTATTTTATCGAGATTTGACCGAAAAAAGCAAGAAAAACGAATAATTTTAGCGAAATTTCAATTTTTTTCCTCTTTTTTTCCCTTAATTTTCTTTATTTTATCGAGATTTTACCGAAAAAAGCAAGAAAAACGAATAATTTTAGCGAAATTTAAATTTTTATCCTCTTTTTTTCCCTTAATTAATCGAGATTTAACCGAAAAAACCAAGAAAACAAATACTTATAGCGAAATTTCAATTTTTTTCTTCTTTTTTTCCCTTAATTTTCCTTATTTTATCGAGATTTTACCGAAAAAAGCAAGAAAAACGAATAATTTTAGCGAAATTTAAATTTTTATCCTCTTTTTTTCCCTTAATTAATCGAGATTTAACCGAAAAAAGCAAGAAAAACGAATAATTTTAGCGAAATTTCAATTTTTATCATCTTTTTTCCCTTAATTTTCCTTATTTTATCGAGATTTTGCCGAAAAAAGAAAGTAAAACGAATAATTTTAGCGAAATTTCAATATTATCCTCTTTTTTTCCCTTAATTTTCCTTATTTTATCGATATTTGACCGAAAATAGCAAGAAAAACGAATAATTTTAGCGAAATATCAATTTTTATCATCTTTTTTCCCTTGATTTTCCTTATTTTATCAAGATTTGACCGAAAAAAGCAAGAAAAACGAATAATTTTAGCGAAATATCAATTTTTATCATCTTTTTTTCCCTTAAGTTTCCTTATTTTATCGAGATTTGACCGAAAAAAGCAAGAAAAACGAATTAATTTAGCGAAATCTCAATTTTTTTCCTCTTTTTTTCCCTTAATTTTCCTTATTTTATCGAGATTTGACCGAAAAAAGCAAGAAAAACGAATAATTTTAGCGAAATTTCAATTTTTTTCCTCTTTTTTTCCTTCATTCTCCTCATTTAACGAGATTTGACCGAAAAAAGCAAGAAAAACGAATAATTTTAGCGAAATTTCAATTTTTTTCCTCTTTTTTTCCCTTAATTTTCCTTATTTTATCGAGATTTGACCGAAAAAAGCAAGAAAAACGAATAACTTTAGCGAAATTTCAATTTTTTTCCTCTTTTTTTCCCTTAATTAATCGAGATTTAACCGAATAAAGCAAGAAAACGAATAATTATAGCGAAATTTCAATTTTTTTCTTCTTTTTTTCCCTTAATTTTTCCTTATTTTATCGAGATTTGACGGAAAAAAGCAAGAAAAACGAATAATTTTAGCGAAATATCAATTTTTATCATCTTTTTTCCCTTGATTTTCCTTATTTTATCGAAAAAAGCAAGAAAAACGAATAATTTTATCGAAATTTCAGTTCTTATCATCTTTTTTCCCTTGATTTTCCTTATTTTATCGAGATTTGACCGAAAAAAGCAAGAAAAACGAATAATTTTAGCGAAATATAAATTTTTATCCTCTTTTTTTCCCTTAATTTTTATAGTTTATCGAGATTTGACCGAAAAAAGCAAGAAAAACGAATAATTTTAGCGAAATTTCAATTTTTATCATCTTTTTTCCCTTAATTTTCCTTATTTTATCGAGATTTGACCGAAAAAACCAAGAAAAACGAATAATTTTAGCGAAATTTCAATATTATCCTCTTTTTTTCCCTTAATTTTCCTTATTTTATCGATATTTGACCGAAAATAGCAAGAAAAACGAATAATTTTAGCGAAATATCAATTTTTATCATCTTTTTTCCCTTAATTTTCCTTATTTTATCAAGATTTGACCGAAAAAAGCAAGAAAAACGAATAATTTTAGCGAAATATCAATTTTTATCATCTTTTTTTCCCTTAAGTTTACTTATTTTATCGAGATTTGACCGAAAAAAGCAAGAAAAACGAATTAATTTAGCGAAATCTCAATTTTTTTCCTCTTTTTTTCCCTTAATTTTCCTTATTTTATCGAGATTTGACCGAAAAAAGCAAGAAAAACGAATAATTTTAGCGAAATTTCAATTTTTTTCCTTCATTCTCCTCATTTAACGAGATTTGACCGAAAAAAGCAAGAAAAACGAATAATTTTAGCGAAATTTAAATTTTTATCCTCTTTTTTTCCCTTAATTAATCGAGATTTAACCGAAAAAAGCAAGAAAACAAATAATTATAGCGAAATTTCAATTTTTTTCTTCTTTTTTTCCCTTAATTTTCCTTATTTTATCGAGATTTGACCGAAAAAGGCAAGAAAAACGAATAATTTTAGCGAAATATCAATTTTTATCATCTTTTTTCCCTTGCTTTTCCTTATTTTATCGAGATTTGACCGAAAAAAGCAAGAAAAACGAATAATTTTATCGAAATTTCAATTTTTATCATCTTTTTTCCCTTGATTTTCCTGATTTTATCGAGATTTGACCGAAAAAAAGCAAGAAAAACGAATAATTTTAGCGAAATATCAATTTTTATCCTCTTTTTTTCCCTTAATTTTCCTTATTTTATCGAGATTTGACCGAAAAAGCAAGAAAAACGAATAACTTTATCGAAATTTCAATTTCTATCCTCTTCATTTCCCTTAATTTTGCTTATTTTATCGAGATTTGACCGAAAAAAGAAGGAAAAACGAATAATTTTAGCGAAATTTCAATTTTTTTCCTCTTTTTTTCCCTTAATTTTGCTTATTTTATCGAGATTTTACCGAAAAAACCAAGAAAAACGAATAATTTTAGCGAAATTTCAATTTTTTCCTCTTTTTTTTCCCTTAATTTTCCTTATTTTATCGATATTTGACCGAAAAAAGCAAGAAAAACGAATAATTTTAGCGAAATATCAATTTCTATCATATTTTTTCCCTTAATTTTCCTTATTTTATCGAGATTCGACCGAAAAAAGCAAGAAAAACGAATAACTTTAGCGAAATTTCAATTTTTTTCCTCTTTTTTTCCCTTAATTTTCCTTATTTTATCGAGATTTGACCGAAAAAAGCAAGAAAAACGAATAATTTTAGCAAAATTTCAATTTTTTTCCTCTTTTTTTCCCTTAATTTTCCTTATTTTATCGAGATTTTTCCGGAAAAAGCAAGTAAAACGAATGATTTTAGCGAAATTTCAATTTTTTTCCTCTTTTTTTCCCTTAATTTTCTTTATTTTATCGAGATTTGACCGAAAGAAGCAAGAAAAACGAATAATTTTATCGAAATTTCAATTTTTTTCCTCTTTTTTTCCTTCACTCTCCTCATTTAACGAGATTTGACTGAAAAAAGCAAGAAAAACGAATAATTTTATCGAAATAACAATTTTTATCCTCTTTTTTTCCATTAATTTTCCTTATTTTATCGAGATTTGACCGAAAAAAGGAAGAAAAACGAATAATTTTAGCGAAATTTCAATTTTTTACCTCTTTTTTACCCTTAATTTTCCTTACTTTATCGAGATTTGACCGCAAAAAGCAAGAAAAACGAATAATTTTAGCGAAATTTCAATTGTTTTCCTCTTTTTTTCCCTTAATTTTCCTTAGTTAATCGAGATTTGACCGAAAAAAGCAAGAAAAACGAATAATTATAGATAATATAATAAATTTCAATTTTTTTCTTCTTTTTTCCCTTAATGTTCCTTATTTTGTCGAGATTTGACCGAAAAAAGGAAGAAAAACGAAAAATTTTAGCGAAATTTCAATTTTTTTCCTCTTTTTTTCCCTTAATTTTCCTTATTTTATCGAGATTTGACCGAAAAAAGCAAGAAAAACGAATAATTTTAGCGAAATTTCAATTATTTTCCTCTTTTTTTCCCTTAATTTTCCTTAATTTATCGAGATTTGACCGAAAAAAGCAAGAAAAACGAATAATTTTACCGAAATATCAATTTTTATCCTCTTTTTTTCCCTTAATTTTCCTTAATTTATCGAGATTTGACCGTAAAAAGCAAGAAAAACGAATAATTTTAGCGAAATATCAATCTTTATCCTCTTTTTTCCCTTAATTTTCCTTATTTTATCGAGATTTGACCGAAAAAAGCAAGAAAAACGAATAATTTTAGCGAAATTTCAATTTTTTTTCTATTTTTTTCCCTTAATTTTCCTTATTTTATCGAGATTTGACCGAAAAAAGCAAGAAAAAACAATTAATTTCAGCAAAATTTCAATATTTTTCCTCTTTTTTTCCCTTAATTTTCCTTATTTTATTGAGATTTGACCGAAAAAAGCAAGAAAAACGAATAATTTTATCGAAATTTCAATTTTTATCCTCTTTTTTTCCCCTAATTTTCCTTATTTTATCGAGATTTGACCGAAAAAAGCAAGAAAAACGAATAAACGAAGAAAAAAGTTAAATTTCACAAAATTTAACGTTTTCGTTGCTTATTTAGAACATTTCTCGATAAAATGACGAAAAATAAAGACAAAATAGTAGAAAAAAGTAGAAATTTCGCTAAAATTATCCGTTTTCTTCCCTTTTTTGGAAAATATTCCGATAAAATGTCGAAAACATGGCGAAATAGAGGAAAAAAAGTCAAATTTCCTTTAAATTATCGTCACTTTTTTTATATTATCCTTCACAATGCCCAGAATAATGGTGAAATAAGCCAAAAAATTTTATTTTATTAATATTTCACTAAATTTATCCCATTTTGTCGCCTTCTTCGATATTATCTTGACAAATGACGAAAAATTTGCTGAACGAGAGCGAAAACATATCAAAATTTCGCTACAATAATCCCATTTTGTCGCTATTTTCGATATTATCTTGACAAAATGACGAAAGTTTTGCTAATATCAAGCAAAAATATTCAATGATCGCTAAAAGTATCTCATTCTGTCTCTTTTTTCGATATTATCTTGACCAGAGGTCGATGACCCGTGCTCATTGACCTGAAGTCGATGACCAAAGGTCGTTGACCCAAGGTCAAATGTCCGAGGTTGATGACCAGAGGACGATGTCCCGAGGTCGATGACCCGAGATTGATGATACAAAGTCGATGAATCAAGTTCGATGACCGGAGATCGACTGCATAATGTCGACTCCGGGAGGTCGACTCCGGGAGGTCGACTCCGGGAGTTAACGCTTGGAGGTCGACTCCGGGATGTTGACTCCGGGAGATCGACTTTGGTCATTGACCTCGGGTAATCCACCTCGAGTCATCCAACTATGGTCATCGACCTCTGGTCGTCAACCTCGGGTCATCGACCTCGGGTCATCGACCTCCGTTCATCATCCTCTGGTAATCAAACCCGGGTCATCGACGTCGGTTTATTGTCCTCTGGTCATCGAACTCGGGCCATCCACCTCGGGTCATCGTCTTCGGGTCATCGACCTGGGGTAATTTACCTCAAGTCATTGACCTCGGGTCATCAACCTCGGGTCATATACCTGGGGTCTTCGACCTGGGGCCATCCACCTGGGGTCATCGACCTGGGATTATAACCCTGGAGTCATCGACCTGGGGTCATCGACCTAGGGTCATCGACCTGGGGTCATCGACTTCGGGTCATTGACCTGGGGTTATTGACCTGGGGTCATTGACCTGACATCATCAACCTGGGGTCAGCGAACTTTGGTCATAAGCCTCGGGTCATCGACCTCGGGTCATTGACCTAGGGTCATTGACCTCGGGTAATCGACCTCGGGTAATCGACCTGGGATCATCGACCTGGGGTCACATATCGGGGTCACATATCGCGGTCATCGACCTGGGGTCATAAACCTTGGGTCATTGACCTTGGGTCATTAAGCTGCGGTCATAGACCTCGGGTCATCGACCTTGGGTTATCGATTCGGTTAATCGATCTGGAGTCGTAGACCTCGGGTCATTGACCTCGGGTAATCGACTTCTGGTCATTGACCTCGGTTCATTGACCTAGGGTCATCGACCTGGGGTCATTGTCCTCGAGTAATCGACCCCGGGTCATCGAACTTGGGTCATTGACCTCGAGTCATTGACCTTGGGTCATTGATTTAGGGTTATCTACCTTGGGTCATCGACCTGGGAATTATTTACCTCGGGTCATAGACCTCGGGTGATAGACCGTGAGTCATCCGGGAGTCGACATCCCGGAGTCGACCTCTTGGATTGGAAATTATCCGTTTTCGTTGCTTATTTGCTTTCGTTGCTTTGAATAAGCACCTTAAATGGATAGTTATTTTCAATATTTTCCCCCTATTTTGTCTTTATTTTTTTGTCATTTTATCGAAATATGATCCAAACAGCAACCAAAATGGATAATTTAAGCAAAATTTACTTTTTTCTCCTCTATTTTGCCTTAATGTTCGTCATTTTATCTAGTGATGATCGTAAAGAGCCACAAAAGTGATAGTTTTAGCAAATTTTAAACTCTTTTCAACTATGTTTCCTTTATTTTCGTCATTTTATCGAGGTATGGTCGAATAAAGCAACGAAAATGGTTAATCTTAACGATCTTTCTACTTTTTTCCTCAATTTTGTCTTTTTTCGTCATTCTATCGAGATATGATAAAATAAACAACGAAAACGGATATATTTTGCGAAATTTCAATTTTTCCCCTCTATTTTGCCTTAATTCTCTCCTTTTTATCGAGATATGATTAAAAAAGCAACAAAAACATACAATTTATGAACATTTCAATTTTTTTTCTCTATTTTGTCTTTTTGTTTTGTCATTTTATCGAGAAATGATCGACAAAAGCAAGGAAAAAAGGTAATTTAGGCGAAATTTTAATTTCGTTCTTCTATTTTACCTTTTATCTCGTCATTTTATCGAGATATCACCGAAAAAAGCAATGAATCGGATAATATTAGCGGAATTTAAATTTCTTTCCTCTATTTTGCTTTAAATTTCGTCATTTTATCGAGATATGACCAAAAAAAGCAACGAAATCGCATAATTTTAGCCAAATTTCTACTTTTTTCATCTATTTTTCCTAAATTTTCGTCTTTTTTTGAGATATGATCGAAAATAGCATCGAAAACAAATAATTTTAGCGAAATTTAAAATTCAATTCCTTTATTTTGCCTTCATTTTTGTCATTTTAGCGAGATATTATCTGAAAAAGAATCAAAAATTAATAATATTAGCGAAATTTCAATTTCTTTCCTCTTTTTTCCTTAATATTCCTCATTTTATCAAGATATTATCGAAAAAAGCAACAAAAACGAATAATTTTAACGAAATTTCTATTTCATTCCTGTTTTTGTTTTTAATTTTCCTAATTTTATAGAGATATGATGGGAAAAAGCTACAAAAACGAACAATGTTAGCGAAATTTATGTTTTTTTCCTCATTTTTCCCTTATTTTTCCTCATTTTATCGAGATTTTTTCAAAAAAAGCAACAAAAACGAATAATGTTTGCAAAATTCATGTTTGTTTCCCTAAATTTTCCTCATTTTATCGAGATTTTATCAAGAAAAGCAACAAAAACGAATAATTTTAGCGAAATTTCAAATATATTTACACTTTATTTCCTTTATTTTTCTCATTTTATCCAGATATGAACGAAAAAAGAATCAAAAACGAATAATTTTAGCGAAATTTCGATTACTTCCCTTTTTTCCACATTATATGGAGATATGATCGAAAAAAGGAACAAAAACGAATAATTTAGGCGTAATTTCATTTTTTCCCTCTTTTTTTTCCTTAATTTTCCTCATTTAATAAGATATAATCGAAAAAAGCAACAAAAAAGGAATAATTTTAGGGAAATATCAATTTTTTCACCTATTTCTTTTCCTTTATGTTCCAAATTTCATCGAGATATTATCGAAAAAAGAAACAAAAGCGAATAATTTTAGCTAAATATCAATTTTTTTTTGTTTCCTTAATTTTTCTCGTTTTATCGTGATATGACCAAAAAAAGCAACAAAAACGAAAAATTATAATGAAATTTCAATTTTTTTCCTCTTTTTTTCCATCATTTACCTCATTTTATCGAGATATTATCGAAAAAAGCAACAAAAATGAATAATTTTAGCGAAATTTCTGTTTTTTTCTCTTTTTTTTCGTTAATTTTCCTCATTATATCTGGATATTATCGAATGAAGCAACAAAAACGAATAATTTTAGCGAAAATTAAATATTTTTCCTCTTTTTTTCCTTAATTATTCTCATTTTATCGAGATAGGATCGAAAAAGCAACAAGAACGAATAATTTTAGCGAAATTTCAATAGTTCCATTTTTTACTTTCTCCATATACGAAGTATAGAGAAAGTATTGTTTTCATGAAAAAAATCGACTTCGAGATTTCAACGGAAATACATGTTTTGGGATCCCTAGAACACGTTTTGACCATTTTTGGAATGATGTCTGTGTGTATGTGTGTGTGTGTGTGTGTGTGTGTGTGTGTGTGTGTGTGTGCGATAGTGGGCGCTCTAACGTGAAAAGTATTAGTCGTATCAATACCAAAATTCATATATAGTACTGTCGTGTGTGCTGTCAGAGTTGATTAGTTTTTGGAGTATATTGGTTAACCGGAAGTCGAGCTTTATTCATCAAAGCTCGACAAAGATTACCAGAGGATGATTTGACCCGAGGTCAAATCATCCTCTGGTAATCAAACCCGGGTCATCGACGTCGGTTTATTGTCCTCTGGTCATCGAACTCGGGTCATCCAACTAGGGTCATCGTCTTCGGGTATCCACCTGGAGTCATCGACCTTGGGCCATTGATTAAGGGTCATCAACCTTGGGTCATCGACCTGGAAAATATTTACCTCGGGTCATAGACCTCGGGTGATAGACCGTGAGTCATCCGGGAGTCGACATCCCGGAGTCGACCTCTTGGATTGGAAATTAATCGTTTTCGTTGCTTATTTGCTTTCGTTGCTTTGAATAAGCACCTTAAATGGATAGTTATTTTCAATATTTTCCCCCTATTTTGTCTTTATTTTTCGTCATTTTATCGAAATATGATCCTAAAAAGCAACCAAAACGGATAATTTAAGCAAAATTTACTTTTTTCTCCTCTATTTTGCCTTAATATTCGTCATTTTATCTAGAGATGATCGTAAAGAGCCACAAAAGTGATTATTTTAGCAAAATTTAAACTCTTTTCATCTAGTTTTCCTTTATTTTCGTCATTTTATCGAGGTATGGTCGAATATAGAATCGAAAAGGATAATCATAACGATCTTTCTATTTTTTTCCTCAATGTTGTCTTTTTTCGTCATTCTATCGATATTTGATATAATAAACAACGAAAACGGATATATTTTGCAAAATTTCAATTTTTCCCCTCTATTTTGCCTTAATTCTCTCCTTTTTATCGAGATATGATAAAAAAGCAACAAAAACATACAATTTCAGGAAAATTTCAATTTTTTTCTCTATTTTTTTTTTGTTTTGTCATTTTATCGAGAAATGATCGACAAAAGCAACGAAAAATGGTAATTTAAGCTAAATTTCAATTTCGTTCGTCTATTTTGCCTTTTATCTCGTCATTTTATCGAGATATCACCGAAAAAAGAAACGAATCGGATAATTTTAGCGGAATTTAAATTTCTTTCCTCTATTTTGCTTTAAATTTCGTCATTTTATCGAGATATGACAAAAAAAGCAACGAAATCGCATAATTTTAGCCAAATTTCAACTTTTTTCATCTTATTTTCCTAAATTTTTGTCTTTTATTTGAGATATGATCGAAAAAAGCATCGAAAACGAATAATTTTAGCGAAATTTAAAATTCAATTCATATCGAAATATTATCGATAAAAGCAACAAAAACGAATAATTTTACCAAAATTTCAATTTTTTTACTCTTTTTTTTCCTACATTTTCCTTATTTTATCGAGATATTATCTAAAAAAGCAACAAAAACGAATAATTTTAGCGAAACTTCAATTTCATTCATCTTTTTTTACTTAATTTTCCTCATTTTATCGAGATTTGACCGAAAAAAGCAACAAGAACGAAAAATTAAAGGATAATTTCAATATTTTTTTCTGTTTTTTGTTAATATTCCTCGATTTATCGAGATATTATCGAAAAAAGCAACAAAAATGAATAATTTTAGCGAAATTTCTGTTTTTTTCTCTTTTTTACTTTCTCCATATACGAAGTATAGAGAAAGTATTGTTTTCATGAAAAAATTCGACTTCGAGATTTCAACGGAAATACATGTTTTGGGGTCCCTAGAACACGTTTTGACCATTTTCGGAATGATGTCTCTGTGTATGTGTGTGTGTGTGTGTGTGTGTGTGTGTGTGTGTATGTGTGTGTGTGATAGTGGACGCTCTAACGTGAAAACTATTGGTCGTATCAACACCAAACTTAATATATAGTACTGTGATGTGTGCTGTCAGAGTTGATTAGTTTTTGGAGTAAATCGGTTAACCGAAAGTCGAGCTTTATTCATAAAAGCTCATTTCCGGTTTTCAAAATATCTCCATAAATATGATATATACGTATATTGTATTACTTATAAAAGTTTTAGATAATGTAATATACTATAACTTTTGTATTTAACATATTTTTGTATCACCGGTTGATTAGGAGTTATTCGTGAAACACTGATAAACCGGAAGAAGATGATTATGTACTTTGTGGGCGCTCTAACATGAAAACAATTTGGCGGATCAACACCAAATTTCATATGTAGTACTTCTATTACAGTCTTTAGAGTTGATTAGTTTTTAAAGTCAATCGGTTGACCGGAAGTTGAGCTTCATTCTTCAAAGCTCATTTCCGGTTTTCAAAATATCTCCATAAATATGATATTTAGGTATATACTATTATTTATAAATGTTTTAGAAAAAAAAAATTTACTATAACTTTTGTATTTAACATATTTTCGTATCACTGATTGTTTAGGAGTTATTCCTGAAATACTGATAAATCGGAAGTTGCTGATTATGTACTTTGTGGGCGCTCTAACATGAAAACTATTTGGCGGATCAACACCAAATTTCATATGTAGTACTTCTATTACAGTCCTTAGAGTTGGTTAGTTTTTGGAGTCAATCGGTTGACCGGAAGTTGAGCTTCATTCTTCAAAGCTCATTTCCGGTTTTCAAAATATATCCATAAATATGATATTTAGGTATATACTATTATTTATAAATGTTTTAGAAAAAAAAAATTACTATAACTTTTGTGTGAAACATATTTTCGTATCACTGATTGTTTAGGAGTTATTCCTGAAATACTGATAAACCGGAAGAAGATGATTATGTACTTTGTGGGCGCTCTAACATGAAAACTATTTGGCGGATCAACACCAAATTTCATATGTAGTACTTCTATTACAGTCTTTAGAGTTGATTAGTTTTTGGAGTCAATCGGTTGACCGGAAGTTGAGCTTCATTCTTCAAAGCTCATTTCCGGTTTTCAAAATATATCCATAAATATGATATTTAGGTATATACTATTATTTATAAATGTTTTAGAAAAGAAAATTTACTATAACTTTTGTGTGAAACATATTTTCGTATCACTGATTGTTTAGGAGTTATTCCTGAAATACTGATAAACCGGAAGTTGCTGATTATGTACTTCATGGGCGCTCTAACATGAAAACTATTTGGCGGATCAACACCAAATTTCATATGTAGTACTTCTTTTAAAGTTCTTAGAGTTGGTTAGTTTTTGGAGTCAATCGGTTGACCGGAAGTTGAGCTTCATTCTTCAAAGCTCATTTCCGGTTTTCAAAATATATCCATAAATATGATATTTAGGTATATACTATTATTTATAAATGTTTTAGAAAATAAAATTACTATAACTTTTGTATGAAACATATTTTCGTATCACTGATTGTTTAGGAGTTATTCCTGAAATACTGATAAACCGGAAGTTGCTCATACTGTACTTTGTGGGCGCTCTGGGCTCTATGGGCGAAAGGCCAGTTTCATCGTTTTTCATCCAGCATGTCCCAAACAACATTATTTATAATGTTTAGAGTTCGAAATTACTATCGTAGATAAGTATTTACATCTTATATATGGAGAAAGTCATGTGCTGGCCACATCAGATTTTTTTTCCTTAATTTTCCTCGTTTTATCGAGATATAATCGAAAAAAGCAACAAAAACGAATAATTGTATCGAAATTTAATTTTTATTCCTCTTTCTTTTCCTTGATTTTCCTCATATTATTCAGATATTACCGAAAAAAGAAACAAAAAGGTAACATTTTAGCGAAAGTTCAATTTTTCTCCTCTATTTTGCATTTATGTTGTCATTTCTTCGAAATACGATTGAAATAAGCAACGTAAACAGATGATTTTTGCGAAATTTCATTTTTTCTCCTTTTATAATGTCATTATATCTAGATATGATCGAAAAAATAAACAGAAACGGATAGGTTCAGCAAAATTTCCATTTTTTTCATCTTCATTCATCAAAATGTAGGGAAATTTCAATTTTTTTCCTCTTTTTTCCATCATTTACCTCATTTTATCGAGATATTATCGAAAAAAGCAACAAAAATGAATAATTTTAGCGAAAATTCTGTTTTTTTCTCTTTTTTTTCGTTAATTTTCCTCATTATATCTGGATATTATCGAATGAAGCAACAAAAACGAATAATTGTATCGAAATTTAATTTTTATTCCTCTTTCTTTTCCTTGATTTTCCTCATATTATTCAGATATTACCGAAAAAAGAAACAAAAAGGTAACATTTTAGCGAAAGTTCAATTTTTCTCCTCTATTTTGCATTTATGTTGTCATTTCTTCGAAATACGATTGAAATAAGCAACGTAAACAGATGATTTTTGCGAAATTTCATTTTTTCTCCTTTTATAATGTCATTATATCTAGATATGATCGAAAAAATAAACAGAAACGGATAGGTTCAGCAAAATTTCCATTTTTTTCATCTTCATTCATCTAAATGTAGGGAAATTTCAATTTTTTTCCTCTTTTTTCCATCATTTACCTCATACCTCGAGTCATTGACCTTGGGTCATTGATTTAGGGTTATCTACCTTGGGTCATCGACCTGGGAATTATTTACCTCGGGTCATAGACCTCGGGTGATAGACCGTGAGTCATCCGGGAGTCGACATCCCGGAGTCGACCTCTTGGATTGGAAATTATCCGTTTTCGTTGCTTATTTGCTTTCGTTGCTTTGAATAAGCACCTTAAATGGATAGTTATTTTCAATATTTTCCCCCTATTTTGTCTTTATTTTTTTGTCATTTTATCGAAATATGATCCAAACAGCAACCAAAATGGATAATTTAAGCAAAATTTACTTTTTTCTCCTCTATTTTGCCTTAATGTTCGTCATTTTATCTAGTGATGATCGTAAAGAGCCACAAAAGTGATAGTTTTAGCAAATTTTAAACTCTTTTCAACTATGTTTCCTTTATTTTCGTCATTTTATCGAGGTATGGTCGAATAAAGCAACGAAAATGGTTAATCTTAACGATCTTTCTACTTTTTTCCTCAATTTTGTCTTTTTTCGTCATTCTATCGAGATATGATAAAATAAACAACGAAAACGGATATATTTTGCGAAATTTCAATTTTTCCCCTCTATTTTGCCTTAATTCTCTCCTTTTTATCGAGATATGATTAAAAAAGCAACAAAAACATACAATTTTAGGAACATTTCAATTTTTTTTCTCTATTTTGTCTTTTTGTTTTGTCATTTTATCGAGAAATGATCGACAAAAGCAAGGAAAAAAGGTAATTTAGGCGAAATTTTAATTTCGTTCTTCTATTTTACCTTTTATCTCGTCATTTTATCGAGATATCACCGAAAAAAGCAATGAATCGGATAATATTAGCGGAATTTAAATTTCTTTCCTCTATTTTGCTTTAAATTTCGTCATTTTATCGAGATATGACCAAAAAAAGCAACGAAATCGCATAATTTTAGCCAAATTTCTACTTTTTTCATCTATTTTTCCTAAATTTTCGTCTTTTTTTGAGATATGATCGAAAATAGCATCGAAAACAAATAATTTTAGCGAAATTTAAAATTCAATTCCTTTATTTTGCCTTCATTTTTGTCATTTTAGCGAGATATTATCTGAAAAAGAATCAAAAATTAATAATATTAGCGAAATTTCAATTTCTTTCCTCTTTTTTCCTTAATATTCCTCATTTTATCAAGATATTATCGAAAAAAGCAACAAAAACGAATAATTTTAACGAAATTTCTATTTCATTCCTGTTTTTGTTTTTAATTTTCCTAATTTTATAGAGATATGATGGGAAAAAGCTACAAAAACGAACAATGTTAGCGAAATTTATGTTTTTTTCCTCATTTTTCCCTTATTTTTCCTCATTTTATCGAGATTTTTTCAAAAAAAGCAACAAAAACGAATAATGTTTGCAAAATTCATGTTTGTTTCCCTAAATTTTCCTCATTTTATCGAGATTTTATCAAGAAAAGCAACAAAAACGAATAATTTTAGCGAAATTTCAAATATATTTACACTTTATTTCCTTTATTTTTCTCATTTTATCCAGATATGAACGAAAAAAGAATCAAAAACGAATAATTTTAGCGAAATTTCGATTACTTCCCTTTTTTTCCACATTATATGGAGATATGATCGAAAAAAGGAACAAAAACGAATAATTTAGGCGTAATTTCATTTTTTCCCTCTTTTTTTTCCTTAATTTTCCTCATTTAATAAGATATAATCGAAAAAAGCAACAAAAAAGGAATAATTTTAGGGAAATATCAATTTTTTCACCTATTTCTTTTCCTTTATGTTCCAAATTTCATCGAGATATTATCGAAAAAAGAAACAAAAGCGAATAATTTTAGCTAAATATCAATTTTTTTTTGTTTCCTTAATTTTTCTCGTTTTATCGTGATATGACCAAAAAAAGCAACAAAAACGAAAAATTATAATGAAATTTCAATTTTTTTCCTCTTTTTTTCCATCATTTACCTCATTTTATCGAGATATTATCGAAAAAAGCAACAAAAATGAATAATTTTAGCGAAATTTCTGTTTTTTTCTCTTTTTTTTCGTTAATTTTCCTCATTATATCTGGATATTATCGAATGAAGCAACAAAAACGAATAATTTTAGCGAAAATTAAATATTTTTCCTCTTTTTTTCCTTAATTATTCTCATTTTATCGAGATAGGATCGAAAAAGCAACAAGAACGAATAATTTTAGCGAAATTTCAATAGTTCCATTTTTTACTTTCTCCATATACGAAGTATAGAGAAAGTATTGTTTTCATGAAAAAAATCGACTTCGAGATTTCAACGGAAATACATGTTTTGGGATCCCTAGAACACGTTTTGACCATTTTTGGAATGATGTCTGTGTGTATGTGTGTGTGTGTGTGTGTGTGTGTGTGTGTGTGTGTGTGTGCGATAGTGGGCGCTCTAACGTGAAAAGTATTAGTCGTATCAATACCAAAATTCATATATAGTACTGTCGTGTGTGCTGTCAGAGTTGATTAGTTTTTGGAGTATATTGGTTAACCGGAAGTCGAGCTTTATTCATCAAAGCTCGACAAAGATTACCAGAGGATGATTTGACCCGAGGTCAAATCATCCTCTGGTAATCAAACCCGGGTCATCGACGTCGGTTTATTGTCCTCTGGTCATCGAACTCGGGTCATCCAACTAGGGTCATCGTCTTCGGGTATCCACCTGGAGTCATCGACCTTGGGCCATTGATTAAGGGTCATCAACCTTGGGTCATCGACCTGGAAAATATTTACCTCGGGTCATAGACCTCGGGTGATAGACCGTGAGTCATCCGGGAGTCGACATCCCGGAGTCGACCTCTTGGATTGGAAATTAATCGTTTTCGTTGCTTATTTGCTTTCGTTGCTTTGAATAAGCACCTTAAATGGATAGTTATTTTCAATATTTTCCCCCTATTTTGTCTTTATTTTTCGTCATTTTATCGAAATATGATCCTAAAAAGCAACCAAAACGGATAATTTAAGCAAAATTTACTTTTTTCTCCTCTATTTTGCCTTAATATTCGTCATTTTATCTAGAGATGATCGTAAAGAGCCACAAAAGTGATTATTTTAGCAAAATTTAAACTCTTTTCATCTAGTTTTCCTTTATTTTCGTCATTTTATCGAGGTATGGTCGAATATAGAATCGAAAAGGATAATCATAACGATCTTTCTATTTTTTTCCTCAATGTTGTCTTTTTTCGTCATTCTATCGATATTTGATATAATAAACAACGAAAACGGATATATTTTGCAAAATTTCAATTTTTCCCCTCTATTTTGCCTTAATTCTCTCCTTTTTATCGAGATATGATAAAAAAGCAACAAAAACATACAATTTCAGGAAAATTTCAATTTTTTTCTCTATTTTTTTTTTGTTTTGTCATTTTATCGAGAAATGATCGACAAAAGCAACGAAAAATGGTAATTTAAGCTAAATTTCAATTTCGTTCGTCTATTTTGCCTTTTATCTCGTCATTTTATCGAGATATCACCGAAAAAAGAAACGAATCGGATAATTTTAGCGGAATTTAAATTTCTTTCCTCTATTTTGCTTTAAATTTCGTCATTTTATCGAGATATGACAAAAAAAGCAACGAAATCGCATAATTTTAGCCAAATTTCAACTTTTTTCATCTTATTTTCCTAAATTTTTGTCTTTTATTTGAGATATGATCGAAAAAAGCATCGAAAACGAATAATTTTAGCGAAATTTAAAATTCAATTCATATCGAAATATTATCGATAAAAGCAACAAAAACGAATAATTTTACCAAAATTTCAATTTTTTTACTCTTTTTTTTCCTACATTTTCCTTATTTTATCGAGATATTATCTAAAAAAGCAACAAAAACGAATAATTTTAGCGAAACTTCAATTTCATTCATCTTTTTTTACTTAATTTTCCTCATTTTATCGAGATTTGACCGAAAAAAGCAACAAGAACGAAAAATTAAAGGATAATTTCAATATTTTTTTCTGTTTTTTGTTAATATTCCTCGATTTATCGAGATATTATCGAAAAAAGCAACAAAAATGAATAATTTTAGCGAAATTTCTGTTTTTTTCTCTTTTTTACTTTCTCCATATACGAAGTATAGAGAAAGTATTGTTTTCATGAAAAAATTCGACTTCGAGATTTCAACGGAAATACATGTTTTGGGGTCCCTAGAACACGTTTTGACCATTTTCGGAATGATGTCTCTGTGTATGTGTGTGTGTGTGTGTGTGTGTGTGTGTGTGTGTATGTGTGTGTGTGATAGTGGACGCTCTAACGTGAAAACTATTGGTCGTATCAACACCAAACTTAATATATAGTACTGTGATGTGTGCTGTCAGAGTTGATTAGTTTTTGGAGTAAATCGGTTAACCGAAAGTCGAGCTTTATTCATAAAAGCTCATTTCCGGTTTTCAAAATATCTCCATAAATATGATATATACGTATATTGTATTACTTATAAAAGTTTTAGATAATGTAATATACTATAACTTTTGTATTTAACATATTTTTGTATCACCGGTTGATTAGGAGTTATTCGTGAAACACTGATAAACCGGAAGAAGATGATTATGTACTTTGTGGGCGCTCTAACATGAAAACAATTTGGCGGATCAACACCAAATTTCATATGTAGTACTTCTATTACAGTCTTTAGAGTTGATTAGTTTTTAAAGTCAATCGGTTGACCGGAAGTTGAGCTTCATTCTTCAAAGCTCATTTCCGGTTTTCAAAATATCTCCATAAATATGATATTTAGGTATATACTATTATTTATAAATGTTTTAGAAAAAAAAAATTTACTATAACTTTTGTATTTAACATATTTTCGTATCACTGATTGTTTAGGAGTTATTCCTGAAATACTGATAAATCGGAAGTTGCTGATTATGTACTTTGTGGGCGCTCTAACATGAAAACTATTTGGCGGATCAACACCAAATTTCATATGTAGTACTTCTATTACAGTCCTTAGAGTTGGTTAGTTTTTGGAGTCAATCGGTTGACCGGAAGTTGAGCTTCATTCTTCAAAGCTCATTTCCGGTTTTCAAAATATATCCATAAATATGATATTTAGGTATATACTATTATTTATAAATGTTTTAGAAAAAAAAAATTACTATAACTTTTGTGTGAAACATATTTTCGTATCACTGATTGTTTAGGAGTTATTCCTGAAATACTGATAAACCGGAAGAAGATGATTATGTACTTTGTGGGCGCTCTAACATGAAAACTATTTGGCGGATCAACACCAAATTTCATATGTAGTACTTCTATTACAGTCTTTAGAGTTGATTAGTTTTTGGAGTCAATCGGTTGACCGGAAGTTGAGCTTCATTCTTCAAAGCTCATTTCCGGTTTTCAAAATATATCCATAAATATGATATTTAGGTATATACTATTATTTATAAATGTTTTAGAAAAGAAAATTTACTATAACTTTTGTGTGAAACATATTTTCGTATCACTGATTGTTTAGGAGTTATTCCTGAAATACTGATAAACCGGAAGTTGCTGATTATGTACTTCATGGGCGCTCTAACATGAAAACTATTTGGCGGATCAACACCAAATTTCATATGTAGTACTTCTTTTAAAGTTCTTAGAGTTGGTTAGTTTTTGGAGTCAATCGGTTGACCGGAAGTTGAGCTTCATTCTTCAAAGCTCATTTCCGGTTTTCAAAATATATCCATAAATATGATATTTAGGTATATACTATTATTTATAAATGTTTTAGAAAATAAAATTACTATAACTTTTGTATGAAACATATTTTCGTATCACTGATTGTTTAGGAGTTATTCCTGAAATACTGATAAACCGGAAGTTGCTCATACTGTACTTTGTGGGCGCTCTGGGCTCTATGGGCGAAAGGCCAGTTTCATCGTTTTTCATCCAGCATGTCCCAAACAACATTATTTATAATGTTTAGAGTTCGAAATTACTATCGTAGATAAGTATTTACATCTTATATATGGAGAAAGTCATGTGCTGGCCACATCAGATTTTTTTTCCTTAATTTTCCTCGTTTTATCGAGATATAATCGAAAAAAGCAACAAAAACGAATAATTGTATCGAAATTTAATTTTTATTCCTCTTTCTTTTCCTTGATTTTCCTCATATTATTCAGATATTACCGAAAAAAGAAACAAAAAGGTAACATTTTAGCGAAAGTTCAATTTTTCTCCTCTATTTTGCATTTATGTTGTCATTTCTTCGAAATACGATTGAAATAAGCAACGTAAACAGATGATTTTTGCGAAATTTCATTTTTTCTCCTTTTATAATGTCATTATATCTAGATATGATCGAAAAAATAAACAGAAACGGATAGGTTCAGCAAAATTTCCATTTTTTTCATCTTCATTCATCAAAATGTAGGGAAATTTCAATTTTTTTCCTCTTTTTTCCATCATTTACCTCATTTTATCGAGATATTATCGAAAAAAGCAACAAAAATGAATAATTTTAGCGAAAATTCTGTTTTTTTCTCTTTTTTTTCGTTAATTTTCCTCATTATATCTGGATATTATCGAATGAAGCAACAAAAACGAATAATTGTATCGAAATTTAATTTTTATTCCTCTTTCTTTTCCTTGATTTTCCTCATATTATTCAGATATTACCGAAAAAAGAAACAAAAAGGTAACATTTTAGCGAAAGTTCAATTTTTCTCCTCTATTTTGCATTTATGTTGTCATTTCTTCGAAATACGATTGAAATAAGCAACGTAAACAGATGATTTTTGCGAAATTTCATTTTTTCTCCTTTTATAATGTCATTATATCTAGATATGATCGAAAAAATAAACAGAAACGGATAGGTTCAGCAAAATTTCCATTTTTTTCATCTTCATTCATCAAAATGTAGGGAAATTTCAATTTTTTTCCTCTTTTTTCCATCATTTACCTCATTTTATCGAGATATTATCGAAAAAAGCAACAAAAATGAATAATTTTAGCGAAAATTCTGTTTTTTTTCTCTTTTTTTTCGTTAATTTTCCTCATTATATCTGGATATTATCGAATGAAGCAACAAAAACGAATAATTTTAGCGATAATTAAATATTTTTCCTCTTTTTTTCCTTAATTATTCTCATTTTATCGAGATAGGATCGAAAAAAGCAACAAAAACGAATAATTTTAGCGAAATTTCAATAGTTCCATTTTTTTTCCATAATTTTCCTCGTTTTATCGAGATATTATCGAAAAAAGCAACAAAAACGAATAATTTTACCGAAATTTAAATTTTTATCTTTTTACTTTCTCCATATACGAAGTATAGAGAAAGTATTGTTTTTATGAAAAAATCGACTTCGAGATTTCAACGGAAATACATGTTTTGGGATCCCTAGAACAGGTTTTGACCATTTTTGGAATGATAACTGTGTGTGTGTGTGTGTGTGTGATAGTGGGCGCTCTAACGTCAAAAGTATTAGTCGTATCAATACCAAAATTCATATATGGTACTGTCGTGTGTGCTGTCAGAGTTGATTAGTTTTTGGAGTATATTGGTTAACCGGAAGTCGAGCTTTATTCATCAAAGCTTATTTCCGGTTTTCAAAATATCTCCATAAATATGCTATATAGGTATATTGTATATCTTATAAAAGTTTTAGAAAATGTAGTTTACTATAACTTTTGTATTTAACATATTTTTGTATCACCGGTTGATTAGGAGTTATTCGTGAAATACTGATAAACCGGAGGTAGCTGATTATGTACTTTGTGGGCGCTCTAACATGAAAAGTATTTATCGGATAAACTCCAAATTTCATATATAGTATTTTGGTTTATGTCGTTAGAGTTGATTAGTTTTTGGAGTAAATAGGTTAACCGGAAGTCGAGCTTCAGTCTACAATGGTCATTTCCGGTATTCAAAATATCTCCATAAATATCATATTTAGGTATATACTATTATTTATAAAAGTTTTAGTTAATGTATTTTACTATAACGTTTGATTTAAACATATTTTTGTATCACTAATTGTGTAGGAGTTATTTGTGAAATACTGATAAACCGGAAGTTGTTGATTATGTACGTTGTGGGCGCTCTGGGCGCTGGGGCGAAAAGCAAATTTCATCGTTTTTCATCGAACATGTCCCAAAAAACATTATTTATAATGTTTGTGACGTCAAAGATAATATGAAAGAAATTAATCACTTATCTTCCAAGTTTAGATTGAATATAGAGTTCGAAAATACTGCCGTAGAAACATATTTACATCTTATATATATGGAGAAAGTCATGTGCTGGCCACATCAGATTTTTCTTCCTTAATTTTCTTCGTTTTATCGAGATATTAGCGAAAAAAGCAAAAAAACGAATAATTTTAGCGAAATTTCAATTTTGTTTTTCTTACTTTTCCTCGTTTTATCAAGATATTATCTTGAAAAGCAACAAAAACGAATAGTTTAACCAAAATTTCAATTTTTTTACCTCTTTTTTTCCTTCATTTTCCTTATTCTATCGAGATATTATCGAAAAAAGCATCGAAAACGAATAATTTTAGCGAAATTTAAAATTCAATTCCTTTATTTTGCCTTCATTTTCGTCATTTTAGCGAGATATTATCTGAAAAAGAATCAAAAATTAATAATATTAGCGAAATTTCAATTTTTTTCCTCTTTTTTTCCCTTAATTTTCCTTATTTTATCGAGATTTGACCGAAAAAAGCAAGAAAAACGAATAATTTTAGCGAAATTTCAATTTTTTTCATCTTTTTTTCCCTTCATTTTCCTTATTTTATCGAGATTTGACCGAAAAAAGCAAGAAAAACGAATAATTTTAGCGAAATTTCAATTTTTTTCCTCTTTTTTTCCCTTAATTTTCCTTATTTTATCGAGATTTGACCGAAAAAAGCAAGAAAAACGAATAATTTTAGCGAAATTTCAATTTTTTTCCTCTTTTTTTCCCTTAATTTTCCTTATTTTATCGAGATTTGACCGAAAAAAGCAAGAAAAACGAATAATTTGAGCGAAATTTCAATTTTTTTCCTCTTTTTTTCCCTTAATTTTCCTTATTTTATCGAGATTTGAACAATAAAAGCAAGAAAAACGAATAATTGTAGCGAAATATCAATTTTATCATCTTTTTTCCCTTGATTTTCCTTATTTTATCGAGATTTGACTGAAAAAAGGAAGAAAAACGAATAATTTTAGCGAAATTTCAATTTTTATCCTCTTTTTTTCCCTTAATTAATCGAGATTTAACCGAAAAAGCAAGAAAACGAATAATTATAGCGAAATTTCAATTTTTTTCTTCTTTTTTTCCCTTAATTTTTCCTTATTTTATCGAGATTTGACGGAAAAAAGCAAGAAAAACGAATAATTTTAGCGAAATATCAATTTTTATCATCTTTTTTCCCTTGATTTTCCTTATCTTATCGAGATTTTATCGAAAAAAGTAAGAAAAACGAATAATTTTATCGAAATTTCAATTTTTATCATCTTTTTACCCTTGATTTTCCTTATTT
This sequence comes from Sympetrum striolatum, assembly GCA_947579665.1. Lineage (NCBI taxonomy): Eukaryota > Metazoa > Arthropoda > Insecta > Odonata > Libellulidae > Sympetrum > Sympetrum striolatum. The sequence continues at coordinate 88,497,955 of OX388349.1, forward strand.
TATCGAGATTTGACCGAAAAAAGCAAGAAAAACGAAAAATTTTAGCGAAATATCAATTTTTATCCTCTTTTTTTCCCTTAATTTTTTTAGTTTATCAAGATTTGACCGAAAAAAGCAAGAAAAACGAATAATTTTAGCGAAATTTCAATTTTTATCATCTTTTTTCCCTTAATTTTCCTTATTTTATCGAGATTTGACCGAAAAAACCAAGAAAAACGAATAATTTTAGCGAAATTTCAATATTATCCTCTTTTTTTCCCTTAATTTTCCTTATTTTATCGATATTTGACCGAAAATAGCAAGAAAAACGAATAATTTTAGCGAAATATCAATTTTTATCATCTTTTTTCCCTTGATTTTCCTTATTTTATCAAGATTTGACCGAAAAAAGCAAGAAAACGAATAATTTTAGCGAAATATCAATTTTTATAATCTTTTTTTCCCTTAATTTTCCTTTTTTTATCGAGATTTGACCGAAAAAAGCAAGAAAAACGAATTAATTTAGCGAAATTTCAATTTTTTTCCTCTTTTTTTCCCTTAATTTTCCTTATTTTATCGAGATTTGACCGAAAAAAGCAAGAAAAACGAATAATTTTAGCGAAATTTCAATTTTTTTCCTCTTTTTTTCCTTCATTCTCCTCATTTAACGAGATTTGACCGAAAAAAGCAAGAAAAACGAATAAATTTATCGAAATTTCATTTTTTATCATCTTTTTTCCCTTGATTTTCCTTATTTTATCGAGATTTGACCGAAAAAAAGCAAGAAAAACGAATAATTTTAGCGAAATATCAATTTTTATCCTCTTTTTTTCCCTTAATTTTCCTTATTTTATCGAGATTTGACCAAAAAAGGCAAGAAAAACGAATAACTTTATCGAAATTTCAATTTCTATCCTCTTCTTTTCCCTTGAGTTTGCTTATTTTATCGAGATTTGACCGAAAAAAGAAGGAAAAACGAATAATTTTAGCGAAATTTCAATTTTTATCCTCTTTTTTCCCTTAATTTTCCTTATTTTATCGAGATTTGACCGATAAAAGCAAGAAAAACGAATAATTTTAGCGAAATTTAAATTTTTTTCCTCTTTTTTTCCCTTAATTTTCCTTGTTTTTATCGAGATTTGACAGAAAATAGCAAGAAAAACGAATAATTTTAGCGAAATTTCAATTTTTTTCCTCTTTTTTTCCTTCATTCTCCTCATTTAACGAGATTTGACCGAAAAAAGCAAGAAAAACGAATAATTTTATCGATATAACAATTTTTATCCTCTTTTTTTCCATTAATTTTCCTTATTTTATCGAGATTTGACCGAAAAAAGGAAGAAAAACGAATAATTTTAGCGAAATTTCAATTTTTTACCTCTTTTTTACCCTAAATTTTCCTTACTTTATCGAGATTTGACCGCAAAAAGCAAGAAAAACGAATAATTTTAGCGAAATTTCAATTGTTTTCCTCTTTTTTTCCCTTAATTTTCCTTAGTTAATCGAGATTTGACCGAAAAAAGCAAGAAAAACGAATAATTATAGATAATATAATAAATTTCAATTTTTTTCTTCTTTTTTTCCCTTAATGTTCCTTATTTTATCGAGATTTGACCGAAAAAAGCAAGAAAAACGAATAATTTTAGCGAAATTTCAATTTTTTTCCTCTTTTTTTCCCTTAATTTTCCTTATTTTATCGAGATTTGACCGAAAAAAGCAAGAAAAACGAATAATTTTAGCGAAATTTCAATTTTTTTCCTCTTTTTTTCCCTTAATTTTGCTTATTTTATCGAGATTTTACCGAAAAAACCAAGAAAAACGAATAATTTTAGCGAAATTTCAATTTTTCCTCTTTTTTTCCCTTAATTTTCCTTATTTTATCGATATTTGACCGAAAAAAGCAAGAAAAACGAATAATTTTAGCGAAATATCAATTTTTATCATATTTTTTTCCTTCATTCTCCTCATTTAACGAGATTTGACCGAAAAAAGCAAGAAAAACGAATAATTTTAGCGAAATTTAAATTTTTATCCTCTTTTTTTCCCTTAATTAAGCGAGATTTAACCGAAAAAAGCAAGAAAACAAATAATTATAGCGAATTTTCAATTTTTTTCTTCTTTTTTTCCCTTAATTTTCCTTATTTTATCGAGATTTGACCGAAAAAAGGCAAGAAAAACGAATAATTTTAGCGAAATATCAATTTTTATCATCTTTTTTCCCTTGATTTTCCTTATTTTATCGAGATTTGACCGCAAAAAGCAAGAAAAACGAATAATTTTAGCGAAATTTCAATTGTTTTCCTCTTTTTTTCCTTAATTTTCCTTATTTTATCGAGATTTGACCGAAAAAAGGAAGAAAAACGAATAATTTTAGCGAAATATCAATTTTTTACCTCTTTTTTACGCTTAATTTTCCTTACTTTATCGAGATTTGACCGCAAAAAGCAAGAAAAACGAATAATTTTAGCGAAATTTCAATTGTTTTCCTCTTTTTTTCCCTTAATTTTCCTTAGTTAATCGAGATTTGGCCGAAAAAAGCAAGAAAAACGAATAATTATAGATAATATAATAAATTTCAATTTTTTTCTTCTTTTTTTCCCTTAATGTTCCTTATTTTATCGAGATTTGACCGAAAAAAGCAAGAAAAACGAAAAATTTTAGCGAAATTTCAATTTTTTTCATCTTTTTTTCCCTTCATTTTCCTTATTTTATCGAGATTTGACCGAAAAAAGCAAGAAAAACGAATAATTTTAGCGAAATTTCAATTTTTTTCCTCTTTTTTTCCCTTAATTTTCCTTATTTTATCGAGATTTGACCGGAAAAAGCAAGAAAAACGAATAATTTTATCGAAATTTCAATTTTTATCATCTTTTTTCCCTTGATTTTCCTTATTTAATCGAGATTTGACCAAAAAAAGCAAGAAAAACGAATAATTTTAGCGAAATTTCAATTTTTTTCCTCATTTTCTCCCTTAATTTTCCTTAGTTTATCGAGATTTGACCGAAAAAAGCAAGAAAAACGAATAATTTTAGCGAAATTTCAATTTTTATCCTCTTTTTTTCCCTTAATTAATCGAGATTTAACCGAAAAAAGCAAGAAAACGAATAATTATAGCGAAATTTCAATTTTTTTCTTCTTTTTTTCCCCTAATTTTTCCTTATTTTATCGAGATTTGACGGAAAAATGCAAGAAAAACGAATAATTTTAGCGAAATATCAATTTTTATCATCTTTTTTCCCTTGATTTTCCTTATTTTATCGAAAAAAGCAAGAAAAACGAATAATTTTATCGAAATTTCAATTCTTATCATCTTTTTTCCCTTGATTTTCCTTATTTTATCGAGATTTGACCGAAAAAAGCAAGAAAAACGAATAATTTTAGCGAAATATTAATTTTTATCCTCTTTTTTTCCCTTAATTTTTATAGTTTATCGAGATTTGACCGAAAAAAAGCAATAAAAACGAATAATTTTAGCGAAATTTCAATTTTTATCATCTTTTTTCCCTTAATTTTCCTTATTTTATCGAGATTTGACCGAAAAAACCAAGAAAAACGAATAATTTTAGCGAAATTTCAATATTATCCTCTTTTTTTCCCTTAATTTTCCTTATTTTATCGATATTTGACCGAAAATAGCAAGAAAAACGAATAATTTTAGCGAAATATCAATTTTTATCATCTTTTTTCCCTTGATTTTCCTTATTTTATCAAGATTTGACCGAAAAAAGCAAGAAAAACGAATAATTTTAGCGAAATATCAATTTTTATCATCTTTTTTTCCCTTAAGTTTCCTTATTTTATCGAGATTTGACCGAAAAAAGCAAGAAAAACGAATTAATTTAGCGAAATCTCAATTTTTTTCCTCTTTTTTTCCCTTAATTTTCCTTATTTTATCGAGATTTGACCGAAAAAAGTCAAAAAAAACGAATAATTTTAGCGAAATTTCAATTTTTTTCCTCTTTTTTTCCTTCATTCTCCTCATTTAACGAGATTTGACCGAAAAAAGCAAGAAAAACGAATAATTTTAGCGAAATTTAAATTTTTATCCTCTTTTTTTCCCTTAATTAATCGAGATTTAACCGAAAAAAGCAAGAAAACAAATAATTATAGCGAAATTTCAATTTTTTTCTTCTTTTTTTCCCTTAATTTTCCTTATTTTATCGAGATTTGACCGAAAAAAGGCAAGAAAAACGAATAATTTTAGCGAAATATCAATTTTTATCATCTTTTTTCCCTTGCTTTTCCTTATTTTATCGAGATTTGACCGAAAAAAGCAAGAAAAACGAATAATTTTATCGAAATTTCAATTTTTATCATCTTTTTTCCCTTGATTTTCCTTATTTTATCAAGATTTGACCGAAAAAAGCAAGAAAAACGAATAATTTTAGCGAAATATCAATTTTTATCCTCTTTTTTTCCCTTAATTTTCCTTATTTTATCGAGATTTGACCGAAAAAGGCAAGAAAAACGAATAACTTTATCGAAATTTCAATTTCTATCCTCTTCTTTTCCCTTAATTTTTCATATTTTATCGAGTTTTGACCGAAAAAAGAAGGAAAAACGAATAATTTTAGCGAAATTTCAATTTTTATCCTCTTTTTTCCCTTAATTTTCCTTATTTTATCGAGATTTGACCGAAAAAAGCAAGAAAAACGAATAATTTTAGCGAAATTTAAATTTTTTTCCTCTTTTATTCCCTTAATTTTCCTTGTTTTTATCGAGATTTGACCGAAAATAGCAAGAAAAAAGAATAATTTTAGCGAAATTTCAATTTTTTTCCTCTTTTTTTCCTTTATTCTCCTCATTTAACGAGATTTGACCGAAAAAAGCAAGAAAAACGAATAATTTTATCGAAATAACAATTTTTATCCTCTTTTTTTCCATTAATTTTCCTTATTTTATCGAGATTTGACCGAAAAAAGGAAGAAAAACGAATAATTTTAGCGAAATTTCAATTTTTTACCTCTTTTTTACCCTTAATTTTCCTTACTTTATCGAGATTTGACCGCAAAAAGCAAGTAAAACGAATAATTTTAGCGAAATTTCAATTGTTTTCCTCTTTTTTTCCCTTATTTTTCCTTAGTTAATCGAGATTTGACCGAAAAAAGCAAGAAAAACGAATAATTATAGATAATATAATAAATTTCAATTTTTTCCTCTTTTTTCCCTTAATGTTCCTTATTTTATCGAGATTTGACCGAAAAAAGCAAGAAAAACGAATAATTTTAGCGAAATTTCAATTTTTTTCCTCTTTTTTTTCCCTTAATTTTCCTTATTTTATCGAGATTTGACCGAAAAAAGCAAGAAAAACGAATAATTTTAGCGAAATTTGTATTTTTTTCATCTTTTTTTCCCTTAATTTTCCTTATTTTATCGAGATTTGACCGAAAAAAGCAAGAAAAACGAATAATTTTAGCGAAATTTCAATTTTTTCCCTCTTTTTTTCCCTTAATTTTGCTTATTTTATCGAGATTTTACCGAAAAAACCAAGAAAAACGAATAATTTTAGCGGAATTTCAATTTTTTCCTCTTTTTTCCCTTAATTTTCCTTATTTTATCGATATTTGACCGAAAAAAGCAAGAAAAACGAATAATTTTAGCGAAATATCAATTTTTATCATATTTTTTCCCTTAATTTTCCTTATTTTATCGAGATTTGACCGAAAAAAGCAAGAAAAACGAATAACTTTAGCGAAATTTCAATTTTTTTCCTCTTTTTTTCCTTTATTTTCCTTATTTTATCGAGATTTGACCGAAAAAAGCAAGAAAAACTAATAATTTTAGCGAAATTTCAATTTTTTTCCTCTTTTTTTCCATTAATTTTCTTTATTTTATCGAGATTTTACCGAAAAAAGCAAGAAAAACGAATAATTTTAGCGAAATTTAAATTTTTATCCTCTTTTTTTCCCTTAATTAATCGAGATTTAACCGAAAAAACCAAGAAAACAAATACTTATAGCGAAATTTCAATTTTTTTCTTCTTTTTTTCCCTTAATTTTCCTTATTTTATCGAGATTTGACCGAAAAAAAGCAAGAAAAACGAATAATTTTTGCGAAATTTCAATTTTTTTCCTCTTTTTTTCCCTTAATTTTGCTTATTTTATCGAGATTTTACCGAAAAAACCAAGAAAAACGAATAATTTTAGCGAAATTTAATTTTTTCCTCTTTTTTTCCCTTAATTTTCCTTATTTTATCGATATTTGACCGAAAAAAGCAAGAAAAACGAATAATTTTAGCGAAATATCAATTTTTATCATATTTTTTCCCTTAATTTTCCTTATTTTATCGAGATTTGACCAAAAAAGCAAGATAAACGAATAACTTTAGCGAAATTTCAATTTTTTTCCTCTTTTTTTCCCTTAATTTTCCTTATTTTATCGAGATTTGACCGAAAAAAGCAAGAAAAACGAATAATTTTAGCGAAATTCCAATTTTTTTCCTCTTTTTTTCCCTTAATTTTCCTTATTTTATCGAGATTTGGCCAGAAAAAGCAAGTAAAACGAATGATTTAAGCGAAATTTCAATTTTTTTCCTCTTTTTTTCCCTTAATTTTCCTTATTTTATCGAGATTTGACCGGAAAAAAGCAAGAAAAACGAATAATTTTAGCGAAATTTAAATTTTTATCCTCTTTTTTTCCCTTAATTAATCGAGATTTAACCGAAAAAAGCAAGAAAACAAATAATTATAGCGAAATTTCAATTTTTTTCTTCTTTTTTTTCCCTTAATTTTCCTTATTTTATCGAGATTTGACCGAAAAAAGCAAGAAAAACGAATAATTTTATCGAAATTTCAATTTTTATCATCTTTTTTCCCTTGATTTTCCTTATTTAATCGAGATTTGACCAAAAAAAAGCAAGAAAAACGAATAATTTTAGCGAAATTTCAATTTTTTTCCTCATTTTCTCCCTTAATTTTCCTTAGTTTATCGAGATTTGACCGAAAAAAAGCAAGAAAAAACGAATAATTTTAGCGAAATTTCAATTTTTATCCTCCTTTTTTCCCTTAATTAATCGAGATTTAACCGAAAAAAGCAAGAAAACGAATAATTATAGCGAAATTTCAATTTTTTTCTTCTTTTTTTCCCTTAATTTTTCCTTATTTTATCGAGATTTGACGGAAAAAAGCAAGAAAAACGAATAATTTTAGCGAAATATCAATTTTTATCATCTTTTTTCCCTTGATTTTCCTTATTTTATCGAAAAAAGCAAGAAAAACGAATAATTTTATCGAAATTTCAATTCTTATCATCTTTTTTCCCTTGATTTTCCTTATTTTATCGAGATTTGACCGAAAAAAAGCAAGAAAAACGAATAATTTTAGCGAAATATAAATTTTTATCCTCTTTTTTTTCCCTTAATTTTTATAGTTTATCGAGATTTGACCGAAAAAAAGCAAGAAAAACGAATAATTTTAGCGAAATTTCAATTTTTATCATCTTTTTTTCCCTTAATTTTCCTTATTTTATCGAGATTTGACCGAAAAAAACCAAGAAAAACGAATAATTTTAGCGAAATTTCAATATTATCCTCTTTTTTTTCCCTTAATTTTCCTTATTTTATCGATATTTGACCGAAAATAGCAAGAAAAACGAATAATTTTAGCGAAATATCAATTTTTATCATCTTTTTTCCCTTGATTTTCCTTATTTTATCAAGATTTGACCGAAAAAAGCAAGAAAAACGAATAATTTTAGCGAAATATCAATTTTTATCATCTTTTTTTCCCTTAAGTTTCCTTATTTTATCGAGATTTGACCGAAAAAAGCAAGAAAAACGAATTAATTTAGCGAAATCTCAATTTTTTTCCTCTTTTTTTCCCTTAATTTTCCTTATTTTATCGAGATTTGACCGAAAAAAGCAAGAAAAACGAATAATTTTAGCGAAATTTCAATTTTTTTCCTCTTTTTTTCCTTCATTCTCCTCATTTAACGAGATTTGACCGAAAAAAGAAAGAAAAACGAATAATTTTTAGCGAAATTTAAATTTTTATCCTCTTTTTTTCCCTTAATTAATCGAGATTTAACCGAAAAAAGCAAGAAAACAAATAATTATAGCGAAATTTCAATTTTTTTCTTCTTTTTTTTCCCTTAATTTTCCTTATTTTATCGAGATTTGACCGAAAAAAAGGCAAGAAAAACGAATAATTTTAGCGAAATATCAATTTTTTATCATCTTTTTTCCCTTGCTTTTCCTTATTTTATCGAGATTTGACCGAAAAAAAAGCAAGAAAAACGAATAATTTTATCGAAATTTCAATTTTTATCATCTTTTTTTCCCTTGATTTTCCTTATTTTATCGAGATTTGACCGAAAAAAAGGCAAGAAAAACGAATAATTTTAGCGAAATATCAATTTTTTATCATCTTTTTTCCCTTGCTTTTCCTTATTTTATCGAGATTTGACCGAAAAAAAGCAAGAAAAACGAATAATTTTATCGAAATTTCAATTTCTATCCTCATCTTTTCCCTTAATTTTCCTTATTTTATCGAGATTTGACCGAAAAAGGCAAGAAAAACGAATAACTTTATCGAAATTTCAATTTCTATCCTCTTCTTTTCCCTTAATTTTGCTTATTTTATCGAGATTTGACCGAAAAAAGAAGGAAAAACGAATAATTTTAGCGAAATTTCAATTTTTTTTCCTCTTTTTTTCCCTTAATTTTGCTTATTTTATCGAGATTTTACCGAAAAAAACCAAGAAAAAAACGAATAATTTTAGCGAAATTTCAATTTTTTCCTCTTTTTTTCCCTTAATTTTCCTTATTTTATCGATATTTGACCGAAAAAAGCAAGAAAAACGAATAATTTTAGCGAAATATCAATTTCTATCATATTTTTTTCCCTTAATTTTCCTTATTTTATCGAGATTCGACCGAAAAAAGCAAGAAAAACGAATAACTTTAGCGAAATTTCAATTTTTTTCCTCTTTTTTTTCCCTTAATTTTCCTTATTTTATCGAGATTTGACCGAAAAAAAGCAAGAAAAACGAATAATTTTAGCGAAATATCAATTTTTATCATCTTTTTTTCCCTTAAGTTTCCTTATTTTATCGAGATTTGACCGAAAAAAGCAAGAAAAACGAATTAATTTAGCGAAATCTCAATTTTTTTCCTCTTTTTTTCCCTTAATTTTCCTTATTTTATCGAGATTTGACCGAAAAAAAGTCAAAAAAAAACGAATAATTTTAGCGAAATTTCAATTTTTTTCCTCTTTTTTTCCTTCATTCTCCTCATTTAAACGAGATTTGACCGAAAAAAGCAAGAAAAAACGAATAATTTTAGCGAAATTTAAATTTTTATCCTCTTTTTTTCCCTTAATTAATCGAGATTTAACCGAAAAAAGCAAGAAAACAAATAATTATAGCGAAATTTCAATTTTTTTCTTCTTTTTTTCCCTTAATTTTCCTTATTTTATCGAGATTTGACCGAAAAAAGGCAAGAAAAACGAATAATTTTAGCGAAATATCAATTTTTATCATCTTTTTTCCCTTGCTTTTCCTTATTTTATCGAGATTTGACCGAAAAAAAGCAAGAAAAAACGAATAATTTTATCGAAATTTCAATTTTTATCATCTTTTTTTCCCTTGATTTTCCTTATTTTATCAAGATTTGACCGAAAAAAAGCAAGAAAAACGAATAATTTTAGCGAAATATCAATTTTTTATCCTCTTTTTTTCCCTTAATTTTCCTTATTTTATCGAGATTTGACCGAAAAAGGCAAGAAAAACGAATAACTTTATCGAAATTTCAATTTCTATCCTCTTCTTTTCCCTTAATTTTTCTTATTTTTATCGAGTTTTGACCGAAAAAAGAAGGAAAAACGAATAATTTTAGCGAAATTTCAATTTTTATCCTCTTTTTTTCCCTTAATTTTCCTTATTTTATCGAGATTTGACCGAAAAAAGCAAGAAAAACGAATAATTTTAGCGAAATTTAAATTTTTTTCCTCTTTTATTCCCTTAATTTTCCTTGTTTTTATCGAGATTTGACCGAAAATAGCAAGAAAAAAGAATAATTTTAGCGAAATTTCAATTTTTTTCCTCTTTTTTTCCTTTATTCTCCTCATTTAACGAGATTTGACCGAAAAAAGCAAGAAAAACGAATAATTTTATCGAAATAACAATTTTTATCCTCTTTTTTTCCATTAATTTTCCTTATTTTATCGAGATTTGACCGAAAAAAGGAAGAAAAACGAATAATTTTAGCGAAATTTCAATTTTTTACCTCTTTTTTACCCTTAATTTTCCTTACTTTATCGAGATTTGACCGCAAAAAGCAAGTAAAACGAATAATTTTAGCGAAATTTCAATTGTTTTCCTCTTTTTTTCCCTTAATTTTCCTTAGTTAATCGAGATTTGACCGAAAAAAGCAAGAAAAACGAATAATTATAGATAATATAATAAATTTCAATTTTTTTCCTCTTTTTTCCCTTAATGTTCCTTATTTTATCGAGATTTGACCGAAAAAAGCAAGAAAAACGAATAATTTTAGCGAAATTTCAATTTTTTTTCCTCTTTTTTTTTCCCTTAATTTTCCTTATTTTATCGAGATTTGACCGAAAAAAGCAAGAAAAACGAATAATTTTAGCGAAATTTGTATTTTTTTTCATCTTTTTTTCCCTTAATTTTTCCTTATTTTATCGAGATTTGACCGAAAAAAGCAAGAAAAACGAATAATTTTAGCGAAATTTCAATTTTTTCCCTCTTTTTTTCCCTTAATTTTGCTTATTTTATCGAGATTTTACCGAAAAAACCAAGAAAAACGAATAATTTTAGCGGAATTTCAATTTTTTTCCTCTTTTTTTCCCTTAATTTTCCTTATTTTATCGATATTTGACCGAAAAAAAGCAAGAAAAAACGAATAATTTTAGCGAAATATCAATTTTTATCATATTTTTTTCCCTTAATTTTTCCTTATTTTATCGAGATTTGACCGAAAAAAGCAAGAAAAAACGAATAACTTTAGCGAAATTTCAATTTTTTTTCCTCTTTTTTTTCCTTTATTTTCCTTATTTTATCGAGATTTGACCGAAAAAAGCAAGAAAAACTAATAATTTTAGCGAAATTTCAATTTTTTTCCTCTTTTTTTTTCCATTAATTTTCTTTATTTTATCGAGATTTTACCGAAAAAAGCAAGAAAAAACGAATAATTTTAGCGAAATTTAAATTTTTATCCTCTTTTTTTCCCTTAATTAATCGAGATTTAACCGAAAAAACCAAGAAAACAAATACTTATAGCGAAATTTCAATTTTTTTCTTCTTTTTTTTCCCTTAATTTTCCTTATTTTATCGAGATTTGACCGAAAAAAGCAAGAAAAACGAATAATTTTTGCGAAATTTCAATTTTTTTCCTCTTTTTTTCCCTTAATTTTGCTTATTTTATCGAGATTTTACCGAAAAAAACCAAGAAAAACGAATAATTTTAGCGAAATTTAATTTTTTCCTCTTTTTTTTTCCCTTAATTTTCCTTATTTTATCGATATTTGACCGAAAAAAGCAAGAAAAAAACGAATAATTTTAGCGAAATATCATTTTTTATCATATTTTTTTCCCTTAATTTTCCCTTATTTTATCGAGATTTGACTAAAAAAGCAAGATAAACGAATAACTTTAGCGAAATTTCAATTTTTTTCCTCTTTTTTTTCCCTTAATTTTCCTTATTTTATCGAGATTTGACCGAAAAAAGCAAGAAAAACGAATAATTTTAGCGAAATTCCAATTTTTTTTCCTCTTTTTTTCCCTTAATTTTCCTTATTTTATCGAGATTTGGCCAGAAAAAGCAAGTAAAACGAATGATTTAAGCGAAATTTCAATTTTTTTCCTCTTTTTTTCCCTTAATCTTTCCTTATTTTATCGAGATTTGACCGGAAAAAGCAAGAAAAACGAATAATTTTAGCGAAATTTAAATTTTTATCCTCTTTTTTTCCCTTAATTAATCGAGATTTAACCGAAAAAAGCAAGAAAACAAATAATTATAGCGAAATTTCAATTTTTTTCTTCTTTTTTTCCCTTAATTTTCCTTATTTTATCGAGATTTGACCGAAAAAAGCAAGAAAAACGAATAATTTTATCGAAATTTCAATTTTTATCATCTTTTTTCCCTTGATTTTCCTTATTTAATCGAGATTTGACCAAAAAAAAAGCAAGAAAAAAACGAATAATTTTAGCGAAATTTCAATTTTTTTCCTCATTTTCCTCCCTTAATTTTCCTTAGTTTATCGAGATTTGACCGAAAAAAGCAAGAAAAAACGAATAATTTTAGCGAAATTTCAATTTTTATCCTCCTTTTTTCCCTTAATTAATCGAGATTTAACCGAAAAAAAGCAAGAAAACGAATAATTATAGCGAAATTTCAATTTTTTTCTTCTTTTTTTCCCTTAATTTTTCCTTATTTTATCGAGATTTGACGGAAAAAAAGCAAGAAAAAACGAATAATTTTAGCGAAATATCAATTTTTATCATCTTTTTTTCCCTTGATTTTCCTTATTTTATCGAAAAAAGCAGAAAAACGAATAATTTTATCGAAATTTCAATTCTTATCATCTTTTTTCCCTTGATTTTCCTTATTTTTATCGAGATTTGACCGAAAAAAGCAAGAAAAAACGAATAATTTTAGCGAAATATAAATTTTTATCCTCTTTTTTTTCCCTTAATTTTTATAGTTTATCGAGATTTGACCGAAAAAAAGCAAGAAGAAAAACGAATAATTTTAGCGAAATTTCAATTTTTATCATCTTTTTTTCCCTTAATTTTCCTTATTTTATCGAGATTTGACCGAAAAAAAAAAAACCAAGAAAAACGAATAATTTTAGCGAAATTTCAATATTATCCTCTTTTTTTTCCCTTAATTTTCCTTATTTTATCGATATTTGACCGAAAATAGCAAGAAAAAACGAATAATTTTAGCGAAATATCAATTTTTATCATCTTTTTTTCCCTTGATTTTCCTTATTTTATCAAGATTTGACCGAAAAAAGCAAGAAAAAACGAATAATTTTAGCGAAATATCAATTTTTATCATCTTTTTTTCCCTTAAGTTTCCTTATTTTATCGAGATTTGACCGAAAAAAAGCAAGAAAAACGAATTAATTTAGCGAAATCTCAATTTTTTTTCCTCTTTTTTTCCCTTAATTTTCCTTATTTTATCGAGATTTGACCGAAAAAAGCAAGAAAAACGAATAATTTTAGCGAAATTTCAATTTTTTTCCTCTTTTTTTCCTTCATTCTCCTCATTTAACGAGATTTGACCGAAAAAAAGCAAGAAAAACGAATAATTTTAGCGAAATTTAAATTTTTATCCTCTTTTTTTTCCCTTAATTAATCGAGATTTAACCGAAAAAAGCAAGAAAACAAATAATTATAGCGAAATTTCAATTTTTTTCTTCTTTTTTTTCCCTTAATTTTCCTTATTTTATCGAGATTTGACCGAAAAAAGGCAAGAAAAAACGAATAATTTTAGCGAAATATCAATTTTTATCATCTTTTTTCCCTTGCTTTTCCTTATTTTATCGAGATTTGACCGAAAAAAGCAAGAAAAACGAATAATTTTATCGAAATTTCAATTTTTATCATCTTTTTTTCCCTTGATTTTCCTTATTTTATCGAGATTTGACCGAAAAAAAGGCAAGAAAAACGAATAATTTTAGCGAAATATCAATTTTTATCATCTTTTTTTCCCTTGCTTTTCCTTATTTTATCGAGATTTGACCGAAAAAAGCAAGAAAAAACGAATAATTTTATCGAAATTTCAATTTCTATCCTCATCTTTTCCCTTAATTTTCCTTATTTTATCGAGATTTGACCGAAAAAGGCAAGAAAAACGAATAACTTTATCGAAATTTCAATTTCTATCCTCTTCTTTTCCCTTAATTTTGCTTATTTTATCGAGATTTGACCGAAAAAAGAAGGAAAAACGAATAATTTTAGCGAAATTTCAATTTTTTTCCTCTTTTTTTCCCTTAATTTTGCTTATTTTATCGAGATTTTACCGAAAAAAACCAAGAAAAACGAATAATTTTAGCGAAATTTCAATTTTTTCCTCTTTTTTTTCCCTTAATTTTCCTTATTTTATCGATATTTGACCGATAAAAAGCAAGAAAAACGAATAATTTTAGCGAAATATCAATTTCTATCATATTTTTTCCCTTAATTTTCCTTATTTTATCGAGATTCGACCGAAAAAAGCAAGAAAAACGAATAACTTTAGCGAAATTTCAATTTTTTTCCTCTTTTTTTCCCTTAATTTTCCTTATTTTATCGAGATTTGACCGAAAAAAGCAAGAAAAACGAATAATTTTAGCAAAATTTCAATTTTTTTCCTCTTTTTTTCCCTTAATTTTCCTTATTTTATCGAGATTTTTCCGGAAAAAGCAAGTAAAACGAATGATTTTAGCGAAATTTCAATTTTTTTTCCTCTTTTTTTCCCTTAATTTTCTTTATTTTATCGAGATTTGACCGAAAGAAGCAAGAAAAACGAATAATTTTATCGAAATTTCAATTTTTTTCCTCTTTTTTTCCTTCATTCTCCTCATTTAACGAGATTTGACCGAAAAAAGCAAGAAAAACGAATAATTTTATCGAAATAACAATTTTTATCCTCTTTTTTTTCCATTAATTTTCCTTATTTTATCGAGATTTGACCGAAAAAAAGGAAGAAAAACGAATAATTTTAGCGAAATTTCAATTTTTTACCTCTTTTTTACCCTTAATTTTCCTTACTTTATCGAGATTTGACCGCAAAAAACAAGAAAAACGAATAATTTTAGCGAAATTTCAATTGTTTTCCTCTTTTTTTCCCTTAATTTTCCTTAGTTAATCGAGATTTGACCGAAAAAAGCAAGAAAAACGAATAATTATAGATAATATAATAAATTTCAATTTTTTTCTTCTTTTTTCCCTTAATGTTCCTTATTTTGTCGAGATTTGACCGAAAAAAGCAAGAAAAACGAATAATTTTAGCGAAATTTCAATTTTTTTCAATTTTTTTTCCATTCATTTTCCTTATTTTATCGAGATTTGACCGAAAAAAAGCAAGAAAAACATATAATTTTAGCGAAATTTCAATTTTTTTCCTCTTTTTTTCCCTTAATTTTCCTTATTTTGTCGAGATTTGACCGAAAAAAGCAAGAAAAACGAATAATTTTAGCGAAATTTGTATTTTTTTCATCTTTTTTTCCCTTAATTTTCCTTATTTTATCGAGATTTGACCGAAAAAAGCAAGAAAAACGATTAATTTTAGCGAAATTTCAATTTTTTTCCTCTTTTTTTCCCTTAATTTTGCTTATCTTATCGAGATTTTACCGAAAAAAACCAAGAAAAACGAATAATTTTAGCGGAATTTCAATTTTTTCCTCTTTTTTTCCCTTAATTTTCCTTATTTTATCGATATTTGACCGAAAAAAGCAAGAAAAACGAATAATTTTAGCGAAATATCAATTTTTATCATATTTTTTCCCTTAATTTTCCTTATTTTATCGATTTTTGACCGAAAAAAGCAAGAAAAACGAATAACTTTAGCGAAATTTCAATTTTTTTCCTCTTTTTTTCCTTTATTTTCCTTATTTTATCGAGATTTGACCGAAAAAAGCAAGAAAAACGAATAATTTTAGCGAAATTTCAATTTTTTTCCTCTTTTTTTCCCTTAATTTTCCTTATTTTATCGAGATTTGGCCGGAAAAAGCAAGTAAAACGAATGATTTTAGCGAAATTTCAATTTTTTTCCTCTTTTTTTCCCTTAATTTTCTTTATTTTATCGTGATTTGACCGAAAAAAAGCAAGAAAAAACGAATAATTTTAGCGAAATTTAAATTTTTATCCTCTTTTTTTCCCTTAATTAATCGAGATTTAACCGAAAAAACCAAGAAAACAAATAATTATAGCGAAATTTCAATTTTTTTCTTCTTTTTTTCCCTTAATTTTCCTTATTTTATCGAGATTTGACCGAAAAAAAGCAAGAAAAAACGAATAATTTTTGCGAAATTTCAATTTTTTTTCCTCTTTTTTTCCCTTAATTTTGCTTATTTTATCGAGATTTTACCGAAAAAACCAAGAAAAACGAATAATTTTAGCGAAATTTAATTTTTTCCTCTTTTTTTCCCTTAATTTTCCTTATTTTATCGATATTTGACCGAAAAAAAGCAAGAAAAAACGAATAATTTTAGCGAAATATCAATTTTTATCATATTTTTTTCCCTTAATTTTCCTTATTTTATCGAGATTTGACCAAAAAAGCAAGATAAACGAATAACTTTAGCGAAATTTCAATTTTTTTCCTCTTTTTTTCCCTTAATTTTCCTTATTTTATCGAGATTTGACCGAAAAAAGCAAGAAAAACGAATAATTTTAGCGAAATTCCAATTTTTTTCCTCTTTTTTTCCCTTAATTTTCCTTATTTTATCGAGATTTGGCCGGAAAAAGCAAGTAAAACGA